>CM076579.1:999709416-1000085605 GCA_034641835.2 Pinus albicaulis
GTACAGTTATTTAAATCCGAATGGCCATCCATTGTTTCCGGTAGTATATGGAAACAGAGATACCATAATGCCAAGAAATTACATTTCCTGATTTTCACTTGGGCTCCAGAATGCCCGATGAAGGATCGGCCGCGACAGAATGGGTGTAGGAAGTTGCTGCTTCCCAAGGCCAAATGCGTTTAATCTGGTTAGGAGTGCCTGCACTATCTAGATCTATGAAAGCAGGTTTTGTGGGCCAAGGAAGATTTTCTCGATCACTTGTCAGCATCCACACCACCGGTGATATTGATAGCCGCTGACAAGAATTGAAACACTGAAAACGAACACTGGAGCAGAGAGTTACTCATCTCAAGATTACGAATAGATTAAATAGATTACATTGAAAACATCAGCAATTAATAACTGGAGATAAACTCGACTAAACTAGACTAAACTTGGACACTTGTACTGACGGATCTGACACCTAGAAAGTGGTTGAGATTACGTTCTTTAACACTCCCCTTTAATATCAACCACAAAAAAATTAATTAAGATACCTGCTGGTCTATGTCTCAGCGAGGTTTACAATTAAAAGAAAAAAAAATGACTTCAATTAAACTTAGTTTTCTTCTTCTCTTTTTCCATATTCTGTAGCCTCTAAATTGTTTCAGACTTTTCGCTTTGTTGTATTTTTCAAAACTCGGTTTCTTGGTTTGCTGGTGCAGGTCTTTCACTGTTCCAGGGTGTCTAAGCATGTCGTGGACTTCTTCAAGAAACGACTTGAATGTGGGCTGCTGCCACATATTGTCTTCTGTTATGCGCTGATCTTCATCAATCTGTTGCAACATAGGATTAGAATAAAATATTATCTCTTCAAAACTCCAATGCATGAAAATTTCATTGACATGTTCGTCATGCATGTCATCTTCAACATTCATATCTACATCTTCTGTGTAGATCTCATCCAGACATGGTGTTGCAAGCCATGTTTCAATAAACTTTAGCTCTTTTTCATAATCAATCTTTATACCTGCACACTTGAAATCAATGTTAGAATAAAAATTATTTTCAGAACAACATTGGTTCTGGTCTTTTTGCTCTGCAGTGAGAGCTTTCTTCTGTTGTTTTTCCTTTTCTGCCTCTGCCTCAATCTTTGTTTCTGCATTCCCTTTGCAGACTTCTTTCTTTACTTTTGTCTCTGATTCTTTCTTTGTTTCTTCCTTCTTCTCTGTAATGAGAGCTTTCTGCTGTTGCTCTTCCTTTGCTGCATCTTCCTCTATCTCTGTCTCTGTCTTTTTCTCTGCCTCTTCTTCACTGACCTGTGCTGCTGCAAACAAGTTGTCTTCCACTAACTGAAGTGGGGTAATCTCACCAAATAACATCATGTCGATATCATATTTTTGTTGCATCATCTGCAACCAATCATCATTAGCAAAAATTTCATTATCAAAGTTTACATCAGCCATATCAATCATTGGATTTACCATGTCATCAGCAAGCTCTGTTGCTGGTATCATTAAAACTTCGTCAGCAATCTCTGTTGCTGGAATCTCTTCATCCACTTGTGGCTGTGCATAGTAGGATTCATGAGCATCTTCATGCTGCTTTTCTGCTTCTTCTGACTCTTCATCTGGCTGTAGATCTGCTGCTACAGATCCACCTTCATCTTCATCTTCAAAGCTCCCCTTTGCTTCAATGCTCCCCCTTGTACCAAAACATTTCTCAAGGGTATCCCATGCCTCCTTGGCTGTCTTGGCTTCTGAAATCAAGGGAAGTATACTTTCATCAACTGATTCTTTTATGCATCTTAATGCATAGGCGTCTTTTTGCCTCTTGATTTCCAGATCTAGAAAGATCTCGAACATAATTTGCTTTTGCTTTAGCCTCTTGGCTTTTCCCATGATCTCGTTGTCTGACTTTCACAAACAAAAGAGTTTACATATTCATCAATACCTTGCTTCTTAAAAAATTTTGCTGCTCCTGAATGAGTCTTATGCAACTTCACTTCTTCAAAAATTTTGCTGCTCTTGAATGAGTCTTATGCAACTTCACTTCTCCTTCTAAAAAAAAATACCTTCCTCAAAAAATTTCTTGTAAACTTTCACTTTCAACTCACATCACAACTTTAAGTTTTGCTGCTCTTCAATGAGTCTTATGCAACCTTGCTTTCCAAAACATTTTCTTCAAAATATCTCTTACTTCTACATGGCTTTCACAATTTCACTTTCTCAACTTTAAGTTTTTTTTGAAAAAAAAACCTCCAAAAAACATTTACACATGCTCTTAGAAAAAATCATTTTTCTTTGTTTAAAGATCCTTAAAAAAAACTTTTTTCACATGTTAAGTTTTTTTTATAGAAAAAAAACTAAAAAAAACTTTCGCTTAACCCTTCGAATAAAACATTCTAAAACTCCTTCACGTGCACTTTATAAAACCCTTGATCCAATTTCAAGTTTTAAAAAAAAACTTTAATAAATAAAACTTTATAAAAAGGGATTTTACTCTTTTTTAAAAAATCAATACCACAATACGTAAAAGGGCTTTTCCCTTTGGATCGATTTTTAAAATCCTTTGTAGTTTTTCAAAAATCGAATTTGACTTTTGTTTATATATAACTGTTGTCTCATACGGTTCATACCTTTTTTTGAAACGTGACTTTTGAAACACTTAATACGCAGAAGCGTTATTTGATGCTTGCGCAGTGGCGCGGTCCCGACTGTATGCAGTCGCGCCTCTATCAAAAATGATTATTTTATGCTTGCGCAGTGGCGCGGTCCCGACGTATTCAGTCGCGCCTTTAACAAAAACGGTGCGAGGCACGAAAATGGCGCGGGTATGGCGTGTATTCCAGCGCCAATCAACTCACAGTCGCGCCAATTGACTGTTCTTCTCTTCTGCTCCTTCGTGGCTCTGCTGCTGCTCTCCAGGGAGACTTATGCAACTCGGCTCCGATACCATGACAAGAATTGAAATATTGAAAACGAACTGGAGCAGAGAGTTTCTCATCTCAAGATTACGAATAGATTAAATAGATTACATTGAAAACATCAGCAATTAATAACTGGAGATAAACTCGACTAAACTAGACTAAACTTGGACACTTGCACTGACGGATCTGACACCTAGAAAGTGGTTGAGATTACGTTCTTTAACAGCCGCAAAGTTGCAGCTGCTTGTGTGCATAGAGGACCAACTTTAATCACTCTAATCCTTTCCGCACTAGTATAGATACCCTCCAATGTAGGATCAATAACTTTTAAAGCTTTCTCTGCTTTATACACTCTCCATGTCTGATAATTAGCCAATGTCGATAAAACATAGAAAAATAGTTAGCAGAGTATCATATTGGTATGGAGATATTACAAAATTTAGTCTTAAAAGGTGAGGCATCCATCTCATGAGCCAAACTTTGCTTCTTTCTTCCACTCATAATTTCAAGTACAAGCACTCCAAAGCCGAATACATCTTTTTTTTCAGACATCTGTCCACCTAAGGTGTACTTAGGGGCCATATAAGCTCTGCAAAATGTTATCGATAGTGAAATGTCAATAGCTTAACACTCTCAAAATTTTGTCTTCCATTTTAAGATATATATGATTTGTAGTTGCAGGTGATAAAAATGAATTAGTTGCAGGGCTGAACGGTCGAGAAATTTCTTACGAAGTTCCTGCAACCATGATATCTGGCTTCACCTCTGGTTTCAGAGTCAGAGTATCGAAAGTCGACGAATGGTCGAATACACCACGTGTCCACACCCTATTTCGGTACTCATAGTCCCTGGAATTGGATTTATTGGTGTAAATGTTTCGGTAGTGGCTTCTAATCTCCAAATTTTTTGCTTCAGCCATGACTGGGGAAGATACTGATCGAAGATGATGTGCTTATGTTTTGTAAAATGTTAATTTGTATTAGCGTTTCTCTTCGGAGGTGGAGTCCTAGGAGAACATGGCCTCTTGTTTGCACTCACTATTGTAGCTTTAGCTCTATTGAGAATATTGAACGAAACAACTACACGGGGATGCTTCTGCCACACGGGGATGCTTCCGCCACAACATAGAGAATACACAATACTTGTGAAAACATACAGAAAGACAGCATAACACATTAGCGTAACTTCTTTTTTAATTTATTCAACTCTCTTTTCCTTAAAACAAGAAATAACATATCTTATACAAAATGGCCGCAGTTTGTAAAACCTAATGCTATTCAATGCAGATTCAATGTTGGATGGACGGTTAACCACCAGTCTTCCTTTGGCTGTCAAAAACCCATTCTTTCATTAAAACAACGCATAGACCTGCAATTTGGTTTATACATGAAGCAGGTACAAAACACATTCAAAACACAAAAAGGCGGATCTCAAATCTTATTGGTTCTAGCTCTAAGTCCTCATCACATCAGCCCAATGTTGGAATTTCTGAAGTATTCCAAACAACAGAGGAAATAAAAATTCTCCAACTTCAACACAGAGATTAATGGACAGAAATGCAGAAAAAGAAAACTATTTCATTAAACTTAAAAAAAAAAAAAACTATTACAAAAATGCCACAGAACTGTTGTTCTCGCCTTTAAAAAAAATACATAAGCTGCTAGAGACACAACATTTCCTTTTGCTCTCTGTCTCCAAAATGGTACACACAGTAAAAATAAATTGCACATACAGTGCTCTAAATTTTCACTCTCTATCTCTTTTTTTTCTGCCTTCTGTAAAAATTACACAGTCCACATTGTTATTTTTTCTCTCTCGCTTTTCTCTACCTTTAGCAAAAATTACAGTTTTATGCTCTCTCTGTAGTTTTTAATACACAGTAAACATTTCAACATGCCACAGCCTTAAGGTTTTTTTTCTTTTATACATAACATAGAAAAACTATTTAAAAGAGAACCAAAGTGATCAATAGATCAAGGTATTGAGGCCATATCGTGGTGGAGAATATGACTTAAAGGGATTCCATGAGTACTCCAAACAACATGGAATTAGAAGATAGTTTACAACCAGGTACACATCGCAACAGAATGGTGTAGCAGAGAGAAAGAACAAAACAATTATGAACATGACAAGGTGCATGTTGAAAGGAAGAAACTTGTCTAATGAGTATTGGGTAGAAGAAGTTGCATGTGGTGTTTATGTGATAAACAGATCACCTATAAAGAGTGTAATGAAAAGAGTACCAGAAGAAGCATGCTTAGGTATGTCATGCAGTGTATCTCATCTCATAGTTTTTGAATGTGTAGCCTATTCACATGTGCCTAAGTAGATAATAGGAAAATTGAATGAAAAAAGTGAAAAATTCATATTTACTAGCAGTCAAAAGCTTAAAAATTGTATAACCGTGTCACTAAGAAGACCATAATTAGCAGAGATGTTGTTTTCAAAGAACAACAGTCATGGAATGGGATTGTAGACAAAGTAGTTGATGCACAAGCACCATTGATGGAAGAGGATTATATAGCAGATAAGTAGCAGCAATAATCAAAGGAATAGACACTAAACAGAGTCACACCAGCAAGGTCTCGAAGATTTTCTGAGAAACATGGATTCTCAAGCAGTTCAACAGACTAGAATTTTCCCAGTATCAAATCAGGTGTTGAATCAAACAATGGTAAGAGAAATATGAGAAGTCTGAAAAATATTTATGACGATTTGGATGTTAGTTCAAAGTTTTCATTGTTTTCATTCCAACTATCTTCGTTTGATGAAGCAATCGGAGATGAAAATTGGGTGCAAGCCATGGATGAATAAATTGAAGCTATTGAAAAGAATGATACATGGGATTTGGTTAATTTACCAAAGGATAAAAATATGATAGGTGTGAAGTGGGTGTAAAAGACAAAGTTGAATGAGAAAAGTGAAATTTACAGATTTAAAGCAAGACTTGTAGCAAAAGGATTGTCGCAGCAACCGAGAATAGACTTTGGAGAAATGTTTGCTCTGGTATTCAGATTGGATACTATAAGAGCAGCTTTAGCCACATCAGCTCAGAACAAGTGGAAATTATATCAAATGGATGTGAAATAAACCTTCTTGAATGGAATTCTAGAAGAATAAATTTATGTGCAACAATCGCCAGGTTATGAATTTGAAGGTAAAGAAGATAAATTTTACAAGTTGAAGAAAGCACTCTATGGACTTAAGCAAGCACCGAGAGCATGGTATAGCAGAATTGACAACTACATGATCAAGAATGGATATTGCAGAATCAACATTGAGCCTACCTTATACACAAAGGTAAATGAGCATGGACAAATTTTTCTTTTTTTCTTATATGTTGATGGCATGATTTTTACAGGTGATCTTGAGTTAGATGAATTTAAAGCAGTCGTGATGAAATAATTTGAGATGATAGATCTTGGTCTCATGAAATATTTGTATAAATTTATTAATACTAATGTATTACCGGATTCTCTTGATCTAACAAATTAATCTTATGTTAAATACAAAATCCTTCCACTGTTAATTTTGTGGAAATTAAATTGCCAATTGCAAACACATGTGAAGAAAATCAATGGCACATAAACATAGTTTTTTAATGGGAAAGCTTAAAGCTAAAAACCCCAACTATCATATATTTTTTATATAAATGAATCATGTAAAAATATCATAAAAATATTAGCACATCAAGCTCTCAGTATAATCAACAATCATTACGCACTGTCATGCAGAAATTTGTATATCTATGCACCAATTTCTTGCCTCCTGACAGTCTGCCTCCACTGCACAATCCCTGCTGAGGAAGACCCCTGAATGAATTCGAATTGGCCCTGCCTTGACTACACAATCCTCATTGACATCTCCAATGTGTGTCAGATGCATTGAATGCATCACTATAGTCACAACAAATAGTCCATCTCACCCTTTCACCTATCTCTCCACTAGGTCTCCACTCAGACTGACATGTAAGTAGTTAACTGTTGTATTTATTCAGTTATTAGTGAGTTATTAGTTGTGAATTAATTAGTTAATTAATTCACTAAACTCTCACTAGTGTATCTTTCACTTAGACTAGATACAACTAGCTTAACTGAGTTTAACTCACTTAACTGAGTTAAACTAAATAACAACTCTCGTAACTACTCTTCCAACTCTGTCATAACTTTTCCACTTCAATTCTAACTGAGTCCTCCATGCATGAGTCACCAACCACCCTAGGAATTGCGTAATTCCTTCGGCCCACTGTTTTTCTAAATATGTTCACTGAAATAAAGTGCTCCGAGAGAATAAGTTGATATTTATTGTCGGATTATTATTAAGGGCTAATAATAATCGAAATGCACCTATTTTTAGATTGACGATCTATAAATAGACTTCGCCCAATATTCTAAAAATAGAATTTCATCTATTTTTCACATTTGATCAACCATCTACAAATAACATCCTACAACTTATAGAATATGTCCACCATGTATAAAAATAGACATACACCTAGAAATAGCCTGCGGGCCCCACTTAGTGAAGGTGCTTAATTTTCACTAAACTCATCATCTTGTTGAATCTCAACACTTCCTCTCAACAAGATAGGGATTATATTTCACCTCGATACTGCCTATATGGTATTTGAATTTGCTCCCGCTGAGCACCTTCGTCAGAATATCCGCATCATGATCTTCCGTAGGAATGTACTGAAGCAACATGATCTTCTGCTGCACACAATATCTGATATGATGATACCAGATATCAATATGTTTAGATCTACCATGAAACACAGGATTAATCGAGAGTTTAATGCAACTCTGATTATCACAATGTATCACTTATGGATTTAAATGAGAACTGAACAAACCGACCTGGATCTTCCTCATCGAGATAGCCTCACATGCAGCTTGAATTACTGCCATGTATTCTTCTTCCGCTGAATTGAGTGCCAAATATCTTTTTTTCCTACTGTAGCAAGAAAATTTTGTAGATCTGATACTGAAAACCCCTCCAGATGTGCTCTTTCTGTCCATTGGGCTGCGTGCCCAATCTGCATCCGTGAAGCCATGCAACTTCACCTCATCCGTTTGTCTTTACCATAAGCCATACTTAGCTATACCCCTGAGATACCTCAGGACATGCTTGCCTACCTTCCAAAAGATCTTGGTAGACTTAACCATCGCTTGACTAAGCTAGTTCACTACATAGCATATATCCGGTCTTGTATTAACTAAATACATGATAAAACCCACCAACTGTCGATAAAAAGTGGCATCCACTACCTCTATCGATGTAGCATCATCTTTCCTCCAATTTCCTGGAAGAGGAGCATCCATGGTCTTGCATTCTTCCATGTGAAACTTACCAAGTATCTCCTGAGCATACTTTCCTTGAGACACAAACTATTCACCTTCTCACTACCATATTTCCAATCCAAGGAAATAATGAAGGAGGCCCAAATCCTTCATCTCAAACTCCTTCGCAAGATCTTCCTTGCATGAGTTTATTAAATTCTCATCACCTGTTAGATGAGAAATATCAGGCTTCTTACCAGTAAAAGCTTCTTCAGGTGTACTCATGCCAAGTACTCTATGAGGACAACGATTTTGCACATAAACCACAGTGTTGCATGCTTCCACCCACAAGTGCATCGGTAGGCCCTGGTCATGCAGCATAGCTCGTGCAACACCCACGGTCATTCTATTCTTCCTCTCTGCAACCCCATTCTATTATGGGTTATGAGGCACTATGAGTTCTCTTCGAATTCCTTCTTTTCTACAGAAGTCTTTGAATTCGTTCGAGATATATTCACCACCATTATCACTCCGCAAAGCCTTAACTTGCTTCCTCGACTCCTTCTCTACCAATTATTTGAACTCACAGAACTTTGAGAATGTTTTTCTCTTCTTCTCCATGAAGAAAATCCAGCATCTACGAGAATAGTCATAAAAAAATATAACATAATACATGTGTTTTTTTGTTGAAGCAACCGAGAAAGGTCCACACACGTCTGTGTGAATTCTCTCCAGGATCGCCGAAGCATGGTTCTCCTTCTCATGAAAGGTGGTCTTCAAAACCTTACCCATAGTACATCTCTTGCATTGATTTGACTGCGCAAGAGTACCCTTGGGAAGTCCAATAGAAATCTGCTGCAAAATCTTCAAGGCACCATGGTGAAGATGGCCTAATCTCCTGTGCCATAATTCACCCTCATCCTGGCTCACCACTTCTTCTGATTTTCCCATCATTGCAGCGCAACCATCTATCTCTAGCTTGTAGATATTCTTAACTTGAATCCCTATCCTCTTGGTTTTACCCATTGTTTTATGTCGCAGGAAAGCTTTTCTCTCACTGAAAACAACGTCATAACCTCCGTCCTCCAACATAGTGACCGAGACCAAGTTCTTCTTCAGACCTGAAACGTGCATAAAATATTTCAACAGAAATGGTTTACCTGACTCCCTCTCAAAGGTTATGGTTCCAATGCCAGTTGCACTGTATCTACCATCGTCACCCATCTCTATATGCATTTGGAGATCCTTCTCCTCCAAGTCACTAAAGAACTCCTTGTCTCCCATCATATGGAAGGAAGCACCACTGTCAAGATACCACACCGATCTCATTGCACTTGAAACCAAGCATGAGATCAAAGAGAAATCAAGTTCAAATTGCGAGGCTAAGGCCTCACCCGCTGCAGCGCCAACAACCTTCTTGTTCTTCTTTTTCTGTGAGAAGTTAGTGGAAAGATGCCCATGTTCATGACAGTGAAAATAATTCACTTTAGATAAATCCAACTTCTTGCCTTTAGCCTCGGATTTTGAATGGGATTTCTTCCCCTTCCCTCTCCTTTATTTGGCAGCTAAAGTGAAATTCTCTTCATCATCATTCTTCGATGAAGAGCCATCCCTGTTATTCCTCCTTATCTCCTCCTGCACAAGATCTGACCAAAGTCGCTCCAAATCCAACAATTTCTCTCATCCATTGACAGAGTCTTCATAGTTGTGCCAACTCTTTGGAAGCCCAAGGAGCGCGAAGATCACCAAGTCATCGTCCAAAACTATAATTCCCACACTCCCCATCTCATCTCTACATTGGACAAACTTCGTGAGATATTTTGGAATACTATCGCCCTTCTCCATTTTGATTTTTCTGAGCTTATATTTTAGCGCCAACTTCCTATGGTCGCTGATGCTTTGGAAAAGATCTATCAAAGCCTTCCACATTGTAGATGGAGTGGCTTTCCTGTGAAGGCTTGACACAATATGGTCTTTCACACCTTCCAACATAATTCTTCTTGTCTTTGCTACCTTCTTTTTCCATGCGTCAAGTACTGCAGCATCGCTAGAAGTAGGCTTAGGAACATCGCTATTGATGAACTTCTTCAATCCATTATCTTCAAGCACCGCCTCCATCCTATCCTTATAGGCTATGTAATTCGAGCTACCCTCAAGGGCATACTCCAATCGCAACCCATTGAAAGACATTTCAATGAATACTCAACTGTCGCACCAAGAAATTTCTGCAGCAAATTCAAATTATCCATCTGCACAAAACTCAACACCGCTTCACAATTGCAATCTCTAGTCATTAACACTGCTCCGATACCATGTAGAAATTTATTAATACTTATGTATTACCAGATTTTCTTGATCTAAAAAATTAATCTTATGTTAAATACAGAATCCTTCCACTATTAATTTTGTGGAAATTAAATCGCCAATTGCAAACACATGTGAAGAAAATCAATCACACATAAACACAGTTGTTTAACAGGAAAGCTTAAAGCTAAAAACCCCAACTATCATATATTATGTATATCAATGGATCATGTAACAATTTCATACAAATATTAGTACATCAAGGTCTCAGTACAATCAACAATCATTACACACTGTCATGCAGAAATTTGCATATCTATGCACCAATTTATTGCCTCTTGACAGCTTGCCTCCACTGTGAAATCCCTACTGAAGAAGACCCCTGAATTAATTCGAATTGGCCCTGCCTTGACTGCGTAATCCTCATTGGCATCTCCAATGTGTGTCAGATGCATTGAATGCATCACTATAGTCACAACAGATAGTCCATCTCACCCTTTCACCTATCTCTCCACTAGGTATCCACTGAGACTAACATGCAAGTAGTTAAATGTTGTATTTTTTCAGTTGTTAGTGAGTTATTAGTTGTGAATTAATTAGTTAATTAATTCACTAAAATCTCACTAGTGTATCTTTCAATTAGACTAGATACAACTAGCTCAACTGAGTTTAACTCACTTAACTTAGTTAAACTAAATAACAACTCTCATAACTACTCTTCCAACTCTGTCATAACTTTACCACCTCATTTCTAACCAAGTCCTCCATGTATGAGTCACCAACCACCCTAGGAATTGCGTAATTCCTTTAGCCCACTGATTTTCCAAATCTGTTCACTAAAATAAAGTGCTCCAAGAGAATAATTTGATATCTATTATCGGATTATTATTAAGAGCTAATAACAATTCCACATGCATCATTTTTGCATCGCTGATCATCTACAAATTAGACTTACCAATATTATAAAAGTAGAATTTCATCTATTTTTCACATTTGATCAACCATCTACAAATAGCATCTTGCAACTTATAGAATATGCTCACCATGTCTAAAAATAGACATACACCTAAAAATAGCATGCGAGCCCCACTTAGTGAAGGTGCTTACTTTTCACTAGCTTATCATCTTGTTGAATCTCAACAATATTTTCTTGGCATAGAAGTTGAACAATATAAAAAAGGAATTTTTATTTGTCAAAAATATTCTAGAGATTTGGTGAAAAGATTTAGAATGGAAAAATTGAAAATCCCTACACCAGTTGCAATAGGTACAAAGTTAAGTAAGGATGAGGAAGGATCCGATGTCAATCCAACTCTATTCAAAATATTGGTTAGCAGCCTCATGTATCTAAGAACTATAAGACCGGATATTATGCGAGTGAGTTTTATTTCCATATTTACGGAGATTCCAAAAGATACACATTGGAGTGTAGAAAAAAGAATTCTTAGATACATAGTAGGAACTAGAGGTTGTGGAATAATGTACGCAAGTATAGAAAAATATTTGATCGGATTTTACATATAGGGATTTTGTGAGTAGTTTGGATGATAGGAATAGTACTTCTGGTTATGTGTTCCATCTCTGTTCAGGTGTGATTTCATGGGCATCTAACAAGTAGCCTATTGTGACACTATCATCAGCATAAGAAAAACATGTAGTAGCTACATCAACAACATGCCATGCAGTATGGTTAAGAAGAGTACTGGATGGACTCATGCAAAAACAACAAGGATCAACATCAATATATTGTGACAACTCCTAAGTGATTCCACTATCCAAGAATAGTGTGTTTCATCAAAAGAGAAAGAATATTGATACTAGATATCACTTTATTAGAGAACTTGTGAGAAATGGAGAATTTCACTTGAAGCACTGTAAATCCAATGATCTACTCATTGATATATTTTCTAAGTCATTAGCAAAATATGTGTTTGAGTTTCACAAAAGAAACTTGGGTGTTGTAAGTCTAGCTGAGACATAGACCAGCAGGCGTGTTTGAGTTGTCATGAGTCATGTTTTAGTTTATATGTCGTAATTAAGGGAGAGTGTTAAAATAGCTAATTAACTCCCGCATGAAGTGTTAGAGAGTTAGTTAACTGAGCGTTGATTCAAGTCGAGTTATGTGATACATGACTTTAGTGAGTATTTTGCATGTCAAGTTATATTAGACGAGTCGTTAGTTGAAAAGGTTAAATACCCTTCACTGGGTTCATTGTATTCAGATAGATTGAAGTTGGTGTGATCAATAGAAGAGCCGTAACTCGTGTGTGTTTTGTGTGTGAACTTTTTGTGTTATTTGTGCATTTTCTCTTGTGCCTTTCACCGAATCATGCCATCCAAACCTGGACAGCTATAAGTTTTATGCCCTGTCTTCAAAGATAGCTAACAATAAAATTTCTCTAGCAGGCCTTGGCATCAAAGGAGAAGAATTTACAAATATAAAAAGTGAAGTGTTTCATTTTTTCATTATTTTTTTTATATTTTTCTTAAGTTCTCATGGAAAATAAAATCAATATTTACCAAAAGGAAGGGAATTCTTCGCACAAGAATGTAAAAACTATTATAATAAAACTTACTACCATTAACTCTTGTTTATCTTGAAATCTAATGATCTTTTCATATTTGCTAGTGAAAATAAAGATTTGACCATACTTGCATCAAGGGGAAACATAGACAGAAAAATTACCGTATATAGTTTATTGGGATTTAGTTAATGCTAACTATATTGAGATTTATTTTGTTAACTATATTGGGATTTAGTTTACACTCAAAAGTATGTCTAATATATATTCAACTATCATAATTAGTCTCTTCTTATTGTTATTGGACTTAAATAAGTTGATGACAAATAGAATGATTATAAACTAACACCTACATCTTTTGAAAATGCTAAAAGTCATTTTTCAGTTTCTAATACTTTAGTAGCAATAAAAAATGCAACTTTTACAAGAGTAGAATAACAAATTTGTAACCCTAAATTAAAAAAAATTAGAATTTTCACCTTCATACATTCATTTTTACATATTTTCAAACATTATAATATATATTTAAATTTTATAATGTGTTCATTAAGAGGTGAGACTATGAACATACAAATTTAACATATAATATTTCTTTTAAATCGACTATACAGAATTCCTCTGTTTTTTTCGTACTCTCATTGTGAGAATAGGAACATGACACTCATTAAAAAAAAAACTCACATATAAATCCTTTCTCTACTAAATCAATAATCAATTGGTTGTTGCACAATTTCTTTGCCTTTTTCATCCTCACAATTCTCTCATGAATCCAACATGATGGTTTTTCCCTATTTCCCTTGGTTATATACATTTTCTAAATATGAGTAATGGCTACATAGAATAAGTAATTTAGATCTATGTTTCACTGGTATAGGTCCTCATCCCGTAGGCTCTATAGGATAATTTTAGAAATAAATTTCATTGAAAATCTTCAAGGCTTCCTTAAAAAAAATTTGGCAATTTATATTAAGCAGAAGCTTCCTCTTCATATCAACTAAAATTTAAAATACAATCCACTCTTCGTACTTGTTAGAAGAAAAATATACACACTATTATTAAATCCAAAGGAAATCATAGGCAAGTAATTTATGGATTCTTCTCATTTTATAATCCTACCAAATCCTATCCAATCAAGTTAATTTCCTCTTTCAAAATGATCTGAAAATTTTCCTCGGTATTGACTCAGAAACTAGAGTGCAATCACTCATAGTTGTCCAAGCTAACTAGAGTGCAATCACTCACAGTTGTCCAAGCTAAGTGAGTTTTGAAGAAAGAAAAAAAAAATCTTTCTTCTTGGTTTCTGCTGCACTGACTTGACTTCTTTGTAGTTTTAAATTTAGGGGTAAAGCCAAACCTGGCAAGGAAACAAGCCTCGTGGAGGGAAGTGGAGGGATCAAGACATAGCCTACCATCAACAAAAAACTATCATCCCATCATTTCCTTTCTTGGTACAATGGTCTCCAACCTTGACCTGAACTGAGATATAATGCTTCAGATTGTGGTTGATTAATCTAAAGTGGCCAACTCTAAGCGAACATAACAAGGGAAATGAAACGTAAACTCCATAATTTTAGTTGAATATACCTAGAAAACAAATGATTAAAAAGAAAATACCAAAACGATTTACTATAATTTAGATTTAGGATTTGTTATATTTTAAAAAACGTCTAACAAAACAACTTTTAACATAAAATTTCCATGGAAAAGCCACAATCCAAAAACGTAACATATGTTAAATAGTTGGCATGCCATCCTCCTCTGAGAAATTCAGTTCTTTTTATATCCAAAGTCAATGAATATTTTATTTTTGGTAATTATTTTTTATTGGTTAAATTTGCAAACCATGTTTTGAAAGGATATAGTTTTGTTGAGACATAGGTATAGTTTGAGGAACTTGTAGTTTTTTCTATAAAACCTTGGATGGCTATTTATTTAACCAAACTACAAGCTGTAATAGAGTGTTGTCGTAAACCATGTAAGGAATTTATGCAGAAGAGAAATCATGTCACAAACAAACACATATACTATATTTTGTATTGGGTAACTCGTTATACAACCATTAATCTAAAAAAGAATGGCTTTACTTTTACCAAAATATTTTTTTGTCAGTATTTCCTTTATGGATCTGTTTTTTTCATTTTTCCCCGAGCATATAACTTTCTATTTTTTTCCCTATTTTGTTTGTTATGTATTTTTAACAATAACAACATACTAGAATTCTACCTCAATGATTACCCTTGCCTAGTGTCACATAGTTTATTTTTTTTTATTTTTTTTAATTCAAATCATTTTTGTTTCCATCTTAAAAAAGTAGAATAAAGTTTATGAAGTTTAATTGTTTCTTATTTCTTCTTTGAACCCAGATCCACTTAAAGTCAATCATTCTCCCATGAAACGTTTGTGCAAACCATAAAAAATGATCCTCGTGGTTGTCTCAGAAATACAATACTATGTTTTTTTCCCTTTTAGGTTTGTCATGTACTTTTTGCAGATCTTTACTTTGGTTGAAATCCTATAGGTTCTCATCTTACAGGCTCTGTAGGATAAATCTAGAAGTAAGTTTTGATATAAAAAAATTCAGCAATTCCTAAAAGAATTAGGTGATTTCTGCTAACCAGAACGTTCCTCCTCATATCAATTAAACATCAATCTGGGCTCTTTAGATTCATTATAATCTAAAGGTTATATGGATATAATTTCAAGTTCCAAAATATCCCAGACTACAATCCAGCAACATCGTAGAATCTGATAGACATGAGTGAATTCTTGACCTTGCCTCTGTTCGTTAGATTGCAGAATATTCTAAAAAACTACCAGATACCCAATTGACATGATATATCTTTTCCCACCCTGCACTGTTGTTATTATAAGAGCACCCTACTTATTTTTATTCAATAATTCACTAATTAAATTTAGTGACATGAATTTTCTTGATCGATGGGTGATCATGTTTCGAGGTCCATTGGAAATTTATACTTGAAAAAGTAGTGGCTTAACATAAACCAGAATTCGATATATGGAGAGACCAAGGAATTTTGTTTCTATCAACAGAGCCTTATGTTCACGGGCATCAAATCTAGGAAGATTATGAAGTGATAATATTTTCATCTGACGGCCTCTCGGAGCATTTCTCTGACAACGAAGCTATAGAGATCCTGCACAGTTATCCTGCCAAGGTATGTATAAATGAGCTAGAAAAAAAATGTAATGAATGAGTGGACTAACATGATCTGTGAACCATTATTTTATTAAAAAATTTAATAACAGTTGTGGCCCATTCTAAATTAATTGAAACTTACCCCAAAAATCCTCAAAAGCCAAAAAGATTTGGTTTTGTTCACATGTCCATGAATTAGGGAACTTGTAAAGAACCAGTGAAGAATTCTAACTGTATATTATTTTTTGGCTTTCTGTTTTTTTGGAAATGTGTTGATATAATTTTTGGAAAGAATATAAAATTGAGATTCAGTTGAAATAAAATGTAAATCTCATTTTTTTCCATTTTGGGATTTCGGCAGTTCAAAGTCATTTTCTTTTCAAGTTGTTCAAAATGAATTTTTGAATATATTAAGGAATTTGATATGCATTAATCAATTAAAATCATTGAAAAACCTTTGGAGTATTTCAATTTAAAAGAAAAAGAAAAATCGAGATTCCAAAAATTTCAAACAATTTTTTGGTTAAAATTTATCAAATAAAATTCAGACTATTAGACTGTGATCAATCATTTATACCCATTCTCAATTTTGTGTTATTGGTTGCAATAACCAGGGAATAACCAGGTGGTTAGTTCGAGGTGCTCTTCATGGCAAGGCTGCAATAATTAAAGGCTTCATCAACTATGAAGACTTGAAGCAGAATGGGGACGAGCGGCCATGAGAGGCATTCACGATGACATCAATGTGGTAGTTGTGTTCGTAGATCACACGGCTCTCACTGCTCATAGATAAAAGCTCTGAGAAAAAAAAGAATGGAAACACTTTTGAGGTAGAAATCACATGGGTTTTCTGTCGGGACAAGCATAATTTGATGTATCATGACTTTTTTGCGTAACTGTAATAATTAGAGGTTTAGCATCTTCCTTCTTCCCAAATACGTTTCGTGTGTGGACAATAAATCTGATTAATAGTCTCAAAATATTCAAACCAACAAAATGCATTTCACAGAGATTGAAATTCTGAATTTTTCATGTTATAATAATGGATCATAATGTAATTTATTATTTTATTGTTTACCTTAATAAAATTAATAAAATAACAAGGTATCAACAAATTAAATGGAAATAATATTTTATGGATTAAATTATGATTAGTCCCTCTTACCAATGGAGTGTATATACCTAAAAGTGATAATGGATCTTAAAAGTATACTTATTTAACATATCTGCATTTCACATTTCTTTAAACACAAATTTACTTAGAGTATTAAAAGGTTTTTTTGTCTATATTTTTGTTGTCAACCAAGGGTTACCTTAACCAACCAAAAGTCTCGTCAAAATGTTTAATAGTGAAGAACTTGTATCGACGAGATGGTTGAGTAAATATCTACTTCTCACGTAAGGAGATTGAATTTTCTCCTTTTTCTTCCTCCTAGAGCTTAAAACTTTCCAAGATAACAAATATTCTGGAAAATTATCTAATTACAACATTAGAGATCAATGCATCTCAATTGATGTCTTTGAAACGTAAAAATTTCGATGACTCCGAACCCAGTGAGAAGCAACTTTGGACAGTACATGGCAATGTGCCATTTATTTAGAGATTCTCTCACATTAAAAATAAAACTTTTATAAGAACCACATGAATTCAGTGCGGGGTCATCCATGCTCCACGGGGACATAAAATATAATTCATTTTTGAGATGTATATAATGTTTATCTCCGTAGAATGTTTATCTGGGTAAATTGTTGTGTGTTGAAGTTCTTTATTTCAAATTTATCTAACTCTATAGACATTTTTCTAGAATTTTCACTTACACTCTCACATTGTAATCATACTCATTGTATTAAGTCTAGTTTAATATAATTATCTTATCTTCTTCAGAGAAATTCATTATGAAATGGTGACATTTAAGAATCTCAAAAATAATTTTGTATAAAATTTGCATAACTTTTTTTGACTTTTGATCATGTGGTAAGATAACTAAAATAATATAATTATTTTATCTTATTTAGAGAAATTCATTATGATGGCATTTAAAAATCTCACAAATAGTTTATCACATAAAATTTCTTTGACTTTTGATCATGTTTGATAAGATAACTAACACAATAAAGTAAAATTCATTTTTAGTCATATAGAATCGTTGCATGAGTCAATTGTTTGGCCTCAGTTTGAAAAATAATGCAAAGGTCTTTATTTGAAGTTAGACAATTTATTTAACTCTATTTTTTTATAATTTTTTGATTTGGATTATAATTCTATGCTACTTTTTAGACATTTGACATGATTAATGTTTCTAGCTAAATGTCAATTTATAGATAAACAAATTAATAAGTTTGTTTGTTTCTTTTTTTTCTTTTTTTTTGTTGTTGTTGTGTAGCATGTATTTTAGATAGCACAATAAAATGTCTTTTTGTAATTGATGTCATCCATCACAGTGGTCTAGAAGAGCTATCATGTTGGTTAACTAAGAAATATCTTAACTTTGTTACTGAAGGTAACTGCTAATGGGTAGCTCATGGAAGCTTATGAGAAAGTAAGGATTGTTATTTATATCTCAAATATTTTTTGGGTTTTTGTTAATGCATTACCACAAATATCTATTCATCAAAGAATGGTAATTATGTAACATCTCGCTAGTGTCCTTTACCAAGGTTTTAGTAGAAACAAGTTTGCATGTTCTTTTATCATTACTGCACTAGAAGATATATCCATACAACTTTAGAGGGAAATTATCTTCCAGAATATGGCTTCTATATTTAGTTAAGTTATTGCAAGGAGCAAGGATGAAATGTATGTATAAAAATTATAAATTTAAGCTAAACATTTTATATGAAAAATTACATGAAATTTTATGAATTTTCCTTTCGGCTAGAGATTGGAAGCCACTCGAACAACTTTGAAAAACCATTGTTTGGGATCGTTTAGGAAGTTACAAAATATTTTATGATGAAAATGGTAAATTATTGGTTTGTTTATTGTAATTTAATGGATTCATCTCGATGATTTTTGATCAAAGACAATTGACATGTTATATTTTCTAGAACTATGAACCCCATAAATTGTTTTCGGTCAATATTGAATTCATGATTTATTTTTTGGACATTCTGGACTATATGTCCTATTTTGAATTGTTACTATTTTGTGGGAACAACTTTTGGACATTTTCATTATGATTTAGATGTTGTGGAAAAATTTGGAAATCATTTAAAAAAAAAAAAAACAGATTTCTTGACTTTACTCTGAAGAAATTGAAAAGAAAATATTGTTGAGATATAAAAAAAAATATTTACTGAGAAGTTAAAGAAAAAAAAAACGAAAGGTGATTGCAGTGAGATTTGAAAAATAATGTTGAAATATGACACATTTTACTAAATTTGGAAAAAACAAGGCAACATCATCATCATATGTGTGACCAAATGGTTAACAAAAGAGATAATATAACTTTTTTCAATTTAATAATATCAAACTTTTTTCAATTTAACAATCTTATCACTTCCCATATCAAGATATATTAGAAACATCATAATTGAATTTATGATAATGTAAGGGGAAATGGCCACTGAACATATGGTTATGTGGGATATCCTATAAAATTAAATTATGTTTCCATGATGGATTTAAGGTGTATATCAAAACCATTTAGACCACTTAAGGTGTCTTTCTTGAAGACTGATTCACTATCACAAGTATAATTCAGAAGTGCCCTTTTACCCTTTTAGTGCTTTCTTTTAGGAAGTAGGGCATGTGCAAGAGTATTTTTGTAGGAACTTCAATTCATTGTTTTTTTCATTTTTTTCCTCCATTTTTTAAATTTTTATAATTTGAATGTTTACCTTTTTACCTATTCATGCTATCGTTCATTGAAACTCGAAAATTGATTATCTTACTCTATTTCTATCGATGTTTGATGCTACAATAACTTATATTTTGACAAGACTCTTGTTCAATAATTTCAAAATATGTGTGCTTACTCTTAAAAATTTACATAGCCTACAGATCAGCATTTGTAGCTCTATTTGTAGCTATTATCCATGCCTTCTTTGTATATCTCATTTTATGTTGTTAAAATTGTATTTGAGCTATTAAGTTGTTTATATTTGTAGGTAAATCATAATTTTATTTGTAATCAATCAACATCAGTGTTGCCATTAAAATCATGGATCGTCTCAAGCACAAGTCCAAAATATTTCTATTATATCAAACTTAAAAATGAATTCTTATATTTTCATTAAACACAAGTTTTGAGGAAAAATTCTAGATAGAACCAAATATTCGAATGACATGTTGAAAAAACAAAAAACCCCTCGCTTTCTTCTAGTGGATTAATTAAAGTTTCATGCTAAATGTTAATTTCAAAATATTATTGCATAATCATCTATGATGATATGAATTTATATTATAATGAAATATGATACAATGCATCCCATTTTCTAATGCTCAATATGTTTTTATTAGGTAGTTATCCTTATATTTGCGATATGTGTTATGCCTCAACACCATACACTATAATTTCCAAATTCAAAATGAAAAAACATATGGCATACATGTCTACAAATGCATTTCTCTTACAACTTTTCCAATTTAACAAACCTATAGACATTTACAAATAAAGTGATTATGCTCATTTATATTAGCACATACTTAAAGGCCCTCAATAAACATAATTAAATGAATTATGTTGATTTATTTCCAATAAATATATTAACAGTGTTGACACATGAATGCTTTTTTCTAGTTATTTTCATATTTTGTGCATGTATAGAATAAGGAAGAAGAAAAGAGGCCCACGAGCCATTAAAGGGGAGAGATGTGGGAGGGGACTTCGCGAGTTCAACATGACAAGTATAGTCAAATAAATTCATATCCATATCATTATTTGAACCTTCTTATTCCTATGTATTTGGGAACCATTTCATATCCTCCGGGATGGCATGTATGGAGTATAGGCTTGCACCGAAAGCCAACTAATACATTGACCCACATTCCTAAAATGGAACCATTCAGGATATTGTCTTCATTTTATTATCATATTCTTTAAATCACATGGATTAGAAAAGGAAAGACAATAGAAGTAGAATTTGTGTACAGGAAATGAATTTAAAACAATAATGCTCCTTGCAAATTAAATAATGAAAAATTTTATATGTATATATTGATATTAAATCTCACTCATATTGCAAGCAACATGATTAATAATATTAATCATGAAATAAAATGTTGATCCATGAAATATTCCTTCATTCAATAACATGAACCGTTGAACACATTAAAATGATGCGCTTACTGCTAAAATGACTACAACAGTTTCAGACTTCATTTTTCCAAAACAAGTGAAACATTTCCTACAAATAAAATATTTTATTACTTACCAATCATATCACACTCATCACATTCTCATAGTTCCCGAACGAGTGCTTTAAATCGACTGGTGTTTTATAGATCTCACACTCTGAAATCGTCGACTTGTAAAAGAAACGCTCATGGGTTTAGTAGGAAGCATCCCCAGGAGATTGGTTGAAGGATGATTATATGGTTCTTGATTCTTGGTGGGTTGAGAAGAACAAGGGGATGGTGCAGGGAAATGACAGTCACTGGCTCATGCCCAAACTCACTCTCTACTAAATCTATGCATATAAAATAGTAATTTAGGAGTGTATATTTTCATCATGCAACTTCACATTATATATTTTGTAGCATTAGTGTTTGTTCTGTGTTGTGTCTCCTATATTGACACCACCGATATTTATTTTTTAAACAGAACCCATATTCTGATATAGAGCATATCAGAGCCATGTATCGATCCTAGAGATGTGGGGTATGAAAACAGTTTCGCTGCATCACTTTGATGATATTGAAACCACAGGTATTTGCAGAACAATGAATGATCTGATTACATTGATTTTGACATGAAGACCTAATATTGTACTTTTTGCACGTAATATTAGAACAGTACATTTTAATTGACAATTTGTCCCCACTATATTCGTAGTATTTATAATTCCAGTAATGAATTGTATTTTAAATCTATTTGGTTTCGATTTGGGATAAACTCTCTGGAGAGGAGAGTAATTAATTAGGATAAACTCTTTAGAGAGTGAACTTAATTTTGAGAGGAAGACTTTAAATTCAATGTTTTTCTTTGAACAAAAGTTTGTATTTCAAAATTGGAAAAATTATTTTAGAGTGAATTTAGTAGATAGGAAAGGAATTTTTCACCCTTAGCCCACCACTTACCAGCATGATGGTCCACGCCTCAAGAGGAAAAATTATCGCTACTTCATGAGATACAAAAAAATTAAAGCGTTGTCTATAGACGATGTGGACAACAGACTTAAAGGTCATAATTTGGTAAATAAAATTTCAAAAAATCAGAATGTTGGTGTATTTAAATCTATTTTTTATGGTGTAAATGGATTCAACATTATCAAGAATCTCTAGGCACGTAAAATCCTGAAGTTTGACAGTTGTAACTAGATTTTCAAAATTTTCTACCAAATTTTGTCATAATCTTATTAGAATTTCCATTATTTCCCAATCTAATTTGTGGGCTCTTTAAACTATGCTGATAATCACTACTTAGACAGACAATTACTACATGCTCATAGAAAAAGAACTTATTGATCATCAACAAACATAATGAAAAATAATGAAGCTAGAAAAGAAACATGTTTCATGCTAGTCACAAGGAAGGATACCTTGCTTGAGAGGACGCTGAGGAGTCCTTGACATGAGGGAAGGAAAAGGATTAAAGGGAAAGGTGACCAACTAGAGTTTAATGGTCCACCTTTGTAGGGTGAACATAATAGTATTTGGGATAATTACTAATAACATTAAAGGGAAAGGTGACAAAAAAAATGTTTAATGGTTCTCTTGTGTAAACTGAACATAATGGTATTGGGATAATGACCATTGTCATTAAATTTAGGACATGTAGTATTTCTTAGGCTTTAAGTGTTGCTTACTTTTGTAGTGTGAATAAAATGTTATTGGAATAATGGTCACTGATACTAAATGTAGGTGGTTTTATTTGATTTATTTGATATATTATACATTTTTGAGAGGTTTTAGGTATATTTGTAGGTATAATTTACTCAAAATTTAGTAGGGATTTGTTGGAATCACAAGTTTGAATTGTAAAATCCCCACAGTAAGAGTGCACAAGGGGTTTTTTAGGGTCTCAAAACCATATATACAGTCAAGAACCCATTTTCAACAATTAAAATGAATATTTGACCAAAAATAAATTCGCCAAATTCAAACCAAAAACTACAAAACTTATAATACTTAGACAACATATGCCTTTGTAATAAGACCTCATGTGTGGTTCACCTTTGTAGAATGAACATAATGGTATTGGGATCATGGTCACTACCACTAAAGGTAGGACCTATGGTATTACCTTTGTAATAAAGTCTCATGTGCACAATCATAGGGTTGTGGTTTCACAATAGTGAAATAGTACTAGCTTTTGATAAGTGGATTGTTAGGCTTTATTAAATTTCTCAAGATTGGGTAGACAAAATTTTCGAGACTTATCCTCCATTATATGGATAGGAGTAACCACAACATGAATTTCTGTAACTTTTAATTCTTCAATTCCAGCTTCTCCAAAGGGTAGTTGTAATTAGTTCTTTTCCAAAAATAATTAGCACTTAAAAAATTCAAGAAAACCAAGGGCATTGGAAGTCTCTTATTTATATAAAACATGGCTATATAAGATGGATTTAGGCTTTTCTTTGTATTTATTTCCTATTTAGGTGGTATTGAACCTAAAAAAGCACCCTTTATCATACTCTTTTCTATGATCCTGAATTCTAAGAGGAGGATCTTCCTGTGCAGCTGGATTGAATGATGCCTGAGGATAAGTCACAAATAACTCGGGCCTTGGGACCAAATGCTAAAATGGGCATGATAAGAGTGATATTCCCAAGACTAAGCCACAAATAACCCAAGCCTTGGGAGAAAATGCTAAAATTACCATGTTAAGAGTGAGATGCTCGAGGATAAGTGACAAATAACTTGAGCCCTGGGAACAAATGATGAAATGGACATGGTAAGGGTGAGAGGAAAAGAGCCTTACTGCCTTAATGAAGGAAGCCTTGTAAAGTTGTTCAGGTCCAAGTTTCTAACCTAAGTTTCTATACAACCAATCATGACAAAAATGGAGTGGGAATCCAATACTTATTTGAATGAGTAATAGTAGGTGGTACAAGACAAACACACAAATTTCATGTAAAGTGTGGAAGGATTTATAAGGTTCTTTTATTTTTAAAGGCAGGGGAATTTACCAGTCCCATTTTATATTGAGTATTACATAATTTAAATGGTCTAATTATAGCTTATATTTATTTTTCAATTCTTTTTATTGTTGAAATATTTTATTTAAAATAGATAATGAATTATTTTTTGGAATGGATTTTAAGATATATTTGTGTTATTCCTATTGTAATGTAGAAACTATTTATTAACAAAAAAATATACATATATTTTAATAACTAAAAATTTACTTTTAATGAAGATATATATTTATAGAAAGAAATTTAATTGACATACCTCTTTGTATTAGAGTCATAACATTTATTTATGGATAATTGTATAGTTTAGAGAAAATCATGTTTTTTTAATAATCATATGTTATTTTTCCTTTAAAATATAACCTATATTAATGTGAATATATAATTTAGTACCTAAATGTTAGAGATTCTTGAAATAAAATTGTATAATTGTAAATTTTCTTTTTAGTGTGTAGGGATTGGTTTATACTTAAACACTTTAAAATATTGTCTTCCACATGATAGATAATAAAAAAGTGATTCAATTGAGTTTATCTTAGGTGTTTTTGGGTGGAATAGGTGTGATCCTCCCCACTTTTAGCTCTAGAATAGGGTAACTATGTTGTAGATCTAAAATATAGTAACTATTGAACGCTTATACCTTCTGAACTCTTAAATGAATATACCTCCTTGGAAGAAATAATAATAATAATAATAAAATAAGCTAAATTAAAAATATATGTATTTTATAATTATTACACACATAGATAAAAAATAGAAACAATATTTACCCCCTAAAAGATATATAGTTAGATTCTACATATTATCCATATTAAAAGTTTGATAAAAAACTAGAGATTATAATAGGTAGTTGGAAAAATGATTGTGTTTTTGTTTATTTAGATTGAAACACTAGGTTCATCAATTTGAAACTAAAACTATTGTAGCTAGCTCATCCTATACATAAGAGAAAAAAAAGGCAATCACACATTTTTTTAAATCATATGAATGTCAATGTGAGCATATTATTGTTGAATAAAATAAAAACCATTGTAAATATCCCTCACCACATAATGTTTCAAAGGGGAATCTTTCACACTAAAACCTTCTTGTAGGGGAAAATTACTTATTTCCCTATTAAGCATAATAATGGTCCCTATACCTATCCCCTTTTAAAAAAACCATTTAATAGTGCCTGGAGTACGACTCAAAGTTCAAAACCCCAGAAAAGGGGCACATGTTGTGGTTATTTGCCTTGTTCATGGAACTTAAGGCCTAGAATTTTCATTTTCCTTCATGAGGCCCTCTTTTTCCTTTTTTATCATGGTTTAGATCCGTTGACCCACACTATTGAATAAAACCACTTAATGAAAATTATATCCCACTTAGAGGCCAAATATTGCATGGAAAGGGCCTATGTATTGTTTGAATGTATCTTTCACAAATTATGCTTGAGCCGTATAAGTTTGTTAAATTTCAAAGACCCTTATTATCCTTCCTTAACCATTTCCAATACCTAAATACTAGCAGTCTTAGTAAAAATGTCATAATATTCCCTAATAAACAACTCATAATAAGTATATCGAAGGGAGGGAATGTTATTTGGATTGTAGGTGTTTTATTTATTGTTATTGAGCTAGAGAAGCGCCATTTAAGGCACAACGCCTCGGTTATCCTCCCTTGACCTTTAGTATTCCTCAATACCCATTATTGGTTCATAACTAAGCTAGTCTAGTTCTCATAACACCCTTGGAGGTGATTGATAACCAACAAAGGCTGGATGTCATAGAAGGAATTGTCCATGGTACTCGAGCCTGAGAAGCAAGATTTAGGGCCAAATATTCTTATTTCCATCCCTCGATTACAAGGACCTAAGACCCATCCATCATTCCTAAGACCCCGTAGTGGTGCCGATATATTCACCTCATATGTCAAAGGGTCCCTAGAGAGGGTTTGTGTCATAGTTTCTATATATTTTCCATGATGGTTGAGCTCAAGAAGGTCTAATTCAGAGTTAAGGCCATGTCATCCCCCTTTAACCATGTTTATGCCTTAACACACATTTCTAGTCCACAAAACCTATTCTTGGCACTTGTATGCTACTCAAATGCCAAAAACCCCCTACAAAGTTCATTTGTGGTGGTTTAAGGACTTCTTCAAGGCTATTGAGCTTGATAATACTTAGTAAGATCCTAAGGAAATTATTTTCATTCCTTATCATGGTTAAGTCCCCAAACCTCATATGTGGTCCCATGTTGTGGTCTAATCATTCCTTTATGAATCTTAAGCCTAAAAATCTATGTCTAAGGCCTAATATTATCCCCCCCCACAATGGTCAGTAGCCAATGGTTATTGCTTCCATACTATTACCATGATTAAGGCCTTGAGATCCATTTATAATGCATAATACATCTCAATTGTACCCATATATAAATTCTATCACTAAGATCCCTTAATTAAGGCTTATGTAATGGTATCTTGGTGTTACTCATGGCACTTGAGATCAAGTTGGTTCAAATAGGTTTGGAGGCCCTTGCTCCTCCCTTGACCGTGTTTGGATGTCAAGAACCATTTCTAGTGCACAATACCTAATCATGGAACTTGTATCCCACTTGGAGCCTTATAAAGTACACATGTGTTGGTTTGAAGACTCATTCAAAGCTCTTAATCCTAAGAATATTCAACAGTATCCAAAGTGCTCTTTTTCCATCGTAAATATGGTTAAAGCTCTAAGATCCATAATTTGTATGGAAAACCTCCTATTGGCATCCATATCCAATTTTGATTCCAAATAACCCCTAGAGATACCATATAAGGGTCCCATGTGGCTACATGACATGTTCAATTCTATTTTCTTTATCGTGCTTAAAACTGATAAGATTTTCCTATTTGACTTATAATCTAGAATTTATTTACTCATTCAAAAATACATTTGAAATCATGGAAACTCATATTTTAACCAATAATCACATATAGTCAAGTTACAATTCAAACTCTTATGAGGGTGGATAGGGCTCGGGGCATTCTTCCAAGAAACTAGTGTTGACAAAGAGAGATGACTTATGATGGATGGGTTGATATGCAGAGAAACATTGGAATTTGGAAGTGATATGTTTTAATAGTGACCATAACTTTAATGGTTTTATTTTTGAATGTACAAACTATTTACATGTCACAAGATTCAGAATATGGTCAACATCATAAAACAAATCTCCTTTAGGAGGAGAAACTCAATCATGTGAATATATCAATATATTCACGATAAAAATGTGAATGTAGTCAGAAAAATAAACACTTTAGCTGAGGGTTCAAATATGTTTCCTATTAATAGCAAGTGTAATGATTATCTCGATGCACATGCTGCTTTGTATTCTTCAAATAGATACCTTGTGAACGAGGTTGATTGTTAAACAAGTAATCAACTAAATTTGAGAATTGAGATTGACATAATAAAATTATTGAAATTTGGGAGTGGAGGAGGAGGGAAGATATTTCTCACGTTGTTTTTGCTTGGTAAGTGATCGTTGGTAGGTTTCATGATCTTGGATTTATATGGAGAATAAATGTTATGAATAAATTGACTAAATTGAGTAGTGATTAAGATATTTATTATCAGCAACACCATAGACGTACCTCCTCCCTCGTCTGACACTGAATGACATCCCATATTGGAGGGAGGCCACATAGAAATATTCTTTACCCTACATCTGTGAACTGTAGCTTTCAAATATTTATCACAAATGGCCGACCCTACTTTCTAACCACATTTAATTTATGAAACTTGTTGAATTAATGGGTGTGATTTCATTTCAATATTAATTATTATTTAGAAGATTGAAATTTATTTCAAACCATAATCATGTGTGTTTTCCTTATTCAAAAAATTAATGGATAATTTAGAAAATCATATATGCATATGTTTATTTCATTCCTTTGTATTTTATTCCTTTCATATTCACCATTCATTTCATTTCTCTCTAACACTGTAATAGAAGGGCTGGTCGCTTTACTCTAAAAAATGAATCTGATATTTATGCTAGAATATTTGGATGGCTATGTTCAACTCAATTTTCTCTTTCTTGCTTGCATACATATTATAACTATAACCATAAATAATAATTTTAGAAAATATGTGTTTCTTGAGACCATGTTTCTTTTGAAAAAAGTATGATTGTTGAGTTTCTAGTTTTAAAATCATCTGATTATTTCATGTTTCTTCATGGAAACATTACAATGATTTTTATTTTCATAACTAGCACGACCACGTTAGTAATTGTGGTTGTTATACATCAATTGATGTCATTTTCAAATTTCAATTGGTGCATAAAAGGTGGAAAATGTTGTTGATTGATGTATATCAACCAGGTTTACGAATGTGGTTGTACTAGTAATATATGTGTGTCGGGAAGATTTGTAGATCATGCTTGACTATGGTTAATGTTCGATGACTATGGTTAAAAATATTTTTCAAGGGTTGGCCATGGTTGACCATAGTAGACGAGGGTTGTTGATGATTGATGATGGTTGACCATGGTTGACCAAAGTTTATCATGGTGAACCATTAATATTACAATGTATTTGTGTTACATTAATCTAATAATGTTAAATTAATGTTGATGATTGTTACCATTGTATATAGACTAAATTCTACTTTCATGAATGACCTTGTGTAAGTAATCTAGTAAATGGAAGGTAAGTTAACTAAAATTTGAGGGACATATAATACCTAGTTAAAGATTCCATGCTCCAATTAAACTCTCCCCTCTTCAAAAACCAGCATATGTTTATCATCTCCGAAAATATGGGTGGTTTATGAAAAGTCTCCAAATAACAAAAATAATGTGTTGAAGAAGTCATATGGCATGTATCTCTTCAATAAAACATCAAATAACTTAAATATGTAGTGGCTAGTAGTGCATGACCTTTACCAATGTCTTCTAGTGGTTGGCCCCCTTCTTCTTGTTGTCATTATTTAGTATGAAATCATCCAAGTGATACTACTAGTAGAGTACCCTTATGCCATTTGATCAATGTTTTTCTTCATTGAAAAGCTCTTAGGATGGAACTCCCTATTGTAGTATGCACACTTTTGTTTCTCCTGGATTTTCCTTGTTTGCAATCAAAACCTCCTCATTAGGCTTTTGCTTAGCTTCCTTCTTGTTCTTTCGCTTAGTATTCTTTCGTGTTTAATGTGATGTAAGTGCATGGGTTAAATTCCACATGAGTATGAGCTTGTTTTTCTCTTATATTGGAGATTCAATAAACTCATCTAATGACAGATTATTCCAATTTTTACTCATATATAATTTTGCAATATGGAAAGAAGAAATAAAGGCATAATACTTACCTCCTAACTTACAAAGCGCCAAAAGAATGGGTTTGTTTTTCTTTTCTTTTTTTCTACTTTTTCTAGAATATTTTACCTAAGCTATCATATTGAATCTAGACAAGTATACCTATAGGGCCTCCAAGTTGATTGGATTCATTGTGATCATATCATTCTCAAGCTGATTTCATGTTAAACCATGTTGCTTTCCAACTAGGTACTCCAATTTGGTACACGCTTGATTAGGAATATTTCACTCAATCAAAAAATAAAATTATATTCAAAAAAGAAATAATCCAGTAGGATTCGTCCATCCCATTGAATGATTTTTTCCCCTTAATTGTTAAATTAGCCTCAAATTTAATATCCATAATGATGTTATAGATCCCATTACTATGCAAGAACATGACGATCTTTACTTTATAGTCAAAATAGTAGAAAGATACAAATATTCCTCAAAAAAACATATGATTTGATACTTTTTATGATTTTAATCACAGGCTCAAAATTTGAACGTGAAAAATTACTAGACTAGCTATTTGCGAAACAAGAGAGAAGAGAGAGAAAAGTTTCTACGAAAATCACTAAATAACCAAAGAAAAAATTTGAGTTACGTAAAAAGAATGAGCTTAATAATTTATGACCAAAGATGTAGTATTTATGTACATAACCTCACTATAAAATATCTCTAGGAGTCCAAGCAATTCCAACTAGGTTGGGATTCCAAGTGCATGCACTCAATTTAACTCAAAAGCATAGTCCCTAGTTGGTAAGTGACTCAAAATTAGAGTGAGAGACACAAAATTAGAAAAATATTATAAAATTAAGTCAACTATAAGTAACTGGAGGTAGAAATTAGTAAGGACAAATCAATAACTCACTCATGCAAAAAAAGTAACCAAACAAACTCAATTGAATATGAAATGAGGACTAAAGTAAACTAATAAGGGAAAGGGAGATAAAAATGGTGGCTATATTCTAAAAATTAGGGAGTAGTTATACATTCAAAATATGGAGGCTTATGCATGAGGTAATTTACATTATTGGAGTCTAATTATCCATTTTAACCTCTAACCAGTGTATTGTCAATTCAAACATGCTTGCGAAAAATAGAATTGCTAAAAATAGAAAACCCTAAAATATAAAATGTGCCAAATGATAGGGAATTACTAGTGAATGAAAATTTATTAGGTGACCCTAATATTGTTTGGAATAGGGTCTAATGATAAATAGAGTGTAGGTTCTAATGAGGTTCAAGTGAACTACTTAGTGCAATGTGCCCCTGCATCGTCAACCAAGTTCAACATAGTTCACTTCTGATGAAAAGCGAAACCCACTAGAAGCTGGTTCACCTTTCATTTTTCAAAATGAACCTGCAAAATCAAAACTGTATCAAACTGCAGATTCATAAACCTGATACTTCGATTCTGGGACCTGTGGGTTATGGGCGCACTCTGCTTCCACTGCACTACTTCATGCTTACATATAGATATAGACATATATTGGAAGCGCTTAACAATGAAACCCATGGTTCATAGTCTTTCAATCTCCATATGCCGAGTTTCAACACTTAAATAAAATGCCCTTGAACTATATCCAATCCTTCGGACATATTAAGCCAATTTTAAATGTCCTTTGGAATCATATGAAAACCCTTTATAACTTTACCACGGTCCATCATAATCTCCAAGGGTGACTTCAAGATCAACTTAAGTCTTCAATAATTCTTTCTCAAGATGTCTTCACAAAAAAGTCTTCAGGGTCACTTCACAAGTAATCCTAGTGTCTTCATGGCTGATATTCAAAGTTTGAAGTTACAAGGTAGAAGTACCAACAATTCTGAGCCTTCAATTCTGCACTCCATTAATCAAGTCACAGTTTCGTGCTTATGTAAGTCCCATGGTTCCACAGGTCACGGGTGACTTTTGATGAGCCCTAGATACAATTGTTCTTCAACTTGTCCATAGGTCCTGAAGGTCTAGAATAAGGTCTCCACCATAGATTCTGCAATTGTAAGCCCTTGTCCATAGGTCTGGTATTCCACAATTTTGAGGCTAATGTTTTGTAGCTTTAGATTTCCAAAAATCTATTTCAACAGGTAGTTGCCACAAGTGGACTTTCGAGCTCTCAAAAATCCGAGTTGCTTGTAATTCTGAGTCACTGTAATAAGCTACAGGACCAAGACTATGCAGTATCACAGGTTAAAGTTTAGGTGGCAAGTTTGAGCTATAATTGGTGGTCAAGTCCAAGCTCTTTGACAATTCCGCAATTCCTTATTGCCAATCCTAAGCCTCCTATCACAGATCCAATGTTTGAAGCATTTAACCCATAGATCTGAACCTCAAGTCTATATAGTTTCAAGGAGTAGTGATAATTTTCCTTCAAGGATATTGCAACACAGAGCTTGTAAGATATTTAAATCATTGTTCTTTATCCCTGTAATGGAGGTTGTCTATTAGATGAGGTGTGTAGCTTGCCTACCACAAGTTTGAGTCTTCTCAAAGGTGGAGTCCAAGCTACAGACTTAGAGTGAATGTTCACCAGAAAGCTGACCACAATCAATAGTCTGGGATGTTATAACCCTGATTCCAGCCTCCAAAAGTGAGCCTTTAAGGTGTTGTTGTCAGAGTCTTGGTTCAGCTAATCCAAGCCTTATTTCAGGGCTATAAACACATGAACGAGTTTCCTTCACCAAGTTCTGTGCATGACACCTTCAGTTCTGTAGTTTTCAGGATGATCAAACAATTTTATCCCTTAAACAATCCTTCCTCATCATCCTTTAGTTCACAAGGTGTGAACTGCACTTGCTGTGTTTTGCTCTGAATTATCTTCACTGAATTGATGCCTGAAATGATAAGTTTAGATGTCAATATATATTAGGTTTTGACCTTTAATGAAGAGACACGTCTCTTGGCCATGAGGCATGAGCCTACATAAGTTGGCTTAGGTCGGCTCACTTGATAGAAATTTACCTTAAACTTGAAAAATCAATAACATTCAAACCGCTTGGAGTTTCGGGCTGAGTAATAGCTCATTGGAAAGGAAAAATTATGCTCTTCAAGATGGTATAGGTTTCATTAAGGAATTTTTTGTCTAAGGTAGAAAAATATATTTTTTAATCTGACTGATTATTTATGAGTGCAGAAATGGTGGCAGGGAAGAATTCCTTTGAGTGTAGAGCCTCATGGTTTGATTTCTTCGTTGATTGTCTTCATAATCATGCCTTAGCCTTCTTCAACATAGGGTCACCATCATCATGTCCTTGATATAGTGCAGAGATATGGTAGTATTCCATTATGATCATCAAGATACATGCTTGAAACTTCATTTGTGTCTTGACATCTTAGACAAGAGTTGTAATCACTTCTAATCATCCTCTGGAATCTTCAAGAATATTTTCCATCCCGGTCACTGAAATCATCAATGAAAACCTAGATTAACAATCTCCCCCTTTTTCATTGATGAAAATATTCTGTTACCACAAAAATTTCACCCCGACGTGCAAACTATGCTCCCGGCTCATTAAACACTCATACATGCCTCCTTTGCAAGTCTTACAACCTTTGTTCCTCATTCCAAGCCTCAGAACTGGAAGAAAAACCCTAAAAATCTCTAAAACTCAGGGTACGCAGGTAACATGAGACCTTCTTGCATTTTTAGCTAGGGTACGCAGGTAATGTGAAGAGAAATTGCGTTCTAGAACACATTTTTCCAGTGTAATGCCTGCGGTACCTCTGTAAAGTCAAAAAAGCGCGAAATTAAACTGAAAAAGTTGAATTTTGGTCAATTCTAGAAGGTTCTGGATGAGATTTTTTGGGGATGAGTATGCTTTAGTAAGGTGCATGTATCCCACACCTTAAGGAACTAATCCCTTGATGTGAGGAGCTTATCCCTTTGAAGGAGGATTCTATCCCTTTAAAGGTGGAATCCTAACCTCCTCATCTGCTCTATAAAAGGAGGCATTGGGTAGCCTCAAGGGGTTAAGGGGTTAAGTTTTGATGGAGATTTTGGAGATTGAGGATTAGAGTTCAAGCTTTATGTATGATTGAGCTGAAGTGCTGTTGAAATTTAGACTTCTTTCTGCTGAGCTTTTGAGAGGAAAGATCACATACCTCTTTATGTTTCTGGAGGAAGAGTGCAAGACTTATCAAAGTAGAGGAGACTCCTGCTTCGGACCCCGGGAAGGCCTTTCGAACATCAAGGCTAAGGTTGTAAGGTTCTTCTATATATTTTAAGATTAATACAATCAAGTTCTGTTTTTCTCAATAAATTGTCGTTCGATTGTTTATTTCAATAAGTTGTTGTTTGATCGTTTATTTCATAGATTCCTTGATCACTATGATAGGTATGTTTTATGATTATTTGTTATACAGGTGCTATTTGATATTTTCTTGTTTGTGATTGTAGATCAACGAAAGATGATACTTTCTTGCGACAAAAGAGCTCTTGTTGCGACGAAGGATTATTGATACGACGGAAGCACTACGACCGCAAATAAGCATTTGGATCTAAGGTAGGATCGACACCTTCATAGCATTTATTTGTAAAACAAATATATCTAGAGAAAGACAAACTTAGTTGTTCGTTTGTTGCTAGATTGTCTTCTGACACTAGGGAGATCGGTCTTGTTCGCAAGAACGATTTATCCGTCCAACATTTCCCTTTCAAAATTCTCTCCCCCTTTGACATCAATGGCAAATGGGGTGCCTGAATACTCCCCCTGTCAAGCTTCTTCTTTTCTTCATGAATTGTAGTCCTTCATAGGTATGTTACTCCCCATGCCATGGTGCTATTTCTTCTGTTAGTATGGTCCATGATAGATGTGTTTGTATTTCTTCAATTTTTTGTACCATCTCCCCCTGTCTAGACAAATTCCTTTAGCTCATCAAGAATTACTCACCTTGTGTGATAAAGTAGAAGGCATCATCATAAAATCGTGTTTTTCTTCAATGGAGTTAATTTCAAGAGATGATTTATCAATATTGTCCATGTGTAACTCATAAAGGATTTCATAGGGCCCATTTCACGGATCACTTTCTACAAGAATACTCAAGAATCGCAAACTCCCCCTAACTATATGCATGGTCTCCTTTTGGCAGGGTTTCACCATCAAATACTTGGAATATCAAGGATGAATTTATCAAGTCAACAACATGTGTTGTTGGCTGAAGTGTTCAAGAGAATTTCGGATTCAACTTGCTTCCTTCTCCATACTTTTGTAACTTTTTCTTTGGCATGGTTCTAGCTTGTGTAGAGGCCCAAGTCAAGTTACAATCATGTGCCATATGTCCAATGTTATGGAAATTGAAGCACTCTATCTTGTTCATGAAAAATAAATCATGACTTCTTCTTGCAAAATTTCTTCTAGGAGATTGACGGGTACCATTGTATTTGTCTTTGTGATATTCCCTACAATATTTTTCCATGTGCCCAAAGTTTGTACAAGAATAGCAATAACCAAGAAATATACTTTGGTACCTCGGAGATCGAGTCTTCCTTGATGTACTTCTAAAGTCTTTTTGCCTTGGGATTCTTTGATGATATTCATTGCCTTTTGTATTCTTGACACCATCTGCAAGTCTCCTTGGAGTAGAATTTCTTTTGTTGTTGTCTTGAATCTTCTCCTTGCCTTTGCTGGAACTAGGAGTATCAACATTTCTTTCTAGGTTCCTCACATCTTTTTTGTTTGAAGAATTATCATTCTTACTTGAGGATTCACCTGCATAGCCAAGACCTAATTTATCAAGGGCAGACCTTTGATGACTTAGGATGTCATCTAGGGTTTGAAAGATTTTCAAGTTCTTGTTCAGCAAGTCAACTTCCTTTTTAAGAAAGACAATTTATCCTTTCAACTTTTCACAATCTTCATCTTTCATAACTAGTTGCTTCTTCATTTATTCCATCATTCTTTTTGCTTCATGTGCTTCGATTTTAAGGGAGATGACATTTGATTTCATTATGAAGACTTATTCATTCTCCTTTGCTAGACTAATCTCCATTTATTCTCTTTTTCTTGTAGCTTCACATGTTTTGGCCTTGAGAAGATTGTTGTCTGATCTTAGTTTCAAGATTTCTTCATCCCTTTCTTCTAGTTGGCATATCATGGTGTTTCTCTCCTTTTCTGCTTCATTAACTTGTCCTTCTATGAATGCAAAAGTTTCCATCACCTTCTCAGCTCCTTGCGATTGTTTCCTTAATTCTTCTAGTTGAGAACAAGAGACCTCCTCCTTGTATTGACCAATCTCTGCTTCTATATTGTTTAAACTCTTAAGACTTTGTTCAAGGTGGCTTGACAAAGTTTCTTCCCTTTTATTTGCCTTATCCAATTGATTTGTCATAGATATGACTTCTTTATGATGCTTTCTTTTGTTTTGATGAAATTCCTCTTTAAGTTTGGCGAGCTCCTCATCTCTTTCTTGTACTTGAAGCTTGACAAAGTCAACTTCCTTCCTTGTCTTGTCTTGGTTACCATCTTTCGCTTTCTTCTTAAGTTCCCGATTTTCCTTTTTTAAACCGTTAATCTCTTCCATGGAAGCCGTAAGTTTATTCAGGATATATTCTTCAAATTCTTCTTTGTTCTCTTCATCTTCTAAGTCTTCTTTAGCCTTGTTTCCATCTCTCTTATCTTTAGCTTCCTTGATGGGTTTTGGATTTCCTTCTTGCTTTCCATCATCTTCTTGACTAGAGGTCATGGTAAATGCTCCTTTTGAGTCAATATCATGAAGTTTGTCCCATATGCCTTTTACTGACGAACATTTTTTCAAATTGGCCTTCATAGAGTCAGGTAGCCCATTCAAGATTGCTTTCATTGCTCTTGTATTACACTCCTTGGATTCTCCTTCCAGCATGCTATCGGTAATCAATGATTTACAAACTTCAATTCCTTGAGTCTTCAATAAATTCCTCATTCTTGCCACGCATATATCAAAGTTTCCATTGAACAATGGAGCCTTCGCAAATTGATTTAATTCAGTTTCAATGGTTGAGGAAGACATGTCTTTAGGAGGAGTGGAGAATTTATTTCTTGGCTTTGCCATTTGTGTTCTAATGATCAACCTTCAAGCTGTTAGGCTTTGAGTGAAGGTACTGGCTATAATACCAATTGTTAGAAATACTGAGAGGGGGGTGAATCAGTATTTATTTTCAATTGTTAATTTTACCTGTTAGATCACCTATATTTAGAACACAAAATGAAAAAGAAGAATAAATTCTTTTATTAATTTCTTCTTTACAATAAATCAAGTACAATATATGTAGGGCTCCAACCATAGATAAAGACACCAATATTCAATCCACCAGGCTCCAACCTATACTTTTCCAAGCACCGACTTGGACTTCCAAGTCTCCAACCTTGTCAATTATGAGGCACCAACCTCAAGGGCTCCAACACTATATCTGGTACATGCTCCAACCTAGTCTCTTGAGGACTCCTATCCTCTAGGGCTCCAACCCTATCTTCCAAGGCACCAACCTTGTCTCTATGAGGACTCCTATCCTCTAGGGCTCCAACCCATGGCTTCAATTCTTCAAGATAGATTCAACAGTTCTTCACGGCTCCCAATATCTTCTGCAATGAGCCTTGACAATATCTTCACCTTCAACACTGCCCTCAAATGATCTCCAAGGCACTTAGCTCATAAATGACAACTTTTTTTTCTCATGAAGGTGTCTCCACAGCTCTTTATGTTACCCAAACAAATTCCTTCAAGGTCACTCCATGAGGACCTCAACAGTGAATCATAGTCTCTAAGGTTGAATTCAAGATCAACTTAAGTCTTCAATAATTATTTCTCAATATGTCTTCACAAACAAGTCTTAAAGGTCACTTCACAAGTAATCCTAGTGTCTTCATGACTGATATTCAAAGTCTGAAGTTACAAGGTAGAAGTTCCAAAAATGCTGAGCCTTCAATTATTCAAGCCATTGATCAAGTTATAGTTCCATGCTTATGTAAGTCTCATGGTTCCACAGGTCACGGGTGACTTTTGATGAGCCCTAGAAATAATTTTTCTTCAACTTGTCCATAGGTGTTGAAGGTCTAGAATAAGGTCTCCACCACAGATTATGCAATTATAAGCCCTTATCCACAGGTCTGGTATTCCACAATTCTGAGGCTAATGATTATGAGCTTCAGATTTCCACAAATCTGTTTCAACAGGTAGTTGCCACAGGTGGACTTTTGAGCTTTCAAAAATCCGAGTCGCTTGTAATTCTAAGTCACCGTAATAAGCTATAGGAACGAGACTATGCAGTATCACAGGTTAAAGTTTAGATAGCAAGTACGAGCTATAATTGGTGGTCAAGTCTGAGCTCTTTGACAATTCCGCAATTCCTTAATGCCAATCGTAAGCCTCCTATCACAGATCCAAAGTTTGAAGCATTTAACCCATAGATCTGAACCTCAAGTGTATATAGTTTCAAGGTGTACTGGTAACTATCCTTCAAGGATATTGCAACATCGAGCTTGTAAGATATTTAAATCATTGTTCTTTGTCCCTGTAATGGAGGTTGTCTATTAGACGAGGTGTGTAGCTTGCCTACCACAAGTTTGAGTCTTCTCAAAGGTGGATTCTGAGCTACAGAATTAGAGTGATTGTTCACCAGAAAGATGACCACAGTCAATAGTCTGGGCTACTATAACCTTGATCCGAGCCTCCAAATGTAAGCCTTCAAGGTGTTGTTGTCAGAGTCTTGGTTTAGCTGATCCGAGCCTTATTTCAGGGCTACAAACACATGAACGATTTTCCTTCACTGAATTATGTGCATGACACCTTTAGTTCTACAGTTTTTAAGATGATCAAATAGTTTTATCCCTTAAACAATCCTTCCTCGGCATCCTTTAGTTCACAAGGTGTGAACAACACTTGGTACGTTTTGCTCTAAATTATCTTCACCAAATTTATGCTTGAAATGATAAGTTCTGACGTCAATATATACTAGGCTTTGACCTTTTAATGAAGAGACACATCTCCTGGCCATGAGGCATGAGCCTACACAAGTCGGCTTAGGTCGGCTCACTTGACATAAATTTACCTTAAACTTGAAAAATCAATAACTTTCAAACCGCTTGGAGTTTCAGGCTGAGTAATATCTCGTTGGAAAGAAAAAGTTATGCTCTTCAATATGGTCTAGGTTTCATTAAGGAATTTTTCCTCTAAGGTAGAAAAATATATTTTTTAATGTGACTGATTATTTATGAGTGCAGAAATGGAGGTAGAGAAGAATGCCTCTGAGTGTAGAGCCTGATGGTTTGATTTCTTCATTGATTGTGTTCATAATTATGCCTTAGCCTTCTTCAAAATAGGGTCACCATCATCATGTCCTTTAGATAGTGCAGAGATATGGTAGTCTTCCCTTATGATCATCAAGATACATGATTGACACTTCATTTGTGCCTTGACATCCTAGAAAAGAGTTGTAATCACTTGTAATCATCCTCTGGCATCTTCAATAATAGTTTCCATCTCGGTCACTGACATCATCAATGAAAACCTAGATTAACACAAGGAAGGATGAAAGTATGGGACTCAAGAAGATTCCAGCCATGAATCAGATGAAGAGAAAGCCAAATTTGTAAGAAATTTGAAGAAGGGAACTCCAAAGTTCAAAGGTAAGGTTCTTTTTAAACATTTTAATGTGAAAGAATAGGAACCATGCTTCTAAATGTCCTTATGAAAAAATAAATGATAGTGAGGATGAAGTAAAGTTCAAATATAATTATTATAAAAGAAGACATAATTCCAAAATGAAAATATTTACTGCAAAGATCAAGATATTGAAAATGAAAACATGTTTTATGATGAAGGAGGAGAGATATTGTTCATAGTTGAAGAAGATATTGAAGAAGAAGTAAACATTGAAGGAAAACTCATAAGTTCCTTGGAAGAAATAAGATATCTAAGAAAGAAGGTAGATCAACTAGAACAATAACTGCAAGAATATAAATATAAATATCATGATGTAGATTCTATCATCTTTCTCAAAATTGAACTAGAAGAAAGTAAGAGGATAGAAGATATTTTGTCAAACTAGTTAACGAAAAAGGAAGAACTTTGTGAAAAAAAGGAAGAATAAATTTATCTTTTAATAGAATAGTTAGAAAATATATTGAAGCTCCTTAAAGGTTCTGAGTCATTAGATCATATCCTTATATTTCATAGATGTCTCCTCATCAAAACAAGTTTCTATTATTAGGAAGATCGTGAGACATCCAAAGATGAAGCTCTCCTAAGGACACCAAATGACAAAAATTTAAGAGTTATGATAATACATTAATAAGATCCATCAAAAATGCATTTGAGAATACCATTCAATCAAAGGATCATACTAACAATGTTAATTTGAGTATCTTAGGTGACACTTAGACAAGAACCAAAAATCAACAAAATGCAACTAGCCCAAGAAAGGGAAGAAACCTAGATGAGGGTATAAGCACCACTATGACACAAAATAATATCAAGAGATCCACAAGAAGTAATTTAATAAGATTCAAATATCATAGAATAGCTAAATCTCGTCCAAGGAACAAATTCAGAAGAAATTCCTCATCATTGAATTGGGTATCAAAATGTGTTTTTTGGTCATTGTTTCTCATGCACAAGATTTGGACATCATAGAACCTATGTCATGCCAACGATTATGTCAAACATAACATTAGAGATATTTTGAGGTCTAAAATGGGCCTCCTAAGGAATATTATAGCATAATGTTTGAAATAATAAAAAAATATTAGATTACATCATCAAATTTTAGAGGGAAAAAAGAAAAAAAACTACTTTTTCAACTCGTATTTTCAACTTATCTCTCTATGGTTTTACTCAATTTTCAAGCAAGAGAACTCGTGGGATTCATAATTAAATTCCTCATCTAAGCATTACCCATGTTGAATACCTTTGATGGAACTCGCTATATGAAAAATGAGAAATACATGAAAAACGTGATTACAATCATGTTTTTAATATATTTTCATTTTTTGTGTAGAAGGGTCCATCAAAATTATGCAACATGGGTACTAAATGGATGAGAAATTAAATTATGCATCCAACGAGTGCTCCCGCTAGAAATTAGAGTAAAACCATAGGGATATAAGTTGAAAGTACAAGTTGAAAAAGTAGTTTTTCTATTTTTTAAATTTTTTATTATTTTACTCCGAAAAGGGTGAATCAACCTCCATTGCTGACATCATCATCTTGAATCCTAATGTTTCTTGTAAATTTAATTTTTGTTGTACATTTGTGTTTTGAGGCCCATTTTAGACCTCAACATTTCTCTAGCGAAAATATTTTATACTTCGAGGAACATAAATATGGGAAATCAAATCAGAAGTTGTAACAACAGGTCACATGGGCCATTTATTCCAATATTCAAGCCAATACATACTTCTTTAAAAGCCACATTAAAGGAAAAATAGTGCACGATTTCAGGATTAAGTAGAGATTGTTCAAGGAGGAAGGTTTCTCTGCTAACCCAAGAGAGATCACTAATACATGGAGAAGGAAACATGAAGAATAAAGGATAGATCTAATCACTCATATATAATCCATTGGTTAAAGCTTATTCAAGTATATGAATGTTTTAAAATGAAACTTTAAGAATCGGGAGTTTGCAAGATAGATGAAGAAAGAAGCGAGACAAGGAATAGGGGGGCAACTATTAGAAAGAGAAATTGAGAAATTGAGGAAATTTGTGTTAAGAAACTTGTATTGGATCATGGTTTTATGTAGGAAATATATTAGATGCAATAGGATTATAGAGAGGGAGAGTATGATTATAACCACACGACATGAATCATTTAGAAGAGAATAATTTATCCACGGGGGGAGCAGGTCCACATGCGGATATAGTAAAAATTACGTAGCTGGTTCAATAGTAAGCAATAATTAGATGGGAAGCCATCTTCAATAGGTAATTTTTTCATTAAAGTCAAAGGTGGAGAGAAATAATACATTGACAATATGAGAGAGAGAATATGTTGGCCAAACAAAGAAAAACTAGGGGAGTTCATTCTATTGCCATCAATTACCTAGAATTAATGTCTGATAGAAACATTATTGTAACTAAAGTGATGATGTCAAAGGAAGCATGATGTTAAAAGGTGATATTTTTGGACATAACATGACAACCAATTTCATGTCATTGATGCCAAAGGCAACATGATGTCATAAGGGAAGATTGTTGGACAATGCATGACAACCAATATCATGTCATTGTTATCAAAGGAAGAAAATTGTTGGGAATAGTATTGTAATGTCAAAATAGGTATGATAACTTGAAAATTATTGACTTTTATTTTATTTTATGATGATAGAATGAGTATATATGTAGATGGTATGTTGGTATAACTCTCTCTGAGACCTTTCCAGTGATATATTAAACTTGACCAAATTCCTCCAGAATGAGAACATAAGCCAATTTAAAAGTGACATGGTGGAAAAGCGTTAAAACACAATTTTTTTTAAAGTTCGTGCATGTCCAAGGTGGATCTATGAAGTCATGCACAAACATTGGTCATTGGAACACAAACATGTGCATTCATTAATGCGATTAGACATCACATAACTATATGTATATCCAATGGTTGCGGAAGTCATGAACATCAAATGGAGCACAAACTTACATGACATTTAACATAGGTGCCCTTCAAACTCCACCATGTGGACCCAATCAGATCATGACAAATGGATTGTTGTGGACTGTTCAATGACAAGACACATGGGTTGATGACACAATAGATATAGTCAATGGTGGTTTGACACATCAAAAGGATAACACATGTGACACAAATGGTTGATTGAAAGGTGACAAGATGAGATGATGTGACAATATCATGTGGTAATATAGTGGATGACATGACAGTGAAACAGGGTGCCATGTGGCATGTCCAATCCACATTTTTGGATGTCCAATTGGTCCAAATATGAGTTACACATGCAACCACTCAGAGGGAACCACATGTCAAGTTAATGTCATGTTGATGTCGTCATACAATCGACCATGTACCCCTACGGACCAAGTCACATGAAAAGGTCATATGGAACTTTCTTGTTTCAAATCATGTCATCCAAAACTCCAAATTTAAATAAATTCTAACTAAATTTAATTAAAAATTGGATCGGTGCACCCACACATATATTTGTGTGTTAGTGTGATGAATGTGTGCATTGATTGATTATGAGATGTGATAATAGTTTGTTCTTGGTTCTTCTCGTTGTTCACATACAATGTGACTCTATATTTTAAGAACAAAGGTTGTCACAATCGAAAGGTGGAATCCCAACTCATTGTGAATGTTTGGTGTAGCTATATTGAGGCAATGGTTCCTCCAAAATGAGGCACCTGTAATCATCAGAGGAGTCATCTTCATGCTTCGTTTGTTGAGCCGCTGGTTCTAGAGTTATGGAAGTGCGAACAGTGCATGCACTACCCTTGCAGCCCTCTTCTCCAGAACAATCAGAGCTATCACTACTGCCGCAACTGCTTCCACTACTTCCATTTCCTTTGCTGCTGGAGGAGGGGGCGTCGTTATTGACTGGAAGGGATTCAAAATTACATGAGCGCAGAAGAGGCATCGAGTCAATGGTGGATTTTCTTTGCTTTTTCCTTGAGATGTGGCCTGCAGCATCAGAAGCTTCCTCCTTGAAGCTGATGGTGATAATGATAGTGAGGCGAGGGCGATCCAGAGCACATGTATAATGGAATTGAGCAGAGGTTTCCCTAGGTAGAGGAGGCCACGTCTCCAAATTAAGAAGAGGTGGAGAGGGGTGACTAGTGGTGTGGCGCAAACCCAAAATGTTGTCTAGAGAGATAGAGTGAGACAACTAGGAAGCATGACCTCGGCCTCTGACACTACGAGTTGCAGTATAGTGAGCTAAAACCTCATCGTGAGATGGAGAAGAAGACTCTAAACGGATGGACAGAGGAGGATGTGACAGCAACACATTCTATGTCGCTAGGGCATATTGGAGCTGTTGGAGGCATTGGAGATACAATTGGGCGGAGAAGGCTGAGCAGAGGGAGTTGTAGGCTGAGGAATCAACTCAGGGGCAGAATTGAAGCTACAATAGAGGCTATGAATGTAATGGTGACTAGGGGCAAGCGTATGGCAATAGTAGAGGCTGCACTCCCTCCCCGTGGGCATTCAAGAGCTCGACTCTGAGACCACAGAGGGGAAAATGGAACTGGAGGGAGATGGCGGAATGAAACAACATGGAGGCATTTTGAGAAGGTGTTAAATGCATCCACGTTCGAGAAAATTAATGATCGAGTGTTGAGACCAGTTAGCGGATATAAATGCCACCAACTTGAGCCCATGCGTGACCATGTGGCAATGCCATGTGTCACGTACTAGGCTTGCCGTCCACTTGCACGTATCATTCACCCGCATCCGAGAGCTTTACGTAACATGTTAACTTAAACTTGAATTATATATATATGAGTGAAGGAAGATTTAATTTTATCCCAAATATCCTATTCATTATTGGGATTATGACCAAATTATTTTTGTGGCATCTTCATTTCCCTAAAACATTTGAAAAGTAACCCTAAGGATAATGGTTTAGATATATTATTTATCCATAGCACAACTACATACTTGAAAGGGATATGGTAATTATCTTTTAGATACATCATTCCTCTTGCATCACATTTACTTGGTGTTCCTTGACACCCAATGTAAACGTATTATTTATCAATTACTTGACATCCAATATAGACATATTTTGAACTCTTGGATCTCTTAGGATTCCTCGAACAATAAATTTTTAAATTTTCTATGACCCTCTATAGGAAAGTTTTATCTAATGGATGTATTTTTCTATATGAATATGCTTTCTTTGGAATACTATATTATTTCTTGATATCTAAGGGCTCCACAAATATATAAGGGTAATTTTTGTGAGTATAGCAGATTTATCAATATCCCAATTTTTAAAGTATTGTAATAATGTGTCTCTTTATATCTATTATTAAATTTTGATATCTTTAAAGATTTATTCCAAATCCTGTAGCATATGGGCATCAAGCAAATAAATAATTTACATTTTCTTTTGCATTTGTATAATTATTTTTCTACAAAATATAATATATTTCTGATTATTTTACCAATTTATCTTGTGATCATTATACAAGATTAAAATTTTATTGAACTATAAAATCCATAACCATTTTTCCTTCATAGTTTTCTTTTGTTTTTTTTTTCCTTGTAGTTTAGTTACATAACAAAAATTTGTTAACTAAAATTTTTCCTTCCTAGAATATCCTTTGACCCTATCATCCTCCCCGGAGGTTGCGAAGCTGATTGAGGTCACGGTCCTTGCAGAGGATCAATACACAAACAATGTTTATCCCCTCCTGTGAAAGCTTCCCTTATCTCGAAAACACAAGACCATCAAAGTAGCATCACAGACTCATGGTCTGCTCCTTGAAGTAGAGGGATACTGAGATTTGAATGGAGTGCAAATGAAAAGGTGGATGGAGACCTGGTGGCTTCTTCTATTCTAAAAATGCTGTCCATACCTATTTTTATATGTGCAACACACACATAAGTGAAATGTCTACTTTTCTAAAAATGCTGTCCATACCTATTTTTATATGTGCAACACACACATAAGTGAAATGTCTACTTATTTAAGGTATCTATATTTTTTTGGTGTTCTACCAGCACATCTCTAATCATATTATGCAGATTATGCCAAAATCCATTCCCATAAAGACACAAGACACTAAGCATTTAAATATTTTATCTTCTGATCATATCTCTTTTGAGGTTTTTCACCCTCAATATTTTGTTTCATAAAATTTAATTACATAATTAAATATTAGTTAAATTAATATACATATATCTATATATCAACAATTTCAATAATAATAAATCTCACTTATTAATTCAATAAATAAGATTTATTTATGAATAAAAATAATCAAATATGGCTTTCCATAGCCAACAATAATTCCAAAAGTCTAAATATGGTCATGGGTATAATTACACAAAGAAACATCCCATTCAAAGAAATGCCAACTCGATATGATGAATGCTGTTCTGATGTCTTGTTCAGAATCAATATCACGGAAGATTTCTGTGTGTTTCTCAAGTGAGCTGTTGCTCGTTGCATCAGTACAAGCTTTTGTAATAGTTATTTTAGGCAGTGGAAATTCATGCAGTACATGATCAGTATTGCGAACGGCCCTAGTTTTTGGCAACAGCCAATCAAATTTACTGTCACCCTTGAAACTGTTGCCTAATATGATAATTTTATTCAAATTGTCAGAAGTCCAGTTCGCCTCCAATACATTTTCATAGAGAAAAAATGGGCAGTGAGGCATGAAAAACAGCGTGGGTCTGTCCACAGTTCGTTTGCCATTTTCATCGACATGAAGACTTGTGCAGTTGAATTCATTTATGACTCTTCGTTCCAGCAGGGACAGAAGTGGATCGTACACCCTTATATCATTAACCCATGCAAATTTCTCTCTCAATAAAATCGCAAAAGCAAACTGCAGCTGACTATTCTTCAACCTAGAGTTTCTCAACGCAGGATTGAAATTTCCAACGCCATAGAGAATCAACTGTAATTGTGAGTGATAGGGGTCTGCGCTTATCACCCCTTCTATTCGTGCCACGATCTCTGGGTTCTGCATTTGTCTCATAAATTCCTCAAAGAAAAGAGATTTCTCTAACTTTTCCCGAGCGAGCTCTATATCTTTGGTCATTTTCTGAACTTTCACATCGACTTCTGTTTGAACTCGTGAGGCTATTCCTGGGTTTTGAATGTGTTCATTAATCTCTATATAATGTTTGAAACACTTATCGTAAGGGAGCTGTAATATATCGATAACCTTCTGAACTTTTAATATATCGTTAATCTCCCGAATTTTTACTTTGATTTCTGCATCAGTGGAACTCTCCACAATCTCCATATCTTTTAATATATTTATAATCTCTTGAGCTTTTCTTTTGATTTCTGCATCAGAATTAAAACTCCCCGTAACCACTTTTAATGTATCGATAATCTTCTGAACTTCTCCATTGATTTCTGCATCAGAGGCACTATCCGTGACAACTTTTAATGTATCGATTATCTTCTGAACTTCTCCGTTGATTTCTGCATCAGAGGCACTCTCCATGATTTCCGATCCAAACCACTTAGTATGTCGAGAATGAGAAATTGTGTAATCTACTGCAACTTCATCTATTTATTTATGTCTTATGGATCATTTCGTAACGTTGTACTCGTAAGTGTACGTCTATTCAATCTGACTTTTTTTCAACCACAAAAAAATATTGTCCACGACTAAACTATTATATATATACATTAGCAATTTGATTAACACATTTTCTACTTTAAATTACTAATATTTATTTTTTAATTATCTTTCACATTATTATTTACAAAATATTTTTAAGTAGAAAATAATTTTAAATTTTATTTTAAAAGGTTATGGATAAACAGACAAATTTACATATCTTACCATACTCAATAAGTCTATGAGTTCAATAAATTTTTATTTTTAATTAAAAATAAATAATAAACAATAATATAACACTGTAATATATTTAATTGTATATTATTAATGTAAAATTTTCTCAATGACGATGATGGTTAATGTCTACTGAGACTAATCTTTGGTCTATCTGACTTATTTATATATCAAAACAATTATTTTTTGACTACCATAAATATGATTTTTTAAAATAATAACTAATATATATAAATATTTTAAATAATAAATAATTTATATAAATATTTTTAAAATATAACTTTAAATAAGTGTACATGTTTCTTTTTTAAATAATAAGTAATTTATATAAATATTTTTAATATATAATTTTAAATAAGTGTAAGTCCATTTAATGTGACTTTTTTAAACTTAAAAAAAAATATTGTCCGACACTAAAGTATGTTATATATATTAGCAATTTGATTTACATATTTTTTATTTTTTTATATTTTTTATTTTAATTATTTATAATATAATTTTTAATTTATTTTAAAAGATATTGACAAATTTATACATATTTTCATATTAGATTGTAAAACAATCAATTATATCAGATGTTACAAAAGAAATTCTTTAATGTAAAAGAATAACATTAAATTGTTACTTTTCCATAATGTTATTGAAAAAATTAACTTTCACCCTTTTAAATATGTCACTTTATCACTTGTTTTACCTCTAAAAGAAATAATTCTTAATAAACTACAGACATTAGAATACATTAAAATTATTATAACCAAAACTTACATAAATACTAAAATCACATACCACTCCAACCAACCAAAATACATAACATAAATTAAGACATAATGACATAAAATGACATGACATAAAATTCCAGGGGAGACCGATGATTACCTTCACATGAAAAGAGAAAGAACGAAAAAAACACAAAACAACATCATGACATAAAATTCCTGGTGAGACAGGTGAACCCAATGCAGGCTGTTATTAGTCTGGACATTTAATGTATGCTTTTTACTGAGTGCGTCTTCCATGTATTATGAAGCACACAACTGAGAAAATTAATCATGTTACTCTGATTCAAAAGGAAATTTATTAAATAAAAGTACACACTATAATTTAAAAATAAAAACCACCTTTCCAATCTTATTACTCAATATATTCTTTAACTAATAAAATTATGATTACTCTCGCGGTTGTCTCACTATTTCAAAAAAGAAAAGCTCCATTTCTGCGTTGATACTTCAGGAAAATTAACGTTCAACAGTCATTGAACTGGAGATTTGCTTCTTTAGGTTGCTTTGAGCTTTACATCATAAAATTGGGTACATGTGAAGTTACGATTCCGGTAGTATATGGAGAGCTTGAAGATACCGAATACCAAGAAATTACATTGCACGATTTTCACAGGCTCCGAGTGCCCGATGAAGGATCGGCTAAGCGACGGAGAATAGGTGTAGGAAAACTTGTCAGCATCCACACCACCGGTGATATTGATAGCCGCAAAGTTGCAGCTGCTTGTGTGCACAGAGGACCAACTTTAATCACACTAATCCTTTCCGCACTAGTATAGATACCCTCCAATGTAGGATCAATAACTTTTAAAGCTTTCTCTGCTTTATACACTCTCCATGTCTGATAATTAGCCAATGTCGATAAAACATAGAAAAATAGTTAGCAGAGGATCATATTGGTATGGAGATATTACAAAATTTAGTCTTAAAAGGTGAGGCATCCATCTCATGAGCCAAACTTTGTTTCTTTCTTCCACTCATAATTTCAAGTACAAGCACTCCAAAGCCGAATACATCTTTTTTTTTCAGACATCTGTCCACCTAAGGTGTACTCAGGGGCCATATAAGCTCTGCAAAATGTTATCGATAGTGAAATTTCAATAGCTTAACACTCTCAAAATTTTGTCCTCCATTTTAAGATATATATGATTTGTAGTTGCAGGTGATAAAAATGAATTAGTTGCAGGGCTGAACGGTCGAGAAATTTCTTACGAAGTTCCTGCAACCATGATATCTGGCTTCACCTCTGGTTTCAGAGTCAGAGTATCGAAAGTCGACGAATGGTCGAATACAACACGTGTCCACACCCTATTTCGGTACTCATAGTCCCTGGAATTGGATTTATTGGTGTAAATGTTTCGGTAGTGGCTTCTAATCTCCAAATTTTTTGCTTCAGCCATGACTGGGGAAGATACTGATCGAAGATGATGTGCTTATGTTTTGTAAAATGTTAATTTGTATTAGCGTTTCTCTTCGGAGGTGGAGTCCTAGGAGAACATGGCCTGTTGTTTGCACTCACTGTTGTAGCTTTAGCTCATGGAGCCAGGCAGAAAACGACCGGACGGGGATGCTTACGCACTACAAGAAGAAGGGTCATTTAGCCACACATTAGCACCACAATTTGTAAAGGATTTGAGAAATATTTACTTTTCAAATAGTGGTGCAAAAGTGGTGATAATGTGGGGATACGCAAGTGGTGCTATGTTGTCTGGTGCAAAAGTGGAGTTAATAAAAAATATTAAATTTGGTGTTAAATGCATATGTGGCATTCCATGGTGTATGGTGCAAACCACCAAAAACCAATCTCACGTGGATCAAGATTTTGTGATGCAAAGCACCAAAACCAATTTTACAAAAATTAAAAATTTATCATAAAAATATCGAAATTATTATAATAAACTAGTTTTAGCCTAACTCCTATTAAATATGAACAGACTCTATACATAGAGAGTCACAACTGGACAAGTAGGAATTACACATTCTAACACACCCCCTTAATGACTACTTGTCTCGATATCACTTCGCAAAATCTAGTTGTGATCAAACATAACAAAGAATATGTCGACGTCCATATAAAGGAGCAACCATCCACCGGAATGCATGGGTACCAACCGCTGCAACCGCTAGTCTCGTAGGATGTCCTTCGTATACATGGTTCTGTCAACCATTATCACTACATACATGTACCTGTATCTACAGATGCCCCTCCAACGTGGGTTTTATCGGATGACCCGTAACCATGCTCTTCCTTCATCGGGGTTTTATCGGATGACCCGTAACCATGCTCTTCTTTCATCGGGGTTTTATTGGATGACCCGTAACCATGCTTTTCCTTCAGTGGCAAACACTGACATAAACCTATTTCCAGTCTACTTCACTATTATACGTGGTTTTTAGCTGACCACAAACTGACATTGCAAAATGGTTTCTGGCTGACCATGAACCTGTAGTTACAAAGTGGTTTTGAGATTACCACGAACTTTTACAGGGATACACATGTCTTTATAAGGCTTACATACTCCATCTCTTGGAGTTACCAGGTACATAAAAGGACCACTACAAAACCATCCTAGACTTGCTTACAATTTAAAATGTGTGACTCATAATACAACATGTTATGTCTATTCGAAGAAACTCATAAAAAAAAAACTCACACAAAACAAACTTTCCCTTTTGTTGTCCATCATCTTTTAAATGTGGCTTTTCCTTTACTCCATCTTTGAAATTGTATTCCACTGCTTTAATCAATTTCTTCTAAAAACATATCCAAGCTTGGCACCTTCATCTTGAATCTTTCCATCTTCAATTCGCTATTATTAGAGTGATCAGTTCTAACAAATAGCATTTGCATGCTAAGTTGATCAGGCTCAACATACTTAAAAAAAATAAAAATAAAAATAATTCAAGAAAAAAACACTTCAATTCACCCAGCATTATGGAAGTAGAAGCAGTGAATCTATCTTGAAACATATCTAGTGATGAGCCCATGCTCTGAATCCTAACACCACACGTGGCCTCTTGGACTACTCTCTCTCCGCAGTGCCATCTTTGGCAAAACAGCACTGGCCTCAGAGCAAATTCTGATTTGGACACCGCCTCCGCAACCCGACCTAGCAGCTGCCACTGATCGGCCACGCAAATGATTGACGGCCATTTATCTCCACTAGCCAAGATGAAGATAGGACAATAGCTATAAAGACAATTGAGCTTGTTGCGTCAATTTGCTGGATACACATCTTTTGAATTCTGATTCGGCAAAATAAGAAATCCAAAAAAAAAAAATCCACGGCCAGCTAAATCTCTGCGACCAGAAGACCCGAAACTCCCTTTGAAGGAATACGCTCGAGCAGCAATAACAGAGCTAGCAAGAAATCCTGCAATAATAAACGCCGCAAAGAACACGAGAATGATGGCAATAAACCATCCCGTCGGGTAAACAAACAATTTTTTCTTTTTCTTTTTTTTTGAATGACGAGAATGCTACATCACATCAACATGTAAATCTCCAACAGAAGGAGCGCAGAGGATTCACGGCACTCAAAAGATTGAAAAATGTTTTTCAGAATAGGCCAGCAATGTATAGATACCCATTATAATATTCAAGCTTCGATCCATGTTCCCTGTATGAGAATGGATGGAGCAAACCTATACTAAAAAATCTATCGATTAATCATACATATATATCAATAATTGAATTGGTATCGACCGCCGGCCAATCAGGTGTGGGGTTGCTGACCAAAGGGTGGGTTCTCGTCTTATTCTTGTTAATAATGCTTTTTCTACATACGCAACGCGCCGTGTGTCTTCGCGGCGGTGAAGGTGCTGATATTGACAGATGCGGCTTCTCCGAATCCCTTTGGCTGCCAAACAATGGGGCGCCCGCATGCATTCGGTGCACAAGATTAAGATCAGATTATGAAAGCCAACATACTACTTTGATTGGACATGGTTAGTTCTACATAGTCCACCGACAATCCACAAAAACAAATGAAATATATATTCTTGTTTCCCTCAGCCCAGGAGGGCCGAGGTCTACCCTATGCTCCGATACAAAATTAAAACTTCAATCTGCAAACTATATCTATATTATTCATCAAATAGATTACACGCATTTATACATGAATTAGTCTCAAGATAGGAGATCTATCTTAGACATACAATAAGTTGGTTGAGGGAATATCTCAACCTCACACCAAACAAGGAAACTAGTTTTAGCTAACTCCTATTAAATATGAACAGACTCTATACATAGAGAGTCACAACTGGACAAGTAGGAATTATACATTCTATAACGAAGCTCATCAATAGCTTAACACTCTCAAAAATTTTGTCATCCATTTTTAGATATATACCCCTTGTAGTTGCGAGAATTGATTTTAATGAATTAGTTGCGAAATTTGAGCCGGTCAATTTCTTACGAAGTTCACGCAACCATGATATACGGCTTCACCTGCGGTTTGAGAGTCGGAGTATGGTCGGTAGTGGTCGAATACAAGCACGTGTCCACACCCTATTTCGGTACTCATAGTCCACGGAATTGGATTTATTGGTGTAAATGTTTCGATGCGGCTTCTAAATCTCCAACTTTTTACTTGACCATGACGTGGGGAAAATCACATTCGAAGATGATCATGCTTATGTTTTGTAAAATGTTAATTTGTATTAGCGTTTCTCTTCGGAGGTGGAGTCCCAGGGAAGACATGGCTCTCACCCTTGGACTCTTGTTGTAGCTTTGGCTCATGGAGAATATTAGGCAGAGCAACCTTGACGGGGATGCTTGCACTCTGATAGGAAAGAGTAGCCTAGAATAAATAAGTTGTTGCAGAGAAGGAGCCATTGTGAAGGAATGAAAGACAATTTTTGCTTCTAGGAAGCAGGTCGTAAAAATATTGATGATAAGAGTTTTTTTTTTTTTTTGACAGAATGATAAGAGTTATCAACCAGAAAATTTTGTTATATATATTGAAATAGGCAATTGTGGGTGAAAACATATATATAAACCAACATAATATGTTCACATATATAAAAAAAAAATATATTTTATAGATATTGAAATAGCAAATTGGGGGTGAAAATCCTTAGGTGATTAATAATCCTTTGAAACAAGCATGAAATGAGCATGTAACTCAAATAAGATATTTTAAATACATTCAATTACAATCTATCTAGCATATATGTAAATAAAGAGAATTTTTATTAACATAAATAGAGTTTACTCCAAATTCATCTACATATTCGAGGGCTAATTTCATGCTTGTCAGAAATTTTATATTATATATGAATAACAATAGTCTTGGTATACAAGAAAGTGAATGTCATTTTAATATGGAGACATTTTTGGAATGAGATATTGTTCTTTATGTTATGGTTTATTTTCTTAACTGGAAACTTGGTTTATTCTTTCTCTATATACATAAGAAACAAAAAATACAAAGTAATTTTACAATTTTAAGTTATAGTTTTATATTTTATAATTACAAATCTAGTTTCTTATTAAACTATTTTACACACATCTATTTATTCAAATAAATTATATTGTGAATATGTTTTCCCTTATTATTTTCTTACAAAATTATTGTACTCCCTACTAATTAAAACAACTTCATTAATAAAGAATTGAATGCCAAAGAACTGATTTTTTGATGTATATAAATTATTTGTTTTATATGTTTTGAATTTCCATTACCTATTATCTTCAAACTTCATGGGTAGGTATTGAACATGGGAACCAACTTTAGGTAAATAAACATTCACATTGTCAACTTGGGAAAAAAAACTATAATCCTAAAATCCTCTTACCTAATCATATTTTTAAATATATAATTGAGCTCCATTTATTAAAAACAAAGGCAATATTAAGAACCTCCTAGAGTTATAAAAGGTAATTGACATGAAAAATAAAAAAGCTCCTCATGACAACATACGAATGTTAATCTTAATTGAATCATTAAAAAATTAAAAAGGGACAATAAACAGTATCACAATTTTCTTAGGAGAACTAAATGCTCCTATATGAAACAATGATGGCTTTCATCAGTGCAAAAGCAGTAAAAAAACAGTAAAAACAAGTTTGCTGAGAAAACAGCTCTAGCACTAAGAGAGATTTGGAAGCAACTGTGGAATTACAATAGAGTATCACATTTTTCATGTAATAAACATGAATTCATGTAATAAATTTGCATGTAGCTTATACTGCATTAACCATGAAATTGTCAACATTTAGAGCACACCTGCCATCACATTTATAGAGAAAATTACCATAGAGTATGACATTTTTCTTATCATATCTAAATGTTCCTATATGCAACAACTACCTTGTGCCTCATAGTTTAAATTAGTGCACAGAGGAGGAGAAGAGTGTCAAGGTGCAAGCTAGAATAAGAAGAGAAATATGAATCATGTTTGGGACATGAGAATCTTGTTTGGGACTTGAGATAGATTCAAGCTTAATAATTGTACCACCCACCTCGACATCCAATCTAAACATCTTAGGTTATTCTAAATTAATCAAGAGTATAGAATTTTTAGGGTGGTGTTCTATGTTCACTAAAATTCCCATGATTTCCATCACTATGTATGGGGTTCATTGCAACCTTCGATATATTTTGTGAGTTTTTGTGATTTTTTTTCTTGTGGCTAAAACTTATTTTTGGTTATCACCTAATTATCATGATTCAAAACATTGTTATCATCTCAGATCCTTATAGCATTAGAAATATTTTGTGAGTTAATGTGATGTTTTGTTTGTCACAATGACTCAAAAATAAGTTATTATACCACACTATTGACTTTCTCATTGTCTGTTTTGTATATGAACCCTTTAAAAAAACCATAGGAACATTTAACTTTACACTCTGATCTCCCCAGCATGGGTGGGGGTTTCAAAAGTTGGAGAGTAAATTGAGTGGTTATTGTTAGAAATTGTTGTATAAGATGGCAAATTTGGATGGTTTGTAGAGAATATGGATGTAATAACATATATCTATATTAAATTTTTAGCGTCTCTGACCACCATGCATCTAATAAGATCTATTTCAACTGAGAACGTCAATATATCACTGTGTGAATGATAACTTGTGGCATCCATGGGCATTTTTTTTTATTGTGGATCACGTTACAAACTAACACTTTGTGAAATCCCTAGCCATTTTCTTTGATTGTGGATCATGTTATAAACTAGAATACACTCTCTCTTCAAAAGACTCTACAATATATATAGGATGAAGGGAAAGGTTATGATAAAACTTGTAAAAGAACCCCTTAGGGTCATGTCAACTTACTCTATTGTTAATCACATAGTGCCAATTTTGTAAAACTATAATCTACAATAAGGACTGAGTGGGCTTTTTCTTTTATAAGTTTTGTTTGAATTGAAAAATAAAAAACTTATAAAATCTAAAATTATGTAGTGAAAAACTTTGTTTCAAATTTCAGAATAAAAATTGGAGTAAGTTGACATCATATAATATGAAATTTGTTTATGATTATAAAGTAAAAAACATGTAATATTTTTTAGCTACAATTAGGTAATTAAATATATGTATATAGTTTTTTTTTTAAAGAAGAAATTTGATATTCATTAACCAAAAAAAATCAGATAGAGTATGTGTGTAGTTACAAATTGTTATTTAGTTACAAACTATTACAATTAAGTAATTAAAGGTAAATCTAGTGTTATTTAAGAAATGAGAATTATGAACATTCATCATTATTTCTCAAGATAAATTATGTTGTGTGAAATAATTTAATAAAATATATTCCACATGAATACCATGGGTTGTTTTTATAGTTTATTATTATTTTATTTTATTATTTTTGTTTTTTTATTGTATTTTGACCTAGTTAAAATGTTCATTACATTATGTCAATATTTTTATTTTATTTTATTTTATTTTTATTTTTGTGTAATTTGAGATAGTCAATATGTTAAACATGACATTACGACATTTATATTATACACCTAAAATCAATCCAACTTATTAAAAAGAAAAAAAAAACTAACATTATAATATATATATATATATATATAACTATTTACTTGTGGATCTAATTGCCTAAAACATTTCAATCGTCTAATATTTGATCCAATGGCTCACACATGGACACATTGGTAGCTAGGGAAGTTTTTTTCAAATAAGCTCAATACCATGGGTTGTTTTTATATTTTATTATTAAAAGAAAAAACTAACATTATAAAAAATATATATATAACTATTTACTTGTGGATCTAATGGCCTAAAACATTTCAATCGTCTAACATTTGATCCAGTGGCTCACACATGGACACATTGGCAGATAGGGAAGTTATTTTCAAATAAGAACGTCTTACGACGTAATTAGTCAATCTTTTCTATAAATATGAATCATAAGATAAAGTTGTTCATATGTTAAACCTTTCTAGTGGTACAAATTGAATGGTTTTCAACTTCAATATTGAAAGTTGAAGCAAAATTATTCAGTCTTTTCTATAAATATGAATCATGAAAAGTTTATGGGTTAGGTTTTATAATGTTAGTGTAAATGTCATAATGTTATTTCTGTGTTCTATAGTGGTCAAACTTTAATGCAATTTCAATTAGAATGTATATTTATCAATGCTTTTCAATATGAAAAAGTTAAAAAGAGAATTATATTTTGATTGGCACATGTTATTTCTATATTTTATTTTCAATTAGATTTATTTTTATTAAAGAAATTAAATTCTAAAAATTAGATGACAATTAGAAGATATCACATTTTAATCACAACAAATAAATACTAGCAATTGCACCATCACCAGATGTTGCAAAGGAAACGCCGTAAGATTCTTAAAGAGATCCAATAGTTGCTAAGCAAGATATGTAGTGATTTTGGTCAATTTTAGTAAAGGCAGGAAAAAATATTGTGTCATGTCCCAATTTGTATTTATAATTAAAAGCAAAGTTATAGAAAAAAAGTATGTTCAATTTGCTCTCCAAATGCAAAATACATAAAACAATTATTTGAAACAACTATTGATAACTGAATCACTAGATAAACCAAGATTTAGAAGCACCATAACCATGCTAATGACACCAAACAATGCTATGTAGAATTAATAGAAATGTGTTACTAAGTACAAAACTGTGTGTGAAATAACTGATCTATGAAGACTGTGATAACCAGAAAAGTGACACAACTATGTCAAATGGACTAATTGTCAAATCTGAATCATTATTGAAAAAGAAACATTGCAAAAAGAGCGTAATAAAAAAAGAGCATAACTAGAAATCTAAAGAATGAGAACAGGGGTTACTTCCCTTACTTCCCCTTAATCCCCGTCCTCTTTCCTAGCTTCTTGAGATGAGGTCCCCATGAGGCTAGCATTAGACAATGGCTACTAGATGTAGTTCAAAAGTTCTCAATGTTGAATAACCTAAGATGAAATTGTTATCAAAATGAAAAATTCCCCAAAATAAGAACAATGATACTTATTCCATCATTCCTCAATGAACCATACAATTAGAGGCTTTAAATATAGCTATTCCTTTCATCTATTTTGAGGGCTGGCAATGTTTGAAATTTTAGCCATGTGCTTAACAGAGTCATACAAATAAAACACAGAGTCATACAAATAAAACAGAGCATATTTTACTTGCCTCTGTTGAAAGTGACACAGTTTTTTGCTCTGAAAACATTGATCTGTATTTTCTCCCTAGGATTACAGATCACCAAATATGGGGAATATCCAAATATGGCAAATATCTGAGTGTTATGGATGGGTTTAAGACTACTAACTTTTGTTTTCTGCAATTAAAATCGGTGCTGTTAACACAGTCTAAGCATAGCTTAAAATCTACAACAAATTATGTTACATATTTGAAATATTAAGTGAGAAAACAACAATCACCGAAGACTATAAAGATCCAAATCAAATTCTCAACAATGTTAAAACCAGAGAAAGAAACCCTTTCTGGTTGTATTAAAAAAACTCCAGAGAAAGAAACCCTTTCTGGTTGTATTAAAAAAACTCCAAGCTGATTTTAATAGAGAAATGAAACCTATACAGAGGTCTCCACATGAGATTACAGCTTTGTGCCATCATGATGGTAGCAAAGCATTATGTTCAGTTACTACCCGCTATGTTTGTGTCCCGCTATGATAGTATACTTCCCTAGCCTCTGCTGTGTACTACTGAAATTGTGAGCTAGTTATACTGGGTGTCTCCTTTTTTTCCTCCGGTCAATACATGAGAGTTGCAACATTGAAAATGAGTTGTGCATATCTTCCATTTGGTTAATGCAAGGGCAGCATCCACATATTCACGATTCTTTCCAATGATCAAACAAAGATATGATTATGGGGTGGTAATCTTCATTGTCACCTTCAATCTCATAGCCATCTCTAGTTATAGAGTGGAAAACATGTTAGTGTTTTGTCATTAATGTGATCGTTTTTCCTAGAGATATTTATTCCACTCTGGGGCCAATCGTACTTCCATCTTGCTGCTTCCAAAAGGAGTCCACCCATGGAGCCCATTGAGATAAAAAATTCCTCAAAATTCAATACTAAAAAAAATCGGGAGTATACATTTTAATACGATTATGTATACATTTTAATATAATTATGAAGTTCAAGAAAATAACACTTGGATATTAAACGTAGGTTTAAAGTGGTCTCTAAGTACCAAAAAAAATATGCCTTAATCACTATTCCTATGGGATCTAAATTTATTTAAATTTTTTATTTTTTAAAATATAAAAGCTTATCCTTCCCTATAATATTTTAGTAAATAAATCTTATATTTTTTTAATAAGTAACTTACCAATTAATTGCAATTTCTTAATATATAATTTCTATATTTTCTTTTCATTTTTATTTTTTAATAAAAGTCTTCTATTAAAAAAAAAACTACTACTTTCCATTTTTTAATAAGAAACTTTCTTCAAAATTTTAATATAAAATTTCTTATAAAATTTCTGAAAAAATTACTACTTTTCATTCTATTTTCTACTAAGAAATGCACAAAAATTATTGTTTTTCATTTTATTTTCTACTAAGAAATAAAAATTTTTATTACTTGTTTCATGAGGGACAAAATGTATCAAATGTATTAGTATTGCAAAATGAGAAAAAATGTAAGTAAAATATAACAACATAAATAACAAACTTGAAATATGAAGTTCAAGAAAATAACACTTTGGATATTAAAAGTAGGTTTAAAGTAATCTCTAAGTACCAAAAAAATTATGCCTTAATCACTATTCTTATGAGATCTAAATTTATTTAAATTTTTTATTTTTTAAAATATAAAAACATATCTTTCGCTATAATAGTTTAGTAAATAAAACTTATATTTTTAATAAGTAACTTACCATTAATTAACTGCAATTTCTTAATATATAATTTCTAAATTTTTTTAATATAAAAATTATTACTTTTCATTTTTATTTTTTAATAAAAATTTTCTCTAAACATTAAAAAAAAAAAAATAGTACTTTTCATTTTTTTAATAAGAAACTTTCTTCAAAATTTTAATATAAAATTTCTAAAAAAATTACTTCTTTTCATTCTATTTTCAACTAAGAAAATACAATTTTTTATTATTCTTCATTCATTTTAATAGAAAACGCATCCTCATCCGAAAAGAAATTCGTATAGTATGCAATCAAAATTAAAATTTTTAAAATGCTATTACACATCGTTCATTTTAATAAAAAGCTCATGCTCAACCAAAAATTAAAATGCTATTATACATCGTTGATTTCAATAAAAAAACTCATGTTCAACCAAAAATTTCGTATCCTATCAAGATCAATGTATTTATCGGCGAATTCACTTTAATAAAAAATTACACATCGTTCATTTTAAGAAGAAAAAACCTGCTCAACCAAAAATTTCGTATCCTATCAAGATCAACGTATTTAGTATTTATCGGTGAATTCATTTTAATAAAAGAACTCCTGCTCAACCAAAAATTCCGTATCTTATCAAGATCAACCTATTTATCAGCAAATCGAATCGTGCCCGCGAATTATTCATTTTAATATAAAACGCATCCTCATCCAAAAAGAAATTCGTATAGTATGGAATCAAAATTAAAATTTTTAAAATGCTATTACACATCGTTCATTTTAATAAAAAGCTCATGCTCAACCAAAAATTAAAATGCTATTATACATCGTTGATTTTAATAAAAAACTCATGTTCAACCAAAAATTCAGTATCCTATCAAGATCAACGTATTTATCGACGAATTCACTTTAATAAAAAACTCCTATTACACATCGTTCATTTTAATAAGAAAACTCCTGCTCAACCAAAAATTCGTATCCTATCAAGATCAACGTATTTAGTATTTATCGGTGAATTCATTTCAATAAAAAAACTCCTGCTCAACCAAAAATTCTGTATCGTATCAAGATCAACCTATTTATCGGCAAATCGAATCGTGCTCGCGAATTATTCATTTTAATATAAAACGCATCCTCATCCAAAAAGAAATTCGTATAGTATGGAATCAAAATTAAAATTTTTAAAATGCTATTACACATAGTTCATTTTAATAAAAAGCTCATGCTCAACCAAAAATTAAAATACTATTATACATCGTTCATTTTAATAAAAAACTCATGTTTAACCAAAAATTCTGTATCCTATCAAGATCAACGTATTTATCGGCGAATTCACTTTAATAAAAAACTCATATTACACATCGTTCATTTTAATAAGAAAACTCCTGCTCAACCAAAAATTCTGTATCCTATCAAGATCAACGTATTTATCGGCGAATTCACTTTAAGAAAAAAATCCTATTACACATCGTTCATTTTAATAAGAAAACTCCTCCTCAACCAAAAATTTCATATCCTATCAAGATCAACGTATTTATCGGTGAATTCATTTTAATAAAAAAACTCCTGCTCAACCAAAAATTCTGTATCGTATCAAGATCAACCTATTTATCGGCAAATCGAATCGTGCCCGCGAATTATCGAATTTTTTTTGCCCAATACGGGCAAACTTGTTAACTAAGGTTTATCTGGGGATTCACGATAATTCCTCTGCCATATGAAGGTGAAGGTGGCTTTTGCAGGCACTGCGAATATATATATATATATATATATATATATATATATATAAAAGACCACAAACTCTTCTCAGATATAAAAACACTACTTTATTCTAACCCTATTGTAGAAATAACTTCTTAATTTCACCTCTGTGGTGGCAAAATGATCATATTGAATGCCGCTATCTGAAAAAACTACAAACACACATTAAATAAATGGTCAACTAAAATAATAAATATAAAACACCATACAGTTGCATATTCCATATCGGTGGAAGAATTAGCTCTGAGTTGGGGGCAGCATGATAATTACCAAACTCGCCACCATTGATTTCAAATAGGTGCTATCTATAACCAGATACCAAATATCAGGAACAATAATATCATTGCAAACGTAACGCAAATATATACAATTTTACTATAAAGCATTGATAAACGGCAAGAAACGTTGATAAAACGGAACGTGTCCAATATAGGCTCCTTCAAATCAAGGGTTGAAAGCTAAAATAGCAATTGCACAACGTCGTAAGATTCTTAAAGAAATCTAATAATTGCTAAGCAAGATATATGTAGTGATATTAGTCAATTTTTGTAAAGGCAGGAAAAGATTGTGCCATGTCGTAATTTTTATTTTGATAGTAAGCCATTCGAATCTAGTTTTTAAAAATATTCTTCCACAACTCGCATTCAGAACCACTATAATTCCAAACCAGAACCACTATAATTCCACACACTTACGTTTGTGATTGTTCATTAATTTGAAACAAACCATTCACCATTTATAAATTTAGTTGTAATTAAATCTATAATTTGTTGGTGGTTGTTCATTAATTTAAAGCAAACCATTCACCATTTATAAATTTGTTGGTAGTTGTTGATTAATTTAAAGCAAACCATTCACGATTTGTAATTCAAGTTGTGATATCACTAAGAGCTTAATATTATAATTTCCTATGTTTAAAACCAAATTTTTCTGTATATGGGGTCAAATAAGACCTTAAAGTTGCTAATTGGTTAAAAAAATGTTGTGAGCATTTGATTTGTGGAGAAAAAATGTTTGATGCAATATGAGTAAAGCTTTGGATTAAATATTATCGATATTGAAAATTATTGACAAAATAAATAAGTCAAAGGACAAAAAATATAGGGAAGCATTTAGAGTTCATGTTCATTGTGCTTAGACATAATGGGCATTTTCCACATAAAACTATGTTATGAGGGTGTTGAGTGTATGAGAGAACTAGTCATCAATCTCAAAGCAAACAGAAGGAGAATGGTTGTTGAGTAAGAAGATATATACTTAAATTGGAAGCATAGGCCAACATTTTTACATCCCTTACAATTTAAAACAAATAAAGTTGTTGTTTTTGAAAAAGAATATGAATGTTATTGTGTAGTGAAGGTGTTTAATGGTTGAGAAAACTAGTCATCGGTCTCCTTGCAACCAAAAGAGAGCAATGATCTTTCCTTATGCATGATAACATTGGTTTTAAGTTTAACATTCTCAAAAGTAATTTATTGAGCTTAGAGAAAAGACAAAATCCAGTTTCATTAGATTTGGTTACATAAATATAGATGACAACAAGGGCATGGTGATTTAGGGTTGTAAAGTAAAAGGACTAGAGAGGTGATCATATGCTATTGTATCATTAAAGAAATATAGTGAGACAAGCTCTCAAAGAAAAGGAAGTGGGATAAGTAAATTATGAACTAAGTAATTTTTTAATATAATTAAGAAATTAAAAAGTATTAAAAGGAGAAAGAGAATAGCTCAAAATAAAATAAATGTGTTAAAAAAACTAAAACTTTATTTTTGCTATGTTAAAAACATAAATTACTTCCAAATGAAAGAAATATGCGAAAAAAAAAAACTAAAACCTTATCTTGAAAACACAAATTACTTAAAAAAACCTTTAAATAATATAAAATTATAATGTTCTCATTTCCAAAATAAATATTAAAATAGAATAAAATGATTCCTTTCTAACAACTATCATTAAAATATAAGAGCATCAATTTTACAAATTTTCAATATTTTAATTTTATAGCTAAACTTAAAAAATTAAGAAATTAAAAAGTATTAAAAGGAGAAAGAGAATAGCTCAAAATAAAATAAATGTGTTAAAAAAACTAAAACTTTATCTTTACTATGTTAAAAACATAAATAACTTCCAAATAAAAGAAATATGTGAAAAAAAAAACTAAAACCTTATCTTGAAAACATAAATTACTTAAAAAAAACCTTTAAATAATATAAAATTATAATGTTCTCATTTCCAAAATAAATATTAAAATAGAGTAAAATGATTCCTTTCTAACAACTCTCATTAAAATATAAGAGCATCAATTTTACAAATTTTCAATATTTTAATTTTATAGCTAAACTTAAAAAATTAAGAAATTAAAAAGTATTAAAAGGAGAAAGAGAATAGCTCAAAATAAAATAAATGTGTTAAAAAACCTAAAACTTTATCTTTACTATGTTAAAAACATAAATTACTTCCAAATGAAAGAAATATGTAAAAAAAAAAACTAAAACCTTATCTTGAAAACATAAATTACTTAAAAAAAACCTTTAAATAATATAAAATTATAATGTTCTCATTTCCAAAATAAATATTAAAATAGAGTAAAATGATTCCTTCCTAACAACTCTCATTAAAATATAAGAGCATCAATTTTACAAATTTTCAATATTTTAATTTTATAGCTAAACTTAAAAAACCTAACACTATAAAAATATTAAAAAAATCAAAACAAATATAAAATGAATCCTTTGGGAATCTTTCTTATAATGAGTTGGCGTGAAGGCAACCCGATTATCAATACTTAAAGAGAGGTTCCATGCATGCCCTCATTTTCTACTATGACCTAGCAATTGGATTTTGGGTATATGTGATAGCATAAAAACAAATTTTCAATATTTTAATTTTATAGCTAAACTTAAAAAACCTAACACTAAATCAAAACAAATATAAAATGAATCCTTTGGGAATCTTTCTTATAATGAGTTGGCGTGAAGGCAACCCGATTATCAATACTTAAAAAGAGGTTCCATGCATGCCCTCATTTTCTACTATGACCTAGCAATTGGAATTTGGGTATATGTGATAGCATAAAATTTGACGTCTTCACACATATTAATTAATGTTGATTGATAATACTTTGTTTTATATGGATCAAACCGGACATGCATATCATTTTCAACTTCAACTGTGATATATGGGCGAGCTTGGCTGGCTTACTGTATATGCCTAAAATAGAAAAGCTATAAAAATAAATAAATTAAAATGCTAAAATACATATGAGAAACTCAGACTTCCACAAAATTAGATTAGACTTTCTACGTCTCATGTATTTAAAATAAAAAATAAATTTATTATACAAATTCAGCCTTTCACAAAATTAGAATTTTTGCTGCAGAGTTCGTTGGGTTTTTGCTGCTGAAGGAATGTTACGCGCTTTAAAACATATTACAATGGAGTCCAGTGAAAAGCATTGGTATATAAATGGAAAAGCATTGGTAGAAAGGACAAAAGCAGAAAGCAAACCGAAGTTTATAAGAGGATTCGAACCCAAGACGAGGGTGCTCAAGAAACAGTTATAAGTAAAACAAGTTCGTTAAGGGTCATCCCCTATTGTGTGAAATAGGAATATATGCTATTTTAGTTATATATAAACACGATGCCAAGGGTTTTCTCTGCAACATATCTGGTGAACGCGAGGGATTGAAAAGGGTGATGGTGAAGGTTTTTCTTGTGAGCGGATGCCTTGTCTCTGAGTGATTGCAGCGATCAACAGATGGGAGGATTGTTGTGTTGCTGTTAACAGTCTTTACTTTGCAGTGAAGTCCGACGCTGTTTGGAAGGCATTCTGCAGCTGCATTATTCGGTTCGGTGTCTGTAACACACATATTCCAACCAACTCATGGGGATTCGCACCTGGAGTTGTGAGGGAGAATGCGTTGAAGGATCAAACTCCAGAAACGTGTTTGTATTCTCATAGTTTTTGGTGCATGTTTTTATCTTTCTATAATTTCTTGGAAAGGTATTTACGTTGGATTATGGTGAACTGAATTATGCCGTAAAAGTATTCTTTTGATAGCTTTGAAGAGATTTAATTTTTTGAATTTTGGTGAGCCGTAAAGGAATTTTCTTGGATAGTTTCTAAGAGAATTAGTTTTTTAATTCTGGTGAATCGTAAATGTTAATGCATGCAAGTATGCACCGTTCTTACTGAATTTTTTCTTTTGCATTTATTAAGATTTCATAATACTAAAGGGTAAGGTATGTAAAGATGTATTTTATTGATACATATGTAATGAATATGATTACATAAGTAATTAACGAGAAATAGTTAATCTTGAGATATTTAGGTGAATTAGAAACTAACCATACTATTTTTTGAAAAAGTTAAATATGTCTTTGCATAAGACATGCATAATTTTATAGCTCTTAAGCCCAAATAAGGGTTAGTTATGGTACTTTATTTTAAAAAGAAATTTTCTTGATTAGATTAAAGAGGGTAACTCTTTAATAAAAATATTTACATAAGCAAGAAAATAGAAGAGGAATGCTCTTATTTTTGTACTGGTTTAAATTATTAAGTGATAACAAATCTTTTCTTGAATAGATTAAAAAGAGTGACTTTTGAATTATTTTCATGTATAGTGAAGAAGAAAAGAGAAGTTACTCACATTAATATTCTATACATTAACCATGTGGTAAATAGTAATTATTTAATAAATCCATGGATAGTTTACCATGGTAACAGTAAAGATTAATTAATAAATCCATGGATAGTTTCATAAAACCATGGGTAGTTTTCCATGGTGTTTTTCCATGGTGTTGATAGAGATTAATTATTTCATAAAACCATGGGTAGTTTTTCCATGGTGTTGAGATTAATTGTTTCATAAAACCATGGGTAGATTACCATGATGTTTGCAAAGATTAGTTATTTAATAAATCCATGAATAAATTATCATGGTGATGGTAAAGTTAAGTTATTAATAAATGCATGGTTAAAAGAACTAATCGGTTATACTCTTCTATTGAAAAATAATATACATATTTGTATGAAGATAGCTTGTAGTATTAAAACTACATTGAATATGATTATTAGTATAATCTTGAAAATGAGACATGTATTTATACTTTTCATTGCGTATTTTTACATATGTTTACATGCTCACTAGCATTGAGACTTTCTTTGGAAAGAATTGTGAAGGAGGTTATGTGCTTCGTTGTGTAAGCACTCCTTTAGGGAGAGTCTTTTGGAATTGGTATGCATTCACATGCATGGAGGAAACAATTGTTATGTTAGCTTGCATTCCATGCACTAAAAATAATAGCTTAAGGGTTAGCTATTTTTATTAAATGTATGTAATTCACATGCATAAATATCTTATCTTATGTATCAGTTTATTTTAAAGAAAAGCTTGGGAGATGTAGCCATTGTCTTGCAGGAACGTGTGCTTATGCGACGTAAGCATTAGTTATTGTGATGGCCTATAACCAGCACATATGAGGTATGTGTTATTAAAGAGAGAATGACAAGGTACTTTACTTGTTTGTCATAATTACACATTGATTAATACTTTATGAATTTTGACATCATTTTATGTTGAAGGAATCATAGCAGGGAATGATGGGGGCATGTACAAAGGAATATTATGCTTGTCATGTACAAAAGAAAATTATGCTTGTCATGGTGGCAGGTAAATGATTAATGTTCGTGAAGATGAGTGCGAGTTGCAGGAAGGTCCAATGTATGACGGTCCATTGTAGGTACATCTATGCCACCAAGATGTGAAGATATGAAGACCAGAGGGTAAATGGTATCATATTTATTGAATGGCTTAAAGCTAGATATTGTATATTTCCTTGTAAGATTATATAAACGATGGTTAAGGGATGGTCTCCCTTATAAGCCATTGAGTGATGGGCTGAACACCCTCACGAGCGTTTAATAATAAAATTAAATGTTTGCTGGTTTTCACCCTACGGGGTTTCCAGGGTATATTGGTGTTCAATGATGTGATTGATTATGGTGTCTAGATGATGAGGTTGATTCCTTTCTTGTTATGATGTTCATAATGGCAATTATGTGATGGCTATATGAGTAATGAGATGAATCGATGGTTACATCATATTGTATTAAGTTAATATATTGTAATGGAGGTTGTTAAGGGTTAAGGAGTTTACTATTCTTATTTATAAAATTACACTGTGAACTGTTAAACATTCTATGTAATGATGAGTAACTTGTATAAAAGAAATTTTAACTCCTTACATTTCCCTATGAAGTGAATGGTGTATGTTACAAGTGGTATCAAAGCTAAAGGTTGCAGCACTGGCACCTTTGGGATTTAGCGTAAAGAAATTGGCACCTTTGGGATTTAGCGTAAAGAAATTGGCACCTTTGGGATTTAGCGAAAAGAAATTGAGGGATTCGAGATGAAAAGTGTGTATGTGAAGGAATGCATCGCATATCTAATCCAGGTTGAACAATGCGTTCAAGAGATAAGTATTAATATCTTTCTTGTCTTGGAAGTAATAGTTATTGGATTCATGGAAAATACACTACTTACAAAGTAAATAACTGTTGAGTTAGAGTTCTTTAAAAAGGATATGTATTTTCCATGTACGTAAAACTTCTATTGTTGTGTTGAAGTTTCCTTGAAAGGAGTTGAGATTTTGGTTTCTTGAAAAATGAAACATGTGCGTGTTTCTCTTGAAAATTTAAACTAATATACATTTGATTTTTCTTGAGAGAAATATGTATATTTTGAAAATAAATATTGCATGTGAATCTTGCAACTAAAAGAGAAAAATATAGAGTAAAATGTGGTTTTACTTAATATACAAGATTGTGCTAGTTCTTTTGGAAAGTAATAAAGCATTGCTAATATAATAATCTTTTGGAAAGATATACCATGGTAAAAGACCAAACTACTATGCTATTTTTGCTGAGAAGAACCCATGTGAGTTCTTACAAAGATTACTAGTACATATCTTGAAAGGTGTGAGCAGTAGTAAAACATAAATAAGTAAACTTGCTTGCCTTTATATATATCTTGTTTAAGAAAAGATGGGAAGCTTGTTTTTGTTTAACAGGGACTACATACTAATGTGTTAAATGAAAAGGAATCCAAGTTCTCTTCTTGAAAATAAATATAGACTAAAGAGAATAACCTCTTGAATATATTACATTGCTAGATGGAATATGTCAACTTTTTGATTTGGGTATATTAAAGGTTAAGTTAACCTTGTTAGTGTTGCATAGTTTTTATGCATAAAAGAGGCTATCTAGGGTAATTCTTGGAAGTCAAGCATGAGAAACTTGCATGTAGAATCATAAAGGAACAATGTTCTTTGCATGTAATAGTTGTATTAGATTTTATCGGAAAGAACATAAGTCTATATGTGGAAGTGATAACATGTTTGTTATCATACTTTAGAAAAGATTCTTTGGAAAAGAAGATGAATTACATGTACAAAAACTAAAGTAATGTTTTGGTTTCCTTAAAATATATACATGGTTAATGTGGGTATAATATTTCAAGAATAAGGTATGTATTCTTATGTTTTATTCCATTAGTTTTATGGAAAAGAAAACCATGTTTTGCATGCCTATTATGTTATGTGTCCTCGAAGAGGAATCATGAGTTTTCCTACTCGATTATGTTAAGTACTCTGTTGGGAAATTAATCTTTATGCATGGGATGCATAGGAACGACAGCCAATGTGTTAGCTTTATTATATTTGCATGTTCCAAAGGCAAAATCTGAAGTGGTGGTTCTTTTGTTAAAGTTTAAGTAAAGCGAATGCACATTGTGTCATTTTCCATTAAAGGGATTTCTGAACAGATATAGTTATTTGAGTACGAATGCGTATGTGAAAATGTCATAATAATGTGGGAGTAACATGAATTGATAATTAGTTACTCACCCCAATGTAGAGATGTTAGAAGAAAGCATGTTGTGACATTGTATTCACATCTCATATATGCACATGAAAAGGTGTTAAAAGATCACTCAAAGATTGATTATTTATTGATTAAGGCTTTATCTAATCATGCTATAAAATCTTGTCGATGTTGCTACAAGAAAACATTGTTGTGGAGGAGAAATGTGAATTTCCTGATGGGGATGAGTACTAAAAAAGGGAGAGAAGTCCTTCAAATGAAATAAAGATAAGTATTTTATGTTATTTTATTTTAAGAAGTCTATGCATATGCATGTTGATTCCTTTAAAAATGAATTGTTACATACATGGCATTTCATGAGCTTCCATTTAAGAGAGTTGTTAAAAAGTACATGCTATTATAACATACTTTTTCTGCATAAGAATATGTATATGAGATTAATATGTGTATTATGCTTTAATTCTTTAGGAAAGAAAGAATAAAAACATGAAAGAAAAATAGTTACTTTTCATTTGAACTTGAAAAGAAGCAATTGTTTTTGCATGCAATAAAATTTCTAAGTTACCATGCACTACTTTAAAAAGATGAATGTGTATAGTGATGGTGTGTGAAACTAATGCATGAATGCAAAAGATGAGGAAAGTCCTTATATAATATGATATAGTGTTAAAATCGAATAAAACCTCTTAATGGGTCAAGTTGTGAAACTTCATTAAAGGACTTGTTGACTGACCAGTTTTTTCATAAGACATCATGACTGCATTAAGATCATAGTGGCATGGAATGACTAGTTTTAGAGTGACTCATGTCATGAATGCATTCAAATTATTAATACCATTGATTAGTTATGAATGAATAACTAATGAGAGTTATATGCACGAATTGATTTTGACTAAAGCTATTTGAAAGTTGTGAACAAATGATTATGAGAATTAACTCGTGTGTCAGTCTGTTGGAACAAAACATTAGGGGAATTGGAGTTTGCACTCATACCCTAATCGTTATTGACACATACACATTAATGAATTTTTGTATATACTTTTATGTATGACGACATTGTATACATAACAAAATTTTATGCAGGAACTTAAAATGATTGCATAAGACAATATGTGCTTGAGAAATGCATATTTATGATTAGCATTGTTTCTTATAGTAAGCATGGGTAGCTTAATGGAAACAGAAAATCTGTGAAAATAAAGCATCACAAACATGGAAATGTGAATTGCAACAGTAAATGTTAAAGTATAATGTTTTAATGTGCAAGATTTTGTACCACACATGTATGTTACTTCCAGGGGGGAAGTTGTGACAGCTTCATTAAAGCTAACTAGTATTAACTAGCTAAAGACAAACTTGTTGAAATTAATTAATGAAAGAAAATATTTCTAAGCTGATGGTAAAAATGTTTCCAAGAATAGGAAGTGGTTGGGGACAGTTGGAAAGACAGTTACCTACTCCTCTGAGGATAAGCTGGATCCCCGGGGAGGAGTAGGCATTCTGTGAAATTGGTAAAGGGGTAGTGTTTTCTCGAGCTGGTTGGGACCAGTTGAAAATAGCTTCCAACAACCCTTATAAAGCCAAAAACATCTAAGTATGACTAGAATTGGATAATTGGACCGGACTGTCCCGAATTTCTCTTCCAGGCTTTTCTGAGTGTGACTGGATTGGCCATCCCGATGTCACAGAAGAAGAATCCACTGTTGACCCGTGACACTGTCCAGATTCTGGAGCTAGGGGGCAAGTGGATGACGTAATTGCCTCACTTGATGGTTGGGAGGACCACAGCTTGAAAGACTAAATTTCCATAAGTATAAAGAGCTTAGCGCTTGGAAAATGAATTACTGAATGTATAAGTTCATTTATAATATTACTAATTTGTTTGAATGTCTTAGCAGATACTAGGATATGCCTATGGTGCATGGATTGACCATTGGTACGATTAGAGAGCTAGATTCTCTCTGAGTCCTTTTCAAGTACTGTATGGATGTCTTTAGCAGGAGCTAAGACAGTGTGCACGTGATGCATTGATGAGAGGGTTGGTTCTCTCTGAGTACTTGTGGAAGTACTTCGATTAAAACATCTCTATATATAGAATGTTTGATGGTTGCAAGTATTTTCATTTGATTGAAAACTATGTGACTAATGTGATTGAATGGTTAGTCATACATTACAGGCTCTTTCTAGGAAGTGTTGATGGGCGTTCAACCATTCTCAAAAAGCTTGCGCAAAAGCCATAATTTCTTCCAATAGTAATTGGTTGGTAAGTTCGTATCGATATTTTTCCATAATTTTGTGAATTGAATAAGGGATAAGCAGTTAGAAATGGAAATGAAATTTTCTTTGCGCTATATGTGCTTATGAGTATGGATAAAAACATTATTGTTTTAAATAATGACATTTAAGGAAACGAAAGTGTTTCATTGTGAAGGGAAAGGACTCCCTTTGGGTTGTTTATATCATTATATCATGAGTATAAGTTTAATTTCAGTGAGAGAAGCACACCGAGGACGGTGTTCTCTTAAGGGGGGGAGTATGTAACAGACCTCCTACGTAAACAATATGGTAAATCTATTTTTTTACTTTAACGGTTTTGTCAAGAAAATAAAGAAACAGTTATAAGTAAAACAAGTTCGTTAAGGGTCATCCCCTATTGTGAAATAGGAATATATGCCATTTTAGTTATATATAAACACGATGCCAAGGGTTTTCTCTGCAACATATCTGGTGAGCGCGAGGGATTGAAAAGGGTGATGGTGAAGGTTTTTCTTGTGAGCGGATGCCTTGTGTCTGAGTGATTGCAGCGATCAACAGATGGGAGGATTTTTGTGTTGCTGTTAACAGTATTTACTTTGCAGTGAAGTCCGACGCTGTTTGGAAGGCATTCTGCAGCTGCATTATTCGGTTCGGTGCCTGTAACACACATATTCCAACCAACTCATGGGGATTCGCACCTGGAGTTGTGAGGGAGAATGCGTTGAAGGATCAAACTCCAGAAACGTGTATGTATTCTCATAGTTTTTGGATGCATGCTTTTATTGTAGAGATTTTGATAGATGCATGTTGTTTGGCTGTGTGCGTATTTGGTGCATGTTTTTATCTTTCTGATAATTTCTTGGAAAGGTATTTACGTTGGATTATGGTGAACAGAATTATGCCGTAAAAGTATTCTCTTGATAGCTTTGAAGAGATTTAATTTTTTGAATTTTAGTGAGCCGTAAAGGAATTTTCTTGGATAGTTTCTAAGAGAATTAGTTTTTTAATTCTGGTGAATCATAAATGTTAATGCATGCAAGTATGTACCGTTCTTAATGAATTTTTACTTTTGCATATCTTAATATTTCATAACACTAAAGGGTAAGGTATGTAAAGATGTATTTTATTGATACATATGTAATGAATATGATTACATAAGTAATTAACGAGAAATAGTTAATCTTGGAGATATTTAGGTGAATTAGAAACTAACCATACTATTTATTGAAAAAGTTAAAATATGTCTTTGCATAAGACATGCATAATTTTATAGCTCTTAAGCCCAAATAAGGGTTAGTTATGGTACTTTATTTTAAAAAGAAATTTTCTTGATTAGATTAAAGAGGGTAACTCTTTAATAAAAATATTTACATAAGCAAGAAAATAGAAGAGGAATGCTCTTATTTTAAAAGAGATTTTGTACTCATTTAAATTATGAAGTGATAACAAGTCCAAAGTATTTTTCTTGAATAGATTAAAGAGAGTGACTCTTGAAATATCTTCTTGTACAATGAAGAAGAAAAGAGAATTTTTCTCAGATTTATATTCATCAACCATGTTGAAAATAGTAATGAATTAATATATATATCCATGAATAGTTACCATGATAGTGGTAGAGGTTAATGAATTAATAAATCCATGGGTAGTTTTCCATGGTGTTGATGGAGATTAATTATTTCATAAAACCATGGGTAGATTACCATGGTGTTTGCAAATATTAGTTATTTAATAAATCCATGAATAAATTATCATGGTGATGGTAAAGTTAAGTTATTTAATAAATTCATGGTTAAAGGAACTAATCATTTATATTCCTTTAGATTAACAAACTAAGTGATTATTTTTATATTATCATGATTATGATGTTAAATTCCTTTTGGAGAAGATCTTGCATATACATGTAACATATGTATTAACCTTTATTGAAAAATAACGTACATTTTTGTATGTAGAAAGATAGCTTGTAGTATTAAAACTACATTGAATATGATTGTTAGTATAATCTTGAAAATGAGACATGTATTCATATTCTTAAGTGCATAGTTTTACAAAAAGAAAACATATGTTTACATGCACTAGCATTGAGATTTTCTTTGGGAAGACTCGTGAAGGAGGTTATGTGCTTCGTTGGGTAAGCACTCCTTTAGGGAGAGTCTTTTGGAATTGGTATGCATTCGCATACATGGAAGAAACAAATGCTATGATAGCTTGCAGTCCATGCGCTAAAAGTAATAGCTTAAGGGTTAGCTATTTTGACTAAATTTATGTAAAACACATGCATAAATATCTTAACTGATGTATCAGTTTATTTTAAAGAAAGGGTTGGGAGATGTAGCCATTGTCTTTCAGGAATGTGTGCTTATGTGACGGAAGCATTAGTTATTGTGATGACTTATAACCAGCACATATGAGGTATGGGTCGTTAAAGAGCAAATGACAAGGTACTTTACTTGCTTGTCATGAATATACATGAGTAGATGGAGAAAATACTATAGTACATATATGTGAAATTATTGATTTATGAATCTTGACATCATTTTATGTTGAAGGCATCATAGCAGGGAATGATGGTGACATGTACAACGGAATATTATGCTTGTCATGAACAAAGGGAAATTATGCTTGTCCTGGTGGCAAGTAAATGATTAATGTTCATGCAGATGAGTGCGAGTTGCAAGAAGGTCCAATGTATGATGGTCCATTGTAGGCATATCCATGCCACCAAGATGTGAAGATCTGAAGATATGAAGACCAGAGGGTAAATGGTATCAAATTTATTGTAATGGCTTTATGCTAGATATTTGCATATTTCCTTGTAAGATTATATAAAATATGGTTAAGGGATGGTCTCCCTTATAAGCCATTGAGTGATGGGCTGAGCACCCTCACGAGCGTTTAATAATAAAATTAAACGTTTGTTGGTTTTCACCCTACGGGGTTTCCAGGGTATATTGGTGTTCAATGATGTGAATGATTATTGTGTCCAGATGATGAGGTTGATTCCTTTCTTGTTATGAAGTTCATAATGGAAATTATGTGATGAATATATGAGTAATGAGATGAATGGATGGTTACATCATATAGTATTAATTTAATATACTGTAATGGAGGTTGTTAAGGGTTAAGGAGTTTACTATTCTTATTTATAAAATTACACTGTGAACTGTTAAACATTCTATGTAATGATGAGTAACTTGTATAAAAGAAATTTTAACTCCTTACACTGTGAAGTTAATGGTGTATGTTACAGCCACAAGAAAGAACATTGAAAGTACAATATCCAACATATAAAGGCTTGCGTCGTTGTAGTTAGGGGAAATGGGTGTCTGAAATAAAGAAACCCAAAAAGAAAACCAGAAATTGTCTTGGCTCTTTCGATACACGAGAGATGGTGGCTCGAGCCTATGATGTCGCTGAGTTCTGTAAATGGTATAGAAAGGACAAAAGCAGAAAGGAAACATAAGTTTATATGTCTAAAATAGAAAATCTATAAAATCTGTAACAATAAATAAATTAAAATGTTAAAATACATTCATATTAAATGCGAGTGTCTAAGGAGAATCTCAAACTTTCACAAAATTAGACTTTCTCTAAATTAGACTTTTTGCGATCTCATGTATTTAAAAAAAAAAAAAAAATTATCATACAAACTTAAACTTTCACAAAATTAGAATTTCTGCTGCACAGTTTGTTTGGTTTTTTCTTCAGAAGGAATGCTAGACTCTTTTCTGCTGCACAGTTTGTTGGGTTTTTTCTTCAGAAGGAAGGCATGCATCGTGTAGTTAGGGGAAATGGGTGTCTAAAATAAAGAAACCCAAAAAGAAAACTAGAAATTGTCCCGGCTCTTTCGATACACCAGAGTTCTGTAATGGTATAGAAAGGACAAAATCAGAAAGGAAACATAAGCTTATATGTCTAAAATAGAAAATCTATAAAATCTATAACAATAAATACATTAAAATGTTAAAATACATTCATATTAAATGCCAGTGTCCAAGGAGAATCTCAAACTTTCACAAAATTAGACTTTTTCAAAATTAGACTTTCTGCGATCTCATGTATTTAAAAAAATAAATAAATTTATTATACAAACTTAAAATTTCACAAAATTAGAATTTTTGCTGCACAGTTTGTTGGGTTTTTTTCTTGAGAAGGAATGCTAGGCTGTTTAAAACTTATTACAATGGAAGTCTAGTGAAAAGCATTATGAAAACTAACAGATTCAATTTTTGCACTGTCATCCTACATCATACATCGCGCGAGGAATAGACGTGGTGTGGAGTAAGTCGAGGTGTTGCAAAGGCACACAGAGGCGACGATGAATGTTGTGCGGAGAAGATGCGAAAAGGAGAGAGAAAGGAACGCCGGTGAGGTGTGGAAACCGAATAAACGGTACCATCCTCTTGGCCAGACGCAGGTCGGTATTCCTGCCATGACAAAGCTCTTCCAACATCAGAGCATGGCGTTCCAAATTTAATCCATTTCTCGGATATCATTTTCTGCAACCACGATTGACGCCCCTTCTTCATTCCGCGTTTGTTCTCTGCAGGGAGGGTATTCAGCTGGTTTGCCATGTATTCTTTAATGGTGTCCACACTGTGATCTACTACTTTGGGAGGTGGTATAACTAGAGAATTCCCTTCTACCTTCATATGCTGTAACTTTTTCAGGCGTCCAATAGAATTTGGCAGCGCAGTTATCTGATTGTAACTGATATTTAACTCGCTGAGAGATGTGAGACCGCCTATGGATTCCGGCAGAGCCACAAGATAGTTAAAATTGCTGCTGATATCCAGGTATTCCAGATTCATAAGGTTCTGAAGATCTTCTGGAAGACCTCCAAGCCTGTTCATGTGGACATCCAGAAACCGTAGAGACATAATGTGGGAAGTAGAATATGGAAGATGCTTGCAACAGCTTTGCAACTGTTGCCACCTGTTAGTGTTAATCAATCGCTGTGTATAATTTAATCGTCTAATATAGGATCTAATGGTACATATTAGGATAGAAAGGCAATTAGGAAATTTGTTTTCAAATAATAACGCCTTACGGCGTAAAGATAAGGCTTGAGGATTTGAAGAGAATGAACCCCTTCTGATCTCAAAAGTTTCGAACTTCAAAAACTACAGTGTAACATTTCAAACCGTGAGCAACCAATTCAATCAACAAAAACAATCGATAGGAATTGTACAGAATATGTACTACGACAACAGTATAATATAGAAGTATTATGTTATAAGCCTGTGTAACTTTTATCCCAACCCAAACTATTTACACATTTCATTTCTTTTTCTCCTCTAGGTCAGAGTACCCTGAAAGATGAAACAGTCAGTGTACCCTGAAAGATGAAACACAGAACCAGTGTAAGATCCAGCAGCCCTTCATACCTCCACGCTCCAGATCTTGGTCATAGGAATAATATGACTAAAGCAACCGAAAACTCAAAGAGGAGGATAATTGTTTTATTAGCATTTGACAGAGTTCCACCCAACAATACAATAACAACTGGATATTGTGATTACCTTAATGGACAGTAAATATAAATTATAGTTGAAATCTTAGCTACTGAGCAGTATTTATCGGCTTTTCCAAACCCTAAACAGAAAATAGGGCCATGTGATATTGGTGTGAGTCAACGAATGGGAGGCGGCTAACGGAAGCGACTAATCTGTGTCTGTGTTTTTTTTTACTGATCTTCATTTGCTTCAGAGATCATTGAAATTACAGATTGTGTATTTCATAGTAAGGTAGAAGACATTAGTAATGTCTAGTGAGTTAGTTAATTAGTTAGGTTGAAGAAGGCATTAGATCTAATGGTCTAAAACATTTCAATCGTCTAACATTTCATCCAATGGCTCAAACACGAACAGAGTGGCAACTAGGAAAGTTGTTTTCAAATAATAACGCCTTACGGCATAAATATAATCAAATCTAAATATTATAAAAAATTATTGTAATTGAAAATTTTTATAACTAAATTTGTAATATTTTAATAACAAAATGGTTACATTGAAATAATATTAAATGAACTTCTTGTTGTGAGATGACTTGCAACCCTCATAAGGCGAAGCATGGATTCTCATTGATTGTGGTTTATGGAGTCTCACACGTACAACAATTTTTTGTATCTCAACCTTTCCGAAATCAAAGAGGCATTGAACGTAGACATGACATGCAAATATGAGAAACCTAACCACATCTAGAAACCTATTGAAAATAATCAACATGTTATTGATTTAAATACAACAACATTCAAGCCAGCAGTGCCATGAATAGATAGATCACCTCGAAAGTTCACAATCCTGAAGTTGTCATTTACATCTCTAGTAATTGGAATTCTACCATTCTAGGCTATAGTCAAAATCAATGCTAGCATAAGGGCATGACCTAGTTGGATTAAAAACATAGAAGTCATCATATATCAAGCTCCCCTTAAACAAATCACATTGGTATTGTCTTCCTACTGAACGAGACAAAGGTTCTTCCATGGACATGTTGGTGCCCCTACTTCCCATGGGCACATTATTAACACTCTTGTTACTTATCCTTAGATTTGACCCATTGACGTATTGATGTGATAGGGTTTATGTAATGTTCTTGGAAATGTACTTTTCCCCAGTGTTCCTCTCAAGCTTACCCCAAGAAAATCCTAAATCTTGTTTTCGAACTTGGGTCAGGGAAAAATTCCTGAACAGTGTAGAACGAACTAAAAATTGCATCTCACTCATGTTGGGTAATGGATGGTGACGCCATGAGTGAACGCCATCTTTAAAATCCCATATCAAGAACGAAAATAATATGAGAAAACTGCCACTCTCTCTAACCACACTTGCAAAGCTAGTTCCTCATTTTTTTTCCATTTGTTTATCTACATGATACTCAAATTACCTATTCTTGCTCCACGAGTCGCGACTCAAAGACACATATAGAAAAAAAGTGGGTTGAATATAATAAAAATATGTGGAGACTTTCAGAGAGAGAGAGAGAGAGAGAGAGAGAGGGAGAGAGAGATAATAATGCAAATATCCTAATTCTATCATTTCAAACTTCTCCTTAGGACTTGATTTTACATGGGCTAAAATTTTAGGGTCACTACTAATGAGGGTAAGGTCAACAGTGTAGAGAACAAGGATTATGAGATGGCTTCCTAATTTCTTGGTATATACATTAAGGTTAGAATGACATCTAAATAAATCATTGTCAAGAAGAAATCTATCTCTTTTTTTGTACCAGGCCCAAGGCGCTTATTTAATACAATATAAATATTTCTTAAGGAAACAAAAAATGTTGGAGTTACTAAATACATAACTAAGAGTTTGTTCCATGCATATTTCTTCTAGTAGATCCCCATGCAAGAAAGTAGATTCAACATCGATATGATGGACCTTACATCCATGTGAGGGAGTAAGGGCTAGAACAAGGTGGATGCAATTGATTTTTGTGATAAGGGAAAAGGTTTCATCGTAGCCAACTTCCTCAACTTGAGAGAATCCTTTACCAACTAACTAGAACTTATGTATTTCAAAAATTCTATCTTATGCATACTTAGTTCTATACACCCATTTTCATTTGAATTATTTTTCCTTTTTGAAGTGGGAAATGTTCCCAAGAATCATTTTCTAACAAGGAATTCAACCTCCAAGTATTGCAAATGAAGGAATGAATTTAGTTTTCCCAATGTAAGCATGCATGTGACCTTCTTTTTCACTTTCACATGGAATATTATAGACCAATCCCTTATCCCTTTTAATATAGAGTCAAAATTTTAGTCACTCTCCCTATACTTAAGGTTATGCCACTTTCTACCATCAATTAGTTGGTATCCTCTTATGAATGAATCATACATATCTAAATATTTCCTCCTTTATTGGTATTTTTTCCTAATATATGGAAACACCCCACAAAAGTATTGGAAATTAGAAAAAAAGATACTTGGGTACATCCAAGGTATAGTTCGGTGTGCGATACATTACAGTTCAAGAAAGAATTTTTTGTGGGTTGGTTTCAATAATTTAGATTGGGATGGTGACCTTCATGATTAGAAGTCTACTACAAGTTACGGTTTCAGTCCTAGTTCCATATCAATCACCTAGGATTGTAAGACACGGTAAAATATTTCTCTTCCTTTATCAAAGGCAGAGTAGCAAAAAATGGTTAATGTAATTGAAGAAGTCTTATGGCTTTAATAGATCCTTTAAGAGTATATATTCCAACAATAATAGTTTACTACCCTCTAGTGAAACAATTTGAATTCTGTTAAGCTCATTAAAAATCTAGTTCAGCATCAACACAGAAAACATATTGGGCTACAAATGCAGTTAATCACAATTTTCATTCTTGATGTGTTCATGATCAAGTTATTGTAGTGCCCTTTTACCCTATATATGATAAAGTTGTATACATTTTCCATGAAGACACAAAAGTAAAGTTTTCTAAATTTTGGCCTATTTTAGGATCTTAAGAAGTTTTCATTAAGGGGACATTTAGACAAATCATATTGTTGTCGATATTAATGGTTGTCGATCCATGGATTAATACGCAATTGGTCTAAGATATCTATTTAAAAGGTATGGAGAATCATTGCTAATGATTTACTGTGACAAAATTTCTTATATACAAAATTCCTTTTTCATTAATAAAATTGCATCAAGTGTGTAGCACCCTCGTCCCACATCTACCCAAGTAATCGACCAACCGAGGTAGACATGTGACAAGAGGCTACTATAATTATTATTATATTAAATTAATAAATCTAATATTAATACAAAAAATTTAATATTAATATATTTTAATGTTAATATTATTAAATTTATTAATTTTGGATTAATATAATATATATATATATATATTTTTTAAGTCAAGGTTTTATTAATTCATAAAAAATAAGTACATCGATAGAAAAATGCAGGTAGTCTCACTCCGACTATGTTTATTGACTACCACTACCAACATATGACAGCAAAAAAAAAGTACAACTAGAGACACAATCCATAACTTAGGAGGCCAAAAGCACCAGAATACACATAAAACAAGTAAAACACATGTAACCATGCTTAGTCATAAAAGGTACACAGAAGAAGGATTATCTGGAGCAATCCCTGGAGGAGGAGGGGGACGGAAAAAAAAACTAGAAATGGTACTTGAAATGAGCCATCCATGACTCCAACTTCTCCACCTTCTCAGATAGCATATTTTGACCATGCCACACCACCATGAGCCTCTCTCTAACACGTCATTGAAAATAATGAATATTTTTAGGTGTAGCGATGAGCACTTCATGTTATTCCTGTCGATCCTTCTCAAAATTTTCCAGGTGGTCCAATACAGACTGAACCAGATCCTGACAACTCTTTGAACAACATTGTCTACCTACAATCACCCTAAATCCAGTTTGTCACACCTTACTGTGACCACTGCATGTGACTCTTCCTAACTTCGTTTTCCCCAATGTTTTCCCATCTCATCGTGCCTTCGAGCTGCCCCGACCACCATGAGCCCCTAAACTGCCCAACCCAAGCTGCTAACAGTTCTACCTCCCTGAACAGAGCATGAAGGCTCCTTATCCACCATCATCAACTGTAAATATGAATGAAGCCAACCTGGCTAGCCGAAATTCTCTTTGATGGGGGTAGAGAGAGAGAATTGTGTAGCATGGGGTGCATTGTAACAGAGTGAAGAGCACCAACTAACTATGGAGCTACCCAGCTAACTACAAAGAACACCAATGAAATTGATACAAATTAACTCCCCAAGAAAACTAGAGGGTCACCATGAATAATCCTAATAGAGGGAGCTGTAAGAAACAAAGACACAAACCAGGCAACAGTATAGATAAACATCGACTCAGAAGTCCCGAACCCCCCTAGATAACTCACTACCTGGAAATTATTAAGACAACCAACACCCTACCAACCCAAATAACTTATTACCCAACCATGGATCAATAAATGACCACAAAAACCCTTTAAAAATATATAACCCCAAAAGAAACCCAATTGATAGGAAAAAAAAAATCCCCCACAAACAAAGAAGAAAACCAAAAACAAAATTTACTGACCACCCAGGAGAGGGCTCGAGGGCCAACCTGATAGCTAGATACATAACACTGAGATCACGAAAAAGGTAGGAAACCACACACAGGAAAATATATTATCAATTATGTGACCTAAAGGCCGAGGAGGAGGCATCTATTATGGAAGCGCCACCATTCCTAGACATGGAACCAGCTAGAGAGGCTGATGATACCACCAAAAATCAACTAATTCACAGAAAACCACCAAAATTCCATAGCTTCATACCAAACCTGGAGATCACCAAGCTCCATATACCAACATCCTTCACCCACTGCCAATCCACATGTAACTAATGGGAATTTCACATGCCATTCATTTAATATCCTTCTACTGATAACTCAGTGAAAGGACAAGGAGGTTTTCCTCTGCTCCAATGACCAGGTGTTTGACATCATTTACCATGCATTCAGATTCTCTTGATGTTTTTCACATGCATCATGGATTGGATTAATATAATATTAACTTTAATATAATATAAAATATGGTAAATTATAATATATACTGACACAACCACATTAATAAATGTGGTTGATATATTGAGCAGGCATCAACAAAAGAGTCATTAACACAAAAGGAGTCATACCAGCTCATTCAATATGTTAATTTTATTTAACCTACTTTTTTTATAAATCTAAAATAATAAAAAATAATATTTTTAAAATCCCAAAGGAATCATAAATCAATTGGAAGACATGAAACGCTTTATGTATCTTTGATGGAGGTAGTTGGAACATTCATATTTTGGAAAATTTTAGATAATATTGCCATGGAAAATTATCATTTTCCCTCTAGGTGAACATACACTACATGTTTGAAATATTTCATTTTAAATATCTATTATATAAAAAAAACAAATTTGTGTATGACATAAAAATAAAATAATATATTTAAACATACCATTTTAATTTTCGAAGTATTTTAAAATGTTTGAGATACAGAAGGGAGAGAGAGGGAGAGAAGGGTAATAGAGAGGGGGGGGGGGGGTTATGGATAGAGGGAGAGGAGAGAGAGGAAGAGAAAGACAGGGAGCTTAAGAGATGGAGTTGGAGGAAAAGAGAGGGAGAGAAGAAGTTCAAGACATGAGAGAGAAAGGTGGAGAGAGAGAGGGAGTGACAAGGGAGAGATGTAGAGAGAGGGTGTATGTTTGGGGGTGAGATATAAAGACAAATAAGGAGAGATTGAGATAAGGGGGAGAGAGAATGATAGATGGATGGATATAGTCAATCGAGTTGTAGGACAAGCAGAGAGATAGAAAAAGAGCGACGAGGGTGAGAGACAAAGGGAGGTGGGAGAGAATGGAAGAGAGAGAGGACTTGAAATGGAGGGAGGGAGAGAGTTGGAGTTGGTGGGGAAGAGAGAGAGAGATAAGAAGAAATACATGTAGAGAGATAAATGTGGAGACAGAGAGAGGGAGAGACAAGAGTAGGAGGTAAGAGAGATAAAAGGGGAGACAAAGGGAGACAAAGGGAGGAGAGAGGGATAGAGGGAGGGTGAGGGAGGGAGATATATACAGAGAAACAATGTGTATTCTTGTAGAGTGATATAGAGAGATGAATAAGGAGAGATAAAGGGAGATAGAGATATAGATGGAAGGGGGAGAGAGGGAAGAAGAGAGAGATAAATGGAGGGAGGGAGAGATAGATAGATATGAAGAGAGAGAGTGTGTGTGTGTGTGTGTTTAGGGGGCGAGATAGAGAGAAAAAGAGGGAGAGATGGAGGGAAATATCTATATAGATGGAGGGGGGAGATAAAGGGAAGAAAATTGCCCACAATATATGCATTGATTTCAATGCATAGATGCTAGCTTCTAATACTATTTGATTTCTTGCGTTAGATGAATTGATTTCTACGTAGATGTTTATTTCTAATTTGATTTCACCACTTACATTAGATGCATTAATCTCATTAAAGATGTTAATTTATAATATTGTTTTATTGATATTGCATTAGATACATTAATTTTAGTGTATATGTTGATTCCTAATCCTATTTGATTGCTAGCACTACCTATTTGATTTCTATTACTAGATGCATTGATTTCAGTGTAGATGTTGATTTATAATCTTATTTGATTGCTTGGAGCATTAGACGCATTGATTTCAATGTAGATGTTGAGTTATAATCCTATTTGATTGCTTTCATTAGATGCATTGATTTTAGTGAAGATGTTGATTTCTGATTTGATGTAACTAGATGGATGGTGTGCATAAATTTCAAGGTAATTATTTTAACATTGTGCAATGATTTAAGTCTAAGAAGAAAACATTATTGATGACATGCATTATGAATAATATTTTGTAGATAACCTAAAATAAATATAAAATCGAATAAAACTTATATTTGTAACTTTCACATCTCCGCATCTTTTAAAATTGAATATAACTTATTTCAATCATATTTGGGTTTTTTAAAATTGAATAACATTTATTTCAATCATAAGTAATTGATTGAAATACTTGGATAACTACTTTTAAATTTAGGAAAGTTGATAATGTTATGGTCCTACGTCTAGGAATCTTGGTCACGATACTCTTACTATTTCATTTGAGGTCATGTTTATAAGTTCGTGTTAGTGTATAAGTTTTGTTTTCATGAGTGCCATGGTATAAAATGGTTAAATTTGTCAAAGTTTCATAGAGTTAAAAGATTCCTTTTGCCATAATTTGAAATATAAGGTTACAAGGAGTCATGATTTTAATTTGTAATCGTGAAGGGTTTGTTTTCATTTAAGAGACTCTAGGGATAAATGTAATCAAATATTGATTATCACAATAAAAGTATGGAAATCGAGTCTACATCAAGAAAAAATAATGACAAGGGATTGATCACAAAATCGGAGGCGGTGATGAGTCAGTTAAAATGTCTTTTTAACAACAGGTTATGATCTCAGCAAGGAGGTAATGGTTAGAAGGACAATCCTTCTCTCTTCCCCATGCACTGTGAATTCATACATGCGCTACGCATTCATGATTTTCCATCCAAAATCGTGATAGCACTTTCTTACCCACTCCAGGATGTCATGCACATTTAATTGAGTCAGTATCTTCATTCCATAGTGCTTCAATCTTCACCATATTCATTGGAAATATTTGGTTACTTATTTCATCCATTGTGAAAGGGAGGTACGGGCACTGCGAATTCTTACAATGCTCAAATTCCCACATGTAAGTGGTCAATAATTCCTCGCAAGTGAAAATATAGCTCTATATTCATCCTTCAGTCTTGAATGAACTCTAAAATTGCATATAGAAGCCAACATAAACCATTAAAAGCTTTCCAAAATGATAAACTTACCATCACTCCTCTTCTAGAATTCGCTATGCTTTGCATATATAAATTTTGATAATTGTGGGATAGTAAAGTTGGAATTTTTGTTGTCATGAGGGAGTTATATGAAGGTTTGAAAATCCATTTTGATGTTTCTAACATTTCACATTAAGGAAAAGTCACCAAGTTTTTAGTTTTTTAAGGCGCTGTGAAAGTTAATTGGTGTTGTGAAAGTTGACAATTTGTTGCGTTTTGACTCTTTTTGTAATAATTTTCATAAGAGTTTTTTGACCAAATGGAGACGCATTTCTAAAAACTAAAAGAGGTTTTTCAAAGCGCGGACCAAAGAGAAAAAAATTCTTCATTATCTGCACATGTGTTATATATTTTAAAAGTTAAATGCATCTTTAGAGCCTATGTTTTAGGTTTTGTCATCTCCTATTTTAAGTTATGATTTTTATGTTAAGATTGTGAGGAGCTAGAGAAGAATTTTTGGAAACTGAGAGAGGTTTCTCTCCACGAAAAGTATCATCTACAAAAAACACCTTCAGTTTCTGCAAAAATTTCAGGATTTAGGATACATAAGCTAGTCTTTGACCCCTATTTTTCTAGAAATCCAGTCTCTATTTCACTACGAAACTAGCTAATGCACTGTGAAAGAAGGGAACATGTCAAAGGGAGGTCTACAATCACTTTGAATCTTATCTAAGAAGTTCATCACCATCACAGGGGTATTTTAAGCCTACCCATTTGCTTCTTTTTTATAAAAAGGAGCCACAACCATACAGAGCATGGAAGCCACTTCAATGCACTATGAGTCTACCTAATGCGCTACGAGTTTGTACAATCATCACTCTTCATTTCAAATTTCGAATTTTTAACTTCTAAAAGTGGATTAAATCATGTAGATAAGTGAAAATTTATCTAAGGGGATGCATTTAATTTTTATTTGTTAATATTCCAGGTTGATGATGTATTACGAACGTTATAATAAATAGGTCAAAGGTAGTTTCCTAGCACCTAGGAAAGTGGTTTTTGTTTTCTATTTTCATGTAATCAGTTTTATCTATTTGGGGAATAGGTGGATTTAGACCACCTTAGACTTAGGGAGTTAATATTTTATATAATTCATGAATTTTAATGTAGAAAAAGTTTCCTGTTGGTTGATTTTAGGGAAGAAGACTTTTGTTCACTATAATTTTGAATACTTTTTGCCAGTGAATGAATGGAATAGCAAGTGATTTGCAACGACTTGTGTCGGAATTTTGTTGGCTTGTGCTCCTTTGATTTGTCAGTAATATTATGTGTTTTTAATTCCTTTAATGTATATCATTTTTACTTGGAAAAAAACAGATGATTGATTCAAAATTCATCCTTAGTGATGCTTTGATTAGTTTGCCAAGTTATTAATGTTTTGAGATTTAAAACAAAATTTTAGAATTCATCTATTGTTTGATGCTCTAATGTGCTTGTCCTTCACTTTTTCTTCCTTCACCTTCTACAACAATTTGATCTGAATGGCACCACCAAAGATTCCCACCTCGCCCTATGGAGAAACCCTCTATTTTCCCATCATCTTACTCGACATAGAGTAGATGTTGATCATGACTTCATGCTCATTTGTTTTCCCCCTTTTCTCATCAACATATCTCTAAAATAAAAACCCTTTTGAGCTTACTAGCTAGCCTAATATCTTATTTGTTGAGAAAACTAAGTGAGAGATCCCTCTCTAGGCTAGAAGGGCTAGATTCTGGCCTAAAGTGGTTTGCGGTTACCTTTTTCATTTTCCTGCTCAACCTAGGAAAATCATAGAGTTAGCTAACATTTTGGTGAGACCACTGGGGAGAGAAACTTTCCATATTCCCCAGGAAAGAACCATCAAGTTTCAGATATGATTTCTAATAGTGAACAATGATTAGACATAAGAAGGCTATGCATTATTCACCAGGCAACTCCATTGTCAACGAGATCCAAAATTTAAAGTACCACTGATGACTCCAATATTCAAAGATTGATTCTCAATCCAGAAGGTATGCCCCTTTAAAACGAGATCAAACTCTAGGTTTTCTGCATTGTATGCCTCATATAGATTGGAAATAATATTTTCCAAAATTCAAAGATGAAAAAGGAGATGATGTTTCCCTTTATTTGGTCAAATTTCATATGCACATACATAGGTTATGAGTTGGTTTTCATGAGTATTGCTTAATGAGGATGTTTATGGGAACTTTAGAAGAAAAAACATGGCCTTGGTATGAAGGATTGTCTCCTGCTAGCATTTATTCCCTTAAATATTTCTACACGGTATTTTGTAAGAACTATAAAGACAATTACTCTTCTCTAGTGCTAGTTGAAACCTTCTGTGGAGATTTTGACGATCTTCTACAACATTTGGGAATTGAAATTGATGATGAGGATTTAATTGATAATGAAATAAAGGAAACCTGTGGGAACTATATTCTCATCAGGAAATCATAATAGTAGGAACTAGCTTCCATAACATTTAGAACAATATTCAACATAATATAGTTTCTCCTTTGATTATAGATCAGAATTTTGATGTTCAAATTCATACTTTTGTCCTTGAGAATGAGGATGAAACTCTACAATCCTCACAAGATTTAAAGAATCAAAACATTGATTTGGATAATTCATTGGGCTTTGAAATTCTCCAATATTTTCCTAAGTCATTTATTAAAATTAATAGTCAAAATAGATTCAATGAAGAATTGATACATGCATATGACAATTGTGATTTAGGACTTAAAAGAATATTGAAAAAGAAAATGTTGTTGTAGGTCCTTTGGATAGCCAAAATGAGATCATTTTTTAGTTCAAAAAAGAATGTTTTGATCTTTTAGCTCATCAAGAAGAGGTTTATCAAAGGCATATTTCTGAAGCGGCATATGGTAAATTTTAGCCTCAAATACAAGAAGAAAACAAGGACGTAGCTGTTATTTTTTATTCCTTTGAAGATCAGGGTGATACTCTTATTGAAGTACATGAAATATTGTGTTTATATGATCCTCAAACACATGCCATGGATATTATTTGAGAATGTACAAAGCTTCTCCTTGAGATGCATGATAAGAGAGATGAACAATTGGCTCCTTTCTCATTCAAGGATGGTCTTAATACTGTTGAATTAGAAACAAACCAGATAGTAGAAAATCATGAAAAACAATCCTTACTCGATGATCAACAAATTGATAAGCATTCCATTCATGATTTCTATGACCCTTTTGGTAGGTTGTTGCAGTCATTAGAACATAAGAACGTTGTTGTATTTATGGATCATGAAGAGGTTTTCAGTGGGAAGTTTGAGTTTCCATTTTCTCTATTTATTTTTCTTCGTGGAGAAGTTGAATGCAATCTTTAGTTAAATATCCATTTTTCTGATTTTTTTCATCGGAAATTTGTTATTACTTGATATTGAAAGTCATTTAAGTAGGTTAAAGTGTGTAGGTGCGATGAATAAGTCCAAAACTTGAGAATTATTTTATGTTTCAGTTTGCAACAATTTTTTTAGTTTTTAGTGTATATTTTAGGTTTAAATTTGAAGAATGGATTTGTTTCAGTTTGAGGATTGGAATAGATTACGAGTTTGGTTTCAATTGCAGTGGTTTCAGGGCAGATCATGTTGCAAGTTTGGGATCAACCCAATGGACGCACTACTAGTCCACGATGTTCTTAGCACCTCACAGGGAGGATTTTATCCCCATTAGAGCCTATGTTAGAATCCTATGTCTATTAATATTACTCATGTTACTTTTACCATGTCATTTGAGGTCATGTTTATAAGGTCATGTTAGTGTATTAGTTTTGTTTTCATGAGTGCCATGGTATAAAAAGGTTAAATTTGTCAAAGTTTCATAGAGTTAAAAGAGTATTTTTGCCATCATTTGAAACATAAGGTCACAAGGAGTCATGATTTGAATTTTCAATCATGAAGGGTCAGTTTTCATTTAGGAGAGTCTAGGGATCAATGTAGTCAAGTCTTGATTACCACAATAGAAGTATGGAAATCAACCCTACATAAAAAAAAAAATCACGACAAAGGATTGGGCACAAACTTGGAGGCGATGATGAGTAAATTTAAATTTATTTAAAAAAAAAAATCATGATCTCAACAAGGAGGTAATGGTTATAAGGATAGTCCTTCTCTCTTCCCCATGTGCTGCACATTCATGATTATGCATCCACATTCGTGATCAACAAATTATTAATTGCTCCAAGATATTATACATGTTAAATTGAGTTTTTATATTCATTCCAAATCACCTCTCTCTTCACCATATTCATCGGAAATATCTAGTTACTCATTTCATTCATTGTGAATGGGAGGCATGGATGTTGCAAATTCACACAACACTCAAATTCTCACATGTCGATGGTAAAAAATTCCTTGCAAGTGAAAATATATCTATATGTTTATCCTTTAATATTGAATAAACTCTAAAATTTCATATAGAAGCCAACATAAGCCATTAAAATCCTACGAAAAGGATAAAATTACCATCACTACTCTTCTGGAATTTGTTGCGCTTTTCATATATAAATTTTGATAATTGTGGGATAGTGAAGTTGGAATTTTTCCTGTCATGATGGAGTTCTATGAAGGTTCCAAAATCCATATTGATTTTTCCAACATTTCACATTGAGGAAAAGTCATCATGTGTTTTTTTTTTGAAGGTGATGCGAAAGTTAATTGGTGCTACGAAAGTGTGACAATTTGTTGCGTTTTTACTATTTTTTTCATCATTTTAAAAAGAATTTTATTACCAAATGGAAATGAATTTATAAAAAAATGGAAGAGGTATTTTCCAATAACAGGAAAAATAACATAAACCTCCTTCAATTTATACACAGTTGTTATATATTGGAAAATGTAAATGCATATTTAGAGCCTATGTTTCAGGTTTTTTCATCTTATGTTTTAAGTTATGATGTTTAGGTGAAGATTGTGAGGAGATGGAAAAGAATTATTGGAACTTGAGAGAGGTTTCTTTCAAGAACACTCTCATATACAAAAAATTGTTTATTTTCTGCACAATTATCAGGATTCATGATATATGGGCTAGTATTTGACTCCTATGTTTCTAGAAATTTAGTCTATATTTTGCTGGGAAACTAGCTAATGCAATGTGAAAGTAGGGGACAGGTCAAAGGGAGGTTTGCAAGCACTTCAAATATTATATAAGAGGTTCAACACCATCATTGGAGTATTTGAAACATACTCATTTACTTATTTTTGACATATAGTGGTTACAACCATACAGATCATGGAAGCCACTTCAATGTGCTACGAGTTTTCTTAATGTGCTCCAAGTCTAGACAGTCAATACTCTTCATTTCCAAGTTGATGATGCATTAGGAAAGTTATAATAAATAGATCAAAGGTAGTCTCTTGGTATCTAGGAAAGGGGTTTTTGTTTGCTATTTTCATGTGATTAGTTTTATCTTTTAGGGGAATAGGTAGATTTTAACCCCCTTAGACTTAGGGAGAGAATATTATATATAATTCATGAATTTTAATGTAGAAAGAGTTAGTTGTTGGTTGAGTTTAGAGAAGAATATTTTTGTGCACTGTAATTTTGAAGACTTTTTGCCAGTGAATGAATGGAATAATAGGTGATTTTCATGGATTATGATGTCAAAATTTTGGTGGCTTGTGCTACTATTATTTGTGAGTTATATTATGTGTTTTTCATCCCTTTAATTTACATATTTATTACTTGGAAAAAACCATGTTATGGATTCATAATTCATCCTTGTTGATGCTCTCAATAGTTTTCCAATTTATTAATGTTTTCATCTTTAAAACAACATTTTAGAATTCATTTATTGTTTGATCCTCTAATGTGTTTGTCCTTACCATTATATTCCTTCACCTTCTATAAAAAAAATGATCTAAAACCACCACCAAATCTTCCTACCTCGCCCTGTAGAGAAACCCTCTTTTTTCCCATCATCTCACTAGACAAAAAAATAGATTTTGATCATGACTTCATGCCCAATGGTTTTCCCCCTTTTCTAATAAAAAATTATCTAAAATCAAAACCTTTTTGAGCTTATTACCTAGTCTGATATCTTATTTGTTGAGCAAACTAAGTGAGAGATCCCTCTCCATGCTAGAAGGGCTAGATTCTGGCCTAAAGTGGTTTGTGGGTACCTTTGTCATTTTCCTCCTTAGCCTAGGAAAATCACTGAGTGATAATAGATAACATTATATAAAACTATAAAAAAATTGTCATATATTACTTTTGACCTATATATTAAATTTCAAAGTTATTGACTTATATCATGTTATGACTAACTCTTATAGATAATATCAAAAGAAATAATATCGAATAAAACCTATTTGTTTTTTACATGAAATCTTTTAAAATTGAATAAAAATTATTTCAATCCTATTTGTGTTTTTTAATTCAACCTTGATAAGATAACTTGATTGAAATACTTAAAAAAATTCCATGCAATGGTATATGGGTGGGTCACAAAGTTTTTCGTATATATATTTTTATTATAATAAGGATGACTTTATAATTCAAATAATTTATTTATAAAATTGAACTGTAATAACATACATGTTGATTGTACTAAAAGAAACTTTCTACAAGCCAACTTGAAGCATGATTGTAATTCTTTCCATGTTCAATATTAAAATGATACATGATATATTTTAGCCTATTTTAAGTATCAAAGTGACTTGCATCATAACTTAAGATTGTACTTATTTTCTTTTTCTATGAAACTAGAAATCAAAATTGTTATATTTTTTAATAAAAGTTATAGTAATAGATTTTTTTTTTTTTTTTAATTAAAAAAATAGTTTTAACAAGTCTATAAGCTTATAAAATTAATGAACATCCATAAAAAAGACTAATACAAATCGATAATCTAAAATAGTGAATGTATCAATAAACTATTCATGTGAAAATATCTAAAAATTAAGATATCAAATGAACATCCATAAACTTAAATAATAAGAATCCATAAACTAAAATACTAAGAATCCATAAACTAAAATAAAGTTCATGTACATCCATAAAATTTCCATTTATGAAAATATACAAAGTTTGTATCACATGTGAATGTGCCCTATATAATGAGCCTCAAAATATATAAATTATCCACTCTAAGTACCACCAGAATTCCTATGTGAGTTCCGCCACACAAAGTAAGTGTTCAAAATCCTATTCTACAATATAACACATTCAAATTCAAACTAATTAGATCATTATTTGTACAAAATAAACAATATGGAAAAAAAAAATTGAACCACATTTTTAATTACATATACATGAATATACTAACCTTAGTTGAGTCCAACTACAAGTCAGATAGGATTGGGGTCTAATGAATCTAGGTTTGGTGCTCCCCTACCTATGGCCCAATGATTGGAGAATGTATCTATGGACCATCGTCATCAATGCCTCTAAACTCAACATCCCACTCATGTGTCCACATAACATCGAGGTCAACAACACTCTGCATATGGGCCTGTGTACACAATGGAAAAGTCAAATTATAATTATTCTACAAATTAATTCGCATATATGTGTATCTAAAAAAATAAAATGTTGAAATATTAGGAAGAAAAAAGGTTACCTCAACTTCTGGTCCATGTGGTTTTACATAGCGACTCTCCTCCACACGAGTATTATGAGGTGGAGGAGAATCCATGGAAACATGCTCTCATGGAGGATGGCTTGGTTGATCAACTACACCCTCAGATGACCTCATAAGTTCACCCATATATCTCGGTTGTGTCTACGTGTTAACATGAACTTATTAATATAAATGCAATCTAATACAAACTATAAATTAATATAAATAATTATTCATAATTTGTCAATAAGAGTCAAACATTTCATATATGCATACATACATACATACGTATATGTGTGTGTGTGTGTGTGTGTGTGTGTGTGTGTGTATACATGTTTTGTGTCATGTGGGTCGTTCACCCTCCAAGTATCATGAATGACATCACAATACATACATGCATATGTCAAAAGTTGGTCAACAGGTAAACTCACGATAAATGGATCATCAAATAAAGGCACTCCAGGGTCATGAGGCAATGGTAGTGGTATCCTAATATCTTCATCCAAAGCAACATGCGCACTAACCAATGACGTAAGTATGTTATCTATAACAGTCACCCTGGTCTGAGCACCGAGATGCAACAACTCCTCTAGCTTTGTCAGTAATACCACGCTCTAAGTTGGTAGTGGAAAGAATATCAGAAGTGGTGGTACATTCCCAAGGTCCCTATGAGACCCATCAAAATCATAGGTATGTACCATTTCAGGTACATAATAACAATATTTGGTATCAGAGTAATCTGTCATAATATGTAACATGAACTCTACATATATATGCTTGGAAAAATAAACGACGACCTGGTCATGGTGGGGGCACTGTCCCCAAGCTCTAATGAACTAATCATATACAAAAATAGGTTTGCGTCAACATTCCCTGAGCTCATTTTAGGTGGAATTGAGCCTGTGTCTGGGTGATCTGGAGGGAATGTCAAAAACTCCCCACTGTTTCGGGGAATATCACCCTAGAGGTTCGTTGGGTTACAACCTCCACAGAGCAGGGGCATGCTACTTAAGAAGGACTCACACAACCATGCACGTTCAGAAAAACTAAATAGAGTAGAATGAGAAAGTTACCCGTAGGTCCTACGGTTGAAGTAGATCCAGCAGGGTTCAAACCCCCAGCAACCGTCCTTCCTGCTTAACCTGAAAGACAAGAAGAAACCAGCACGAAGAACAGGTTGTACAGCATATATCTACTCTAAATGTTAGTGAAATCCATATATAACATTAAACAAATCATAATGAATGCTTAAATAACAATATTCTTCATACATGAAAAGCATACACTAACACATATATTTCGGGAATAGCACGGTACTTCTGTATTATAAATAGCATGTACAAAAGTAACGAGTGGAGAGATCACCTGATCCTTCCATGGCCTTCGAGCAGACCGTCGTCTGGATCCGTCCAGCCCCTTGCCTCGCTAAGACTCCTTCCAAACTGGTGCATACGAGATGACATATAAAGGGATGTGCATCTCAAGGAAACAAGGGTTTCCTATAATGAACTGGGAAAGTGCAGGAGGCACGGGGAATCAGACTTGGATAGGGAATACCAACAGAGTATAATATCAATAATTCTCTCTCTCCCTTAGGCCATACACATGAGGGCTTTTTATAGTCCATCCAAGTAGTTTCAACAGTTGGAAACAGTTGGCCACAGGCTGGGGTGGTTGAACTACCTGAGTAACCATCAACCCAGCGCGAAATTAGGGATTTTTTATATATTTTTTAATCATTTTAATGGAATACGCGGAAAAGTGCAGTTGGACTCGCGTATACACGCGGAAAAGTACGGGAATAGTCGCGTATGGGGATTTTTACATTGTTTTTAAGTGAATTTGTCCAATTCTGTAGGAATGGGTGCCCATAAATGCATGAAGCAATCATGAATCATATGAAGGTGAGAAATGATGCTATAACAAATGCCCCCTAATATATGAGGTCAGAAGGGGTACACGATGGCCGAAATGTATTATGCACATAGAAAGAACTTCGCAAGGACAAGAGAGGACTTCACCAGATTTTAGCCTGCCAAAAACCAATGAAAGAAATAGAGAGTCAACTCAAGCTGAGGTGGGCATACCCATGCTCAGTCAAAAATACATCATATATAGAAAGTACTGAATAGATCCAACATGTATACAAGTATAGCTGAACTGAAAGTACATAGTGAATCATCTGAGCATGGTCCGGAAATATAAGTCTGAATCAATGTCCAAGTATCACATATAGAAAGCTGATCAAAGATGGTGCAACTGGATGTCTGATCATATAAGTAACTGAATCTCCAAGTACCGGATCATAAGAGGTGGAATCAAACGGTACAATCACGCAACTCGGGTGCCAACATATAGAATGCTGCTATGCTGAACTGCAACATATAAGGGTGGACGGCATCACTGGCAGAAACTGAAAGGACTGTCAAAAGTGAACCGAAAAATGCTGATGCAACTCGAGGTCTTCACCAACCACTATGGCACAATTCTACACAATGGGAATAAATGAGCTGAAGTCGACCATGTGAGAAATCGTCGGATTGCCGGTCAATGATGTATACCGTTAACCAACGCGAGACAACCCACCAATAATGAAAATGAGCGTCAAGGTGCCCCAGTACAATCTGACAAGTGCGAATAAATGAGTTGAAGTCGAACACTTGAAAGAATCTACCAATCAGGAGGCAATGATAAATCCCCACTGTCGATAGCGAAGAGTCTGCCACTGATGACTGCAAACCCTAAGGTACTGACAAAAAGACTCTAGACCTTATTCCCAGAGCAATGAGTCGGAGTCGATGGGAAAAGATCTGCTGGAAGGAAGGTATTAAGGCATCCCACATCAGTCCAGCGCGAGTGTAACCCGCAGGCCAAGATTTGGAAGGAATCGGACGAAGGAGAGTGATGGAACCAAAACCGAAGTACGTTTCCGACGTGCACAAGATGAAGCTAGCGCACGGAAGAAACCCTCTGAACCAACCAATAATGAAAGTTGACACAGAGGCGAGAAATCCACCGATAGGGTCAAATGGAAATCCAGGTACTGCACGAATCCCAAGTGTGATAATGTGTGCTGACGTCGAACACAGGGGAAACCACTCAGTCAAAGACCCATGATGATGATCAAATGCTGAGCACAAGGTCACCTATCAATAATGGAAATAGGCCCAAGGTGCGGCTCTAGGTTTGCTCTCAGAGCAATGTGTCGTAGTCGATAAGAGACAAACCCGCCGGCAAGAAGTCAATGGGGACCTTCTCAAACCAGCACGAGCAGAAGATCAAAACATCTGATGTGATAGAACATGATACCGACAAGACCGGGAAGGCCGACTGAATAATGAGTCAAGAGACACCGCAGAATGGCCGACTCAGGCTAGACTTCCCTTGAACAAAAGCACGACTCTGTGATGACCATGGCAGTAAAAAGTGACACTGTATAAGTCTGTCTTGCAGGAGGCATAACAAACTCTCCATATGATTGGAAGAGATAACCAACCGGGGGAGAACTGACAAGTGAAACATGGTAAAGGCTGAACCTAGGTCAAAACTAAAACCATCCCAAATGAAGGAGATATATATAAGTATATGTGCTTTGTTCAAGGGTGACAAACTAACTCTGTACTGCCATCAAAACAACGAAGATACATCCCGTTCCCGCTCTTTTTGTTATATTTGATTTTTTTGTCTTTTTCATATAATAAGCCTGAAAAAGAATAAAAGAATTCTATGGTACAATGGATAGAACGAGTATCAAGAAATCAGATGCACTAGTTCCTGGGACTGGAACAATCCTATGCTCAATGCAAGGTGGCGAAAATTGGTCAGTGATACTCAGAGGAGCGTTCCATCCATGGGTACAAAGGTGTCAAGTCGTGATAGCTAAGTGCATGCAATGGTTAACTTGTACAGAAAGTCAAGGTCAAAATTTGGCTTAAACATCGAGTCCAAATGAAGTCGGCTAAAGGCCAGGATAAACAAGTAGCCAATATGCAATGCAGTAATACAACTTAACGACACCAGGGAGCCTCTAGGGTATAAGCCAGAAAAATGATAAGTGATGAAGGAGAAGAATGAAGCTTCATCACGAAAGACATGGCGGGACTAAAGAGGACTCCCGAGCCTACATAAAAAGCAGCATGGGCAACAAGTGATAGCGAGGAACTAACTAGGAAGCCCATGTAAAAGAAGGCTCTACCATCAAGTCATGATTAAATAATCGGCGAGTGAAATGGGTGTAATACTCATGACCTGATGGGATCGACCCTAAGGCAAGTGATCAGTATGGAGGCTAGAATGCAAGATGCAACGGAAAGTGATTTCCCTAACCTATATGCCAGTGAAGATCATATACCTGTCGTGACGAGTCGGAAAACATGGATCAAAAACCGGGAAAAATCTCAAAATCGTCAAAATGTACCTGAAATCATACCAAACTGGGCACTTCCAAGCAACCGAGTTATGCAGCTTAAGATAGATTGAAAAAATGAGCATAACAATTTTTTACAAAAAATTTCAATTTTTTAGCCATAAATAGACAAATTACCTCTCATTTGGTTCATTATTGCATTTGTTGATTTGGAAAAAGTGCTCTGGAGCTAAAAACTTCTTTCGTCAAATCAGGAACAACCGACCGTCGGAACTCAGCGAAACTTCAGGTAGGCTCCTTAATCATCCTGTTTATTCATTCTGTCCATTTGGAAATTAAAATTAAGTGATTTTTAGCTTTAAAACCCTTGCGAAAAAATGCGTATCTGCGCATACGCGGGTTCAATAAAGGCAAGTCGCGTATACACGCAACTGTGCGCAGGAAAAGTCGCGTATGCGCAGGTCCAAATGCAAAAAAGCGTGGCTAATGCAAAATTTGATGAAATTTTTCAGGATGACCATCTCATGGAGGGAATGTGAGCATAGCGCAATAGACCAAGAGGTCATGCAAGATCGCGCAGCACAAAATTGCGGATTGTTGAAATTCTTTAAAATGCCAAATATGAAAAGCAATGTGTAGTTGCTTGAAATGCTCGTAAATTACTGGGAACCAGATCATGATTGCTTCATAATTGATCAGATGCCACTATGCATTGAAGTGGAAGACATATATTTCATCACTGGACTTTCTCGGAGGGGAGAACCAGTGGACTTGCACGGAAAACCCCTGGGAGGGTTGACCGTGGAAGATTATGTCAACGTATATTGCGTAGAGAATTCCAAAAAGGTTGGAACGCAGATTGCAATTAAAGATATCAGGGATTTGCACATGAAAATCCTCCTTTTCACCATCAGCAGAGTGGCAGGATCTGCCTCACTACATCAGGCATCTAGGACACAAATGAGCATAGCTGTAGAGTGTTTGACTCATGTGTACGATTGGTGCACAGCCCTGTTACTGAATATGAAACAACAACTGACTTCAATTCGCCAAGTAAAAACTAAACACTTTGGCTATGGTACCATTTTGACAACATTCTTCTTTGAGAGGATTCCAGCTTTGAGACCCAGAGTCATCTCTACCATCAGTAGCCCGCGGGACCCAAGAATCGCCCGTTGGGCAGACATGATGAAGAGACTGGGGGGCAGCGAAGTACCCCGCACCACATGGGACGATGAGTTCTTCCTGTGGTGGGGAGAACAAATTGTCGCAGTGGACGACTATCCCTATGCTGGGATGGACTTCCGAGGAGATCCAGATCTAGTACTTCCACCAGGCACAGCATGGGGCACAGTCGGTAAGTTTTCAAAAAACTTTTTTTGACTTATATATTTTTTTTGGATTTTTCAAATATGTATGAAAAATGAAAAACAAACATGTTTTTGATTGGATTCATAATGACTGACAAATAAAAATGATCATGTTTCAGATGTTGGACCAGTTCGACCTGAGGGTCTCCTGCGCCATAAGCGTCGCAGGGGTGAGGCAGAGACAGTGGATTCAGACAGGACTCTTCAGGTCGTGCAGAGAAACTTGGAGGGATTAACCCGCCAAATCCCTATGGCTGCCATGGAGGACTTGCCTGAAGCCATCGAGAGACGGGTGGTTAGAGTACCCCGAGACTGGGTTAGATTATTCCGTCGTGTGGCCACTGCAGTTACGTTATATAGGAACACGACTTCTGGGCAGGGACCTCAGGAGTAGACAGATTTTATGTATTAGATGACTGTATATTCTTTTTTGAGACTGAACATGATGGGGCATAAGCCCAAGTTTTGTATGACTTTATGGATCCAAATTTTGTAAAGTTTTTTGATACTCTGATGATATATATACAGCGATATTTAATGTGATGTGATAAATGTATCAAATGTATGATGTTTTTGATGATTTAAAATTTTATTGAATTGAATGATTAATATGCCAATCCAATGCTTGATTAGCTAATGAGTTAGCAAACCAATTGTCAGCTCGAGGAATATGAATGAAAGTTAAAAATTGAAATGACCTTTGTAACAAATGTACCCTCAAGAACAATCGTAATAAAAATGGATCTCGTACCCGATAAGTGTTGTTCAACTACGACACCACCAGCTGAGAGTCCAAGAAAACTACCAACGAATCAACACCTAAAGATATTGCTTCCGAGAGTAGATGAACCACTGCAGTGTATTCTGCTATATTATTGGAAGTAGGACCAATGCAGACTGCTCTTGACACTAACAGCTGACCGGATGGATAATGAAGCACCCAAGCCGCGGAAGCTAAGTTCCGGGTGTGTCTACTAGCACCATCGGAAAAACCAAAATGACTCATGACATCCAAGACAACCTGCCAAAGCAGATCAAAACATCACCAACTCATCAAAGATCGAAAATCAATCAGATATGTACAAAACAAAAACTACTATATACAAAAGCAAGATGCCAGGCCGAAACCTAGGCATAATACTTCTTAAGATAGAGCCCATTTCGGGGCTCCGACAACTCGTTCCCTTCGAAATCAACCAAGGTATAAGCTCCTTTCTTAAGGAATTTTTTAACGATATAGGGGCCATACCACATCGATTTAAACTTTCCTGCCCCCAAGGTGTCTTTTTCTTGGGCATAGACCAAAACAAGGTCACCTTCAGAAAAGACCCTAGGTTTAACCGCCTTATCGTACTGAACTTTGACTCTGTTTTTATGCGCTTCATTCATCGTGGCGGCATCCCGACGCTACTCATCGAGATGTTCCAGATGAAGAAGCTGCTCTTCCAGACTAGAAGTGTCAGGAAGAAGCTCAACAGCTAACTTAAGGGAAGGAATCTCGCATTCAATGGGAAATATGGATTCCACCCCGTGCACTAGCTGAAACGGAGTAAAGCCAGTTGCAGTTTTCACTGACGTCCTGTATGCCCAAAGTGCAGGATATAGCATAATATGCCAGTTGGATCTATGTTTATCAATTGTCCTTTGAAGAATTGTCTTCAAGGATTTATTCACAGCTTCCACTTGCCCATTGGCTTGAGGATAATATGGAGATGAATGCTCCTGCCGGAAACCCAATTTGAGAGCCAACTCAGCCATCATACTATTCTGAAAATGACTGCCATGGTCAGTGACAATCTCTCGAGGAATACCGAAACGAGCAATGACCTGGTTGAAGAAGAAAAGAGCTGCAGTCTCACCATCGTTCCCAAAAGTAGGCATAGCCTCGACCCACTTCGTGAAGTAGTCTACTGATACGATAATGTACTTGTGACCCTTAGCCGAAGGCGGGTTACAAGTATTAAAATCCATTTCCCACTTTGTAAAGGGACCGATAGTAACGACTGGAAAAAGCGGAGCTGGATGAGCGCGCATTTTTCGAGTATAAACCTGACAAGGATGACACTTTTTGACCGATTCAATACAATCTTTGAAAATCGAGGCCCAAAAGTATCCTGCATGCAAAATCTTTTGAGCTGTAGCAAGCCCAGATAAATGACCCCCACAAGCTCCACTGTGGGAATCATTCAGCACAGCCTCGGCTTCTTCGAAAGTTAAGCAGCGTCTTAGGATTGAATCAACCCCTCGACGGTATAAAGCATCACCAATAATCAAATAATTCTTGGCCAAGTGACGCAGCTTACGACACTCATCTTTCGAAAAAGAGGAGGGAAACTTCGCAGTCTAGAGATATACAATGATATCCCCATACCAGGGATACTGTGAAGAGATAAGAAACAAATGCTCGTCCGGAAAGGACTCATCATAGATCATCTCTTCCCCACAGGGAAACTCGGAGATCAATTCCGCAAAAACTAATGATTTCTTGGATTTGGCAGACAGAAAATCGAGATCAAATTCCTGTAGAATCACAATCCATCTATTATATTTGCCCCCAATCACTCGCCTGCTGAGGACAAACTGAAATGGATTGGCAGCTGCCAAGACATAAGTTTTGCGAAGAATAATGTAATGCCGGAGTCGCTGCACAGCATGAACTGCTGCTAAGGCTAACTTTTCTATCGGAGTGTACCTAAGTTCAGGTCCTACCAGTCCTCGACTAAGGTAGTAAATAACATGCTCTACAAGAGCATCATCCTCCTGAACCAGAACCATACCAATGGTAGATTTTGCTGCTGCCAGATACAAAAGAAAATCTCTGCTATAATCAGGTGGACTCAGTAAAGGAGCAGAGGTCAATGCCTTTTTCAAAGCATCGAATGAGCGTTGAGCGTAGTCATCCCAAAGAAAAGGAACTCCTTTCTTCAACAATCTCATATATCCCTTTGTAATCTCAGCATAATTGACGATAAACCTCCGAAGAAAATTAGACTTTCCTTGGAGACTTTGAAGCTGACGGATGGAAGACGGGGGAGGCAACCGAAGTATTGCCTCAACCTTGAAGGGATCTACCCTTATCCCTTCCCTAGACACAATGAATCCCAATAGCCGATCGGATGTAACCGCGAAAACGCACTTGTTCGGATTCAATCGAATTTTATAAAAACGACATCTTTCAAATATTTGCCGGAGGTGACCAGGATGATCCATCCTCTTTCGAGAATGAGCAGCTAAATCATCTAAGTATGCCTCGATAATATTTTTGATGTCGTGGAAGGCATATGACATGGCCCGCTGAAAGGTAGCCCCAGCATTTTTAAGACCAAAAGGCATCTTCTTGTATGCAAAAGTACCCCAGGGACAAATAAAGGCAGTCTTATGTTGATCTTCAGGACGGATAGTAATCTGATTATATCCAGAGAAACCATCCATGAAGGAGAAAATCTCATTACCGGCACACTCGTCAATGATCTGATCGATAAATGGTGTGGGGTAATTATCTTTAGGACATGCTTTATTTAGGTCTCTGAAATCGATGCAAACTCGAATCATTCCTTGCTTTTTATCTACGGGAACGGGATTTGAAACCCATTCAGTCAAAGGAACAGGGAAAATGAATCCCGCCTTAAGCAGCTTCTCAACTTCAGCTTTGATAGCTGCTGCCTTCCTAGGATTGACCGGACGAAGTTTTTGCCTCACCGGCTTAGCGTTTTCATACGTCTTGATCTCATGCTAGACAATAGATGGATCGATGCCAGGCATTTCCTCATAAGACCAAGCAAATACATCCCTATACTCTTTGAAGAGCTCGGTGTAAATTTGAGTCTCCTCACGGGAACATTCAACTCCAATGAAGACATTCTCGATAATATTGGGATCCCTGGAGATGTTCACCGGGATAGTAGGAGAGATCATAGCCATGTTCCCTTCAGCATAAACCTGTGTTGGTGCTAAGGGGCTCAAGACTGGGTGAACAGGTCCAGGAGACGGAGGACTTGGAAAACTTGCTTCAACTTCGCTCAAGTAAGGTAGGAAGTAAGACCGATGATGCAAATCATCCCACGGTCTAACTATACCCATCATTGCTTCCAGGATGGCCTCTTCAGATGGAAGAGTGGTATCTAGACAATCCTGGGTAGAAGAAGAAGTAATCGTCCAAGCCGGAGCCACATCACCGTCCAACTCTTCTGGTGAAAGAGGAGCTGGGACGGTTTCTGCAGAGTCAACAATAGACTGATAGGCAATCTCAGCTGTAGAAACCGGAAATGCCATTCCACCCACTTGACCTTCCTCTAATGTGGCAGTAGGAGAAGGTAAGGTCCAAGGGTCCGAAAAATAATGAGTTCGAAAGAACTCTCTTCGAAGAGGAGCCTTGGAGGATGAAATAGCATTTTCAGGTCTACAGGAGGACAGTCCAGTTGATCCACTGTAACGATCCTCCCTTCGTGGGGGAAACATACAATCCGAAATAATGAGGATGCAATAGCATCCATCTCATAAATCCAGTTCCTCCCCAACAGAAGGTTGTAGTCCAAGGCCGCATCCACTACCTCAACCTCAATATCACCAAGCCCCCCAACACAGATGGGCAAAGCTGGGAAAATACCATGGGGTCTGGGAGAATGACCATCGAACGCAGTCAGAACAGTGCTAGATGGAACAGCTTTGGGAGATCCAAGTGTCTTCCAGCATGCGAGAGACATCACGCACGTGGAAGCACCCTCATCAACAACCGTCCGAAAGATGTTGCACTTCCGGTACGATGATTTAATATGAAAAGCCATATGATGGGGGAGTCTCTTCTTAAAATTATACATATCAAAAGTAATCAGAAGAGAATTTCTCGGATCAATAGCCCCAATGGCAGTGAGCAAAGCACTGCGCTGAGCCGGACAAGACTGGAGTACCTCTAAATCCGACATAGCACAAGGACTCTGCGCCAGATCTTCCACAATAGAGTAGTTCTGGGCAGCCCTAGCATTTGGATTAATCGTCGACCGCTTAGTAGATGCTTTGGGCATCCGAGGCATAGACTCAACAGTAGGCCGTGTAATGTGAAGCAGCTCAGTAGCATCAGGAGTATCCTTAGCTTTCGAAGACTCTTCTCCGCCATAATCACAGGATCTCGTAGCGACATCCACGTGAGCACTCATCATGAATATGTTCGATGGAATTTCCCCTTCCTGGGTTCCCCCAGAGGAAGCCCTAGGATTCTGATTCACGCCAACAACTAACTGTTGCCAACAACTAATTGCCGCCCTTGGGGAAAAGGGTTTATTAACATGCCTGAACTAGACGAACCTCATTGGATAGCAGCAACAGCATCCTGAATTTTAGGGAAAAGGTGCGTAAGATGGTCTCCAGTACATAACTTGCATGGAAACTTCACCTTATTTTTATCCTTTGGACCCTGACCAACATGATCGTTGGTTTTATTCGCATTACCCTTCCCATTCTTGCCCTTTTTCTTATTATTTCGTCCTTTCTTCTTCCCTTCGAATTGTTGATTTCCTTTGGGATCGGAAGTTTGGACAGCATTTACCGACAAAGATTGGGAAGGTGATGACTCAGCAGGCACAGCCTGACCAGAAGGAGCAGATTGTAAAGACAACTGCTGCAGTTGAGAAAGAAGACTGGCTGCACCACTATTGACCGATCCGACAAGCCCGTCACCATGCGGACCAGGTTTAGGTTTCGACAAATCCAATTTGGAGCGAGGAGCATTGGGTAAATACTTATAAAGCATCCCAGACTGAGAATATATCAACTCTAACTGTTGGGCCCTAAAGATGGCCTGCTCCTCGGAAAATACCCCAGATAGGGATACATCCTTTGAAATATCTGACTGAAGCGATTTCAAAAACCACTCGAGAAGGAACTCACCTGGAATATGAGCTTTCGATAAGCCTCTTCCTTCTCCTCCATTCCCCGAATGTGATCGTAATGTGAGTTGCTCTATCCGCTTAAAATTAGCGTAGTTCGGTCCCGAAATTTCATATCCCGTCGGGCAACTCAAATGGCTGGCAAACGTGATGGCCGCCTTCCAAATGTAGCGAAACTGCCCCGAAAGTGAGCTCTGAGTATACCATCGGGCAGCATTTTCATTAGGTGCGTTGAAATAATCTCAACCTAATCGAATCATCGATCAGGGAGTTCGAAGAACACAATAAATGGAAAGTAGTGATGTGGTCAGCTGGATCTTCTCCATTCTTACCTTCAAACTTTTGAATGTCTGAAGGAATTTTGGTGGGAACCGGAGGCCACCTCGGACCATAACGAATCGGATCATTAGTCAATTTCGACAAATCTGGCAAGTTTAACGTTGCCAGAAAAGGTAAGCGAGGTGGAGCCTGAGGATTCCATCCTTGATGGGATGGATTCCCAACATTCTGCAAAGAATAGCCTGGATTTGATGAGGCACCAGGTTGCCAAAAAGGACTCGTAGAAAAAGGAGAAGAACCTCCTCCCAACGCAGAGTTACCAAAGCCCAGACCAGTTCCCCCCGCTGAAGTGTTAAAAGAAGAGGAAAGCCCCTGATAGAGGTTCCAAGCATTAGATAGAGGAGAAAAGGTCTGATAAGCACTCGAAGAAGGGAAAGAAGCATTCCCTTGATGACCTGCGTAAAACTGATTCCTTGCCCCCGCCGTAGTAAATACAGGGTTCCATCCTGTAAAAGTAGTCGAACTTTGCCCCCCAAACCAAGGGTTGAAACTCTGGGTCTGGGACGTAAACAGAAACGACCCTAAAGAAGGATTGGAACTGGGAATGTGTCCAGTCCCAAAGGGGAAACCCTGAAACGAAGCTGATCCACTAGCCATGTTAGACATGGGCGTAGATCCAGCTGAAGCAGCAGAAAAAGAAAAGGAGGGATTCCCACTGGAGGGCATCCCTGAGCAAAAGGGACCAGAATGAGAAGCATGTGCTTGGGTGAACACAGAGCCAAATGCAGCAGCACTAGAAGAAATCGAAGATGAAGCAATAGTGCCCCCTGCTTCGACAGAAGCAGGAGTCTGAATGCCTGCAGCACTCACAGCAGAAGCTGTGTTCCCAGTCATGGCCATCGAAAGATAAGAATGATACGGAAGATCTGGCGGTCTCTCTGACTTAGGTCTGATGTACTGAACAACGAACGAATAATCAGGAGGAAGAGGAGATGGACCTGTAGCGGGAGGCTCAGGTACGTCTTCTATCTGAAAATCTTCTTCCTGAGGAAACAAAACTCGCGAGGTGAGCGGAACGCTCCTCTCAGGACCGACACCGGAATTAGCTACGAAACCTTCAGACCTTTGTGGAGGATCTCTCTCCACTGCGTCAGACGCCACAGGGTGGTAACCACCTGCTGAATTACTCCTACGCCTTCTCGAAGAAGGCTCTGGACTCTCGGGAGATAACCCCCGGATTCTCCTCGAACGTCGAGGCGCTTGATCAGCCACTTTTATAAATTTTTAAATTAGACTCAAAAAAGTGAAAATCTAGGCAAGCTAGGAGCAAAGAGCACTCTCTATAATAAAAATCCCTGAGATACAGTCAAGCAAACAACCTCCAAGTATTTCTGCTCTGGGTGATGAGGACCGGACACCAAAATACAAGAAAGCGAAATATAGGACCTCCCGAAAGCAGTCTGGGATGATTAGGGCCCAGAAAAACTAGCGAAGGTATCAGAAACAGTTATGCCAACCTCCTAACGATAGCCTTTGCCGGCTCAAGCACCCAAGCTTTGCAAGGGCACACCCCAGAAGTACTGCTGAAAGTGATGCGACGTCTGCCTCAGGTACCACGGGTATTCCCCCCCGCAGTCACCTGTGTGGAACCTAGGAGTGGCAACTATGGGCACCAATCCGTATCAGAAGCCGGGCGGAACGGTCTTGAGGTTAGATTCAGGTAATCGGAGGGGGGTATCCCTCTTCTCAACCTTCACTTCCCCTCGCGCTTGACTCTCGGATGAGAGCTTTCCCGGTCCACCTCACGGAGTTGCATTTCGCTCAATTAATCAACTTCTATGTTTGTTTGAGTGGCCTTGGAGAGTTAACTCTCCACTCACCTATTCCAAGGCCCTACAACCTAGCTAGTTGGTGTAATGACACTTAGAAAACTTGCTAGTTGATTTTAGATTAAATCGCTTATTTTATTGGGCTGTTATATTAAGTCACAAGGATATGGAGATGAAACTTATGGTGCTTTTGACGCAAAAGAAATTAATAAAAACTTAACTACATGCACATGCAGTTATTGTCTTTCAATGAAAAGTAATCTCTATACAGGTTCTACGAGATTAAAAATTGTATTTTTCTTTTCAAATAACAAGCTCACACTCACAAAAACTATGAAACTGACTAAATGATTTAAATGCACCTAATGCAAATCACTACAAGCATGCAAATTCTAAGATGCAACAATCTCCTAAAGCAGAGTGAAATTCCCAAAAAGCTCTGTCGGTTTTAACTCTTTTTTGTTACCCAAAAAGCTAGTTCTTGAAATCAAGAACTCTTAATATAAGACACCAAAACGCTCAAAAACAAGAAGAAGAAATCGAAGACAACTTCTCCCAAATATCAAGCCAAAAACCAAAAGATAAGAAACTTCACTAAAGCTTCAAAAGATATAGCGAAACGAAAACAAAAATGCAACAACAAAAACAAAAACAAAACAAAAATGTTTTTTGAGTTTTTGGAATGCAAAAACAAAAAGCCAAACAAATGTTTTTTGAGCTTTTTAGTTTTATAAGGAAAGAGCTCGCAAAGACCAAGCACAACTATCAAAAATCCAAACCAAACAAGATTGAATTTTAAGCACAAACTTCAACAATGCTCCCAACCTTATAAGGCTAACTAGTAGCAAGATCAATAAGAGCAAAGAAGGCCAAAAAACTCAGCCACTCAGCCTAGACAAATAGTGCAAACTCGTCGCAAACAAAAACTTCGAAGAAGCAAGCAAAACTCTTCAAAAGTTTCAACAAAACCTAGCCTACTGAACTCCAAGAAAACCAATCAAGAAAAGAGGCAAAAACTTAATGCCAAGCACAACACAAGGGTAGGAAAGAGTAAATAAGCAAGAGCTCTCTGTTCTGATAAAGAAGAACAGCCAAGAATGCTCAGAAAGCGATCTTGGTACTCAAACCAGAAGTGCCAGCACCAACGACAACACTTTGCCCAAAAGACTAGTTTTCAATCAAACGAAAGAGAGAAAAGATGAAAAACCACTTTCTTCACAACCCAGATAGCACAAAGACATTGTAGGAACAGGTCTTCACAGCTAGAAAGGACCAAAAAGTCAAGAAACTCAAAATTTCAAAATCAGCCTAGGTATACGCTACTTCTTAGTTTAGCAACAAGCGTGCATACGCGACTGTGCTAAAGGAAACTCGCGTATACGCGGGTACCTTTAGACAAACTTGCGTGTATACGTGACTGTGTGCAGAAAAAAGAGCGTATGCAAAGGTAAATAATGAAAAACAAAAAGGATCAAGCCTGGAAAAGAAACCAGGACTTCAGACTGACTGTAAAAAAGTAAACTGGACTGCAAATGAAAGTTAAAACTGTCGGCAACCTACCAAACAGCTGAAACCACCCAACAGGAGAATCACAAGAATGTGATCCCAAGCGGAGTCCTGTTATTAATAGTAACCACTGTGATAACCACCTGCTGAATAATTCTCTCTCCCCCTTAGGCCATACACATGAGAGCTTTTTATAGTCCCTCCAAGTAGTTTCAACAGTTGGAAACAGTTGGCCACGGGCTGTGGTGGTTGAACTACCTGAGTAACCATCAACCCAGCGCGAAATTAGGGATTTTTTATATATTTTTTAATCATTTTAATGGCATACGCGGAAAAGTGCAGCTGGACTCGCGTATACACGTGGAAAAGTACGGGCATAGTCGTGTATGGGGATTTTTACACTGTTTTTAAGTGAATTTGTCCAAGTCTGTAGGAATGGGTGCCCATAAAGCCATAAAGCAATCATGAATCATATGAAGGTGAGAAATGATGCTATAACAGGAGACAGCGTAGAGATAGTGGGAGGAAGATTCCTTGGTGGAGGAAACCCTAATGAGTGGGACCCAAGATGATAAGGCTTCCACTTGTATAAAAGGAGGGCAAGGCAGCCATAGCAAGACATGAAATGGATTATTGATTTTGTGGTCTGAATGACTATTGTGCTTTCTTCAATTGTTTAGTTGAGATTGTTGTGCTGCTTAGCACAAGGCATTCATGTTTAGGAATTCCTTCTCCTTTCTTGAGAGGCCTCTTAAAGGAGCTTGTACTTCATTTCTCCACATCCAGGCTTAAGGCCAAGTCACCTCCTTCATCTACAGAGTTATTTCTATAGAAGTATAACATTGTGTTGCAGTGTGTTGCAGTGGAGGGTTCACAACACCACTTTCGGAGCTTAATTTTCAGAGGAGGAAACTTTCTTTCCTTTGGGAGATCAACGAGGAAGCCCTTGGAGCAGATTTCCTATCTTGGCACTTGGCCAACATAGTTTCTATCTCCTACAGTGCAATCCCTCTCCTTGACTGTGTTATTTTCAGTAAGTATTTGTAGTGAGGGTTGCAGTGATTGTTTGGAGGGTGATATCTTCAGTGTTAGGATCAACATTTCACTTGGAAGATCCATTGGAGGAGGTTTTTTTAGCATATGCATCATCTTTATCCATCTCCATCCAGTTCTTGAGTTGCAGCTGCTATTCAGTCCTAGGACTGCAACTCCGACATTTTTTCCATTTTGCATATTTCATGAAATACTTTTCGGAGTGCCTTGAAATTGAGTTTGGGAGTCTAGATCTTCACTCCAAACATTGTATGAGCTGTATATTTTCATATCCATGTATTTACATACTCTAGCAGTAGTACATCTAATAAAACTGCGTTGTCGTAGCCTTGAGCATTTTTTGTGTAGAAGTATACTTCATTTTTCTTATACATGTTCTCTTGAGGCTTGTTTAGCCCAACTTGAGTGATTATTTCCTCAAGGATTTGTATACATTTACTGTTGTGATCTTAATATGATGGCTATTTGGATCTTCTTACATTTTATGTGTTGATGTATCACTACTCTTTTAGTATTGTGTTCATGTATTGCTGCATCCCCATTTTGGGATATTACAATGGTACCGGAGCATAATATTGGTTCAGCCTATGGAATCTCAGCCATTATGCTATCAAGAAGATAAGAAGAAGACAAAGATCAGAATTATGGAGAGAATGAGCTTTATCTCATCTCTTTTTAGAAGCAGGAAGAACCTCAACAAGGAGGTCAAGCAAAGTATAGAAGAAAGAAGCAGTGGGACTATGCCCTTTCCTTTTGAAAAAGAGGACAAATTGCAGAAAGATGGAGGACACTTGGATCACAAGATTCTAAGTGAATACCTTGTTGATTACAAATCTCAACATAGAGCCTTCAAGGAGACTCTAGCTTTCCCACAGTTAATTTAGCTGGAGGAAGAAAGGAGACCTTGCAGCACGAGGAGAATAAGGGGCAATAGGTTTCTATTGTCTACTTTTGATGGGTCATCTACAGCAAGGGCTTGGGCAAGGAAACTAGATGCATTTTTCCTACTACATCTAGTGGTAGAAAGAGAGGTTGTAGAGATTGCAACGCTGCACCTTGAGGGTGAATCAAACACTTGGTGGTTCAGCCATTTGAGTCATGCAAGAGTGACTACTTTTGCTGAGTTTACTCAAAGGCTGATTAGAAAATTTGGCAAGAAGGAATTAGAGGAGGAGAATCCCTCACCACCATTGGAGGAGGCATGCACCAGCGCTGATACAGCTATGGAGGAGCAGCCATCATCTTCAGCGGTTGGGGGAGCCAACCCATTGGAGGAAGGAACTCTTGAAGCCATACAAGATACTTCCATATTTCACCAAGGTATGCCTAAGTTTCCATCTCCTATCATTTTAGCAAATCTTATGGAGGGATATATACCATTGCACACTACTTATGTAGAACAAGAGAATTGCACTGCATTGTGCAAAATTGTTTCGTTCAAGGAAGGGATGAACCATCATCCTCATGTGCCATTATTGAGTTGCATACCACACTTGAGATTGGGGTTTGAAAACTTGGAGGAGAGGATGAATATTGTCCAAAACAAACTCATACAAAACCATATGTTCATCCTTAAGTTGGAGTATGAGACAGAAAATACACCATTGAGGAGACTAACAGTGTTTTCATTAAGCAGCAGTGAGGAGGTTTTGCATTAAGCACACTTGGATCTTTATGGATTCAAGATGATCATGGGTGTGAGATCTTTTCTAAGAGATCTCCAAGGAGTTGCATTTCAACATCCCATGAAATGCAAAAGCAAAAATCTGTTTTGGGAGGATGGTAGTCTTCACTAGAAGAATACCAAGATGGAGCATGAGGAGATGCACCCACATTTGGATGAATGGGTGTGGATGGTGAGCAAGAAGCTGGAAAGCTAATTGCAAATATATGACACCGGGCAGTAGGAGGCTTGGCTGCGTTAGCTCTCTTGAAGGATTTTGGCCATCATGTAACATGTCCTCTTTCTAAGGGTATGTGGGTGGAGAAAGTGTGGCAGGATACTTGCATCATAGGGCAGCAAGAAGTATGGATGCATTGTGTTGATATGACATTCTTCATATCAATCATTATGTTTTCACCACATGATTTGTATGATGGAGGTATGAGGAGGCAGCAAAAGCTATTGTTGCTTTGGTTGTTCTTGGGAGAGCATGGGCAGATTTTCTCTTAGACTTTGCATGATGTTGCAGGAGTAGGAGATGGCACTATCATGGTGCAAAGGGGCTACTCCTTAGCCTTGGATGAGTAGGAGGTACTTCCACTTTGGAAGTAATTTCCTATATGTAGCAGCATTGCGGGAGGTGTCTTTGACAATGGGCTTGTCAAAGACTGGAGCTATGAGTTGGCAGGAGCCTATTTACATAGGCCAATAGCGCTGTCACTTTGGAGCTTGGGATTATTGATGGAGTGTCCCCAGGATCACTTCAAAATTGATGCACTTGGCGGAAAAGGAGGAGGTGAGCGTGATAGAGTAGTGGATGGAAACATATATTACCAAGATATGATCTTCTTAACTTGGATTTCCAAGTATAAGAAGGAGGATCTTCATGCAGCACATGGTTCATTCCTCTTCATGGGAGTGTGTCATACCACTATGGAGGACTTATTCATGGATCCATACATCTTCTTACTTCCAGTACATGGTAAGAATCTTTTTTTTTCATTTATTGATTGTCTAACATAGTATTTGCATACTCTTACCATTTCTATTCAGTGCATTGCTCCATAAGAGGGCAAGCTTCTCATTGGGCTCCATGGTCAATTTTGGGCCAAATTATATGATGGAGAAAACCATATTTTGTGTGGCCTTGGGCAATCGTTTTATTATTTCATGTATGCTCAGTTGACGTACCCAGCCATTTACTATTCACTAGTAGATGTGATGACATACATAACTAGCCATTTGTCAAGAAACAACTTGCCATGTTATTTTCTGAAGCAGCAGTTAGGAAAACTGCATTGTGACTACTTGGGAAACTTTTGGTACCTTTCAGTTCCACATAAAACCTTCAATGTTACTCTCACTTTTATGCCATATGGTGGTGATTTCCTATTCATCACATATGGGATGGATTGGGGCAGCATGATTCATAACGTTGGAAAGGAGATCTTTGGAGATCCAGTCTTCTTCTTGCCTCTTGAAGGTAACATTATTGCAGCCCAAGATTAGCAGCTACTCTACACTTATCATAAGTGGAGAGAAGGATAGCGTGGGGTAGGCTATTTTGTCTACCATGTTCAGATATTCAGCCCACCTACATTGCAAGAGGCAAAGGTGGAGGAGGATTTTCAAGAGTTGCCATGTTAGGAGGTAACTCATTTTACATGGATGATAGCTTGGGGATGGAAGATTCATATGGGGATGGTAGATCCCAGTCTACATTAGACCTGCCTCAGGAAGGCCTTTAGACAGCCCATTTTTTCCTCCATGTATGTTTTACTTTTACATGATGATAGCTATTTAGTATGCACACCAAAAGCTACCTTGCATACTTGGGAGGGGCAGCTTGGAGATGTATTGATGAGAAAGCATCTTGATCCTTGGAGGATTTTATAATATGAGGATGCTACAGGTGGAGAACAGGAAGCTCTTTAGTTCTATCCTTGCAGTTTCTTGAGGACAAGCAGCATTTGGGAGGGGAGGACTGTAATATTCCAAATTTAGCATGCAGCTAATTGGAATATTGTTTTTTGTCTTTTACACCTAGGAGATGAATTAATGGGTAAGGAGGCCCATAAAGTTCAGAAATATGAATAAAATCCATCATAATGTGAAAAGGGATCATCATAGGAGCTGGATTTCACACCCTCATGTGTGAAAAGGGGCATTTGCATGTGGACAAGGTCAAGTTTGACCAAGTCAACAGCGTTGGGATAAGAGGTGGAGATCATCTTCGGAGACAACGTAGAGATAATGGGAGGAAGATTCCTTGGTGGAGGAAAACCTAATGAGTGGGACCCAAGATGAGAAGGCTTCCACTTGTATAAAAGGAGGGCAAGGCAGCCATAGCAAGACATGAAATGGATTATTGATTTTGTGGTCTAAATGAATATTGTGCTTTCTTCAACTGTTTAGTTGAGATTGTTGTGCTGCTTAGCACAAGGAATTCATGTTTAGGAATTCCTTATCCTTTCTTGAGAGGCCTCTTGAAGGAACTTGTACTTCATTTCTCCACATCCAGGCTTAAGGCCAAGCCACCTCCTTCAGCTACAACGTTATTTCTGCAGAAGTATAACGTTGTGTTGCAGGGTGTTGCAGTGGAGGGTTCACAACACCACTTCCGAAGCTTATTTTTTAGAGGAGGAAGCTTTCTTTCCTTTGGGAGATCAGTGAGGAAGCCCTTGGAGAAGATTTCATATCTTGGCACTTGGCCAACATAGTTTCTATCTCCTATAGCGTAGTCCCTCTCCTTGACTGCGTTATTTTTAGTAAGTATTTGCAATGAGGGTTGCAGTGATTGTTTGGAGGGTGAGATCTTCAGTGTTAAGATCAAAATTTCACTTGGAAGATCCATTGGAGGAGGTTTTTTCATCTTTTGCATCATCTTCAGCCATCTCAATCCAGTTCTTGAGTTGCAGCTGCTATTCAATCCTAGGACTGCAACTCCAACATTTTTTCCATTTTTCATATTTCATGAAATCCTTTCCAGATTGTCTTGAAATTAAGTTTGGGAATCTAAATCTTCACTCCCAACATTATATGAGTTGTATATTTTCATCTCCATGTATTGACATACTCTAGCAGCAGTTACATCTAATAAAACTGCACTGTCATAGCCTTGAGCATTTTCTGTGTAGCAGTATACTTCATTTTTCTTATACATGTTATCTTGAGGCTTGTTTAGCCCAGCTTGAGTGATTATTTCCTCAAGTATTTGTATACATTTGTTGCTATTATCTTAATATGATGGCTATTTGGATCTTCTTACATTTTATGTGTTGATGTATCATTGCTCTTTCAGTATTGTGTTCATATATTGATGCATCCCCATTTTGGGATATTACAACATTACGAAGGAGTTGCGCAACCACCTCAGCAACATTCTGCAAGAACCCAATCATCAAAGGCATGAGGCCATTGGAAAAACCACTCAGCAAATTCCTAAGCTGATAATAGATGAACACAACTAGATGTTGCTCAAAGACACCACTCTGGTTGAGGTGGAACAAGCAGTCTTCCAGCTAAAAGTCGGGAAAGCTCCAGGCCCCGATGGATTCACCACCAACTTCTTCCACTTCTTCTGGGACACCATCAGAGATGAATTTATGGATGTAATGGAGGAATCATGCACCACTCACTGGCTCCTTCCAACGCTTAATGCCACTTTCATCACACTAGTTCCAGAAGAAGACAACGTAGCATCGCCAAGTAAGTACGGGCCTATAGCACTCTGCAATGTCATTTACAAAATAATCTCTAAATTTATTGCTAACAGGTTGAAGCAGCTCCTTCCCATGATCATCTCCCCAGAGAAAACATGCTATGTTGAAGGCAGGAAAATTCTTGATGGCATCATCCTAACCCACGAGGTCATTCACTCTCTCAAAACCTCCCAAAAACATGGCATGATTCTCAAAATCGATCTATCCAAGGCTTTTGACAAACTTAGCTGGGACTATATAAAAAATGTCTTTATAGCCTTCGGCTTCAGCCACACCTTGGTACGTTGTATCATGAGCCTCATTACCTCTCCATTTCTTTCCATTCTGGTCAATGGTCTTCCCTCTGCAACTTTCAACCCCTCAAGAGGAATCAGACAAGGGGACCCTCACTTACCCTTCATTTTCATCATTATGGTTGAAGGATTGGATCACCTTCTCAAAATCTCCATCCAGTCAGGTGCTCTACATGGTTTACCCCTCCACAACCTGCCCCCTTCCTCCCATCAACAATTTGTGGATGAAAACATGATCATGGGTTACTCCTCGGTCCAAGAAGCCTGTACCCTCAAATCTCTTCTAGAATCCTTCTTTGAAGCCTCTGGTACTGAAGTCAACCCTGACAAATCACAAATATTTTTCTTCCACACCCCCCTCTTACTCAATGCAACATCTCCCACATACTAGGATTCTCCATCACATCCTTGCCTTCCAAATACCTCAGAGCCCCTCTCACTGATATCGACATTAATCACTCCTCATGGCGAGCTCTGCTGGACAAAATGGAAACTAGACTATCCAACTGGACCCATTGTACTCTCAATATAGCAAGTCGCTTGGTTCTCATCAAATATTTTTTGCAGTCCCTCCCCATTTACCTCTTCTCAGTCCTGGCATCCCCCAAATGGGTCCTCAAGGCTATGTGAAAATTGCAAAGATATTTCCTATGGGGTGGCACCAAAGAGAAATACAAATGGACCTTAGTCAATTGTAAGGAAGTGTGTACTCCAAAAAGCCATGTGGGGCTAGGGTTGCGCAACCCTGAGCATAGCAACAACATCATGGGAGCTAGTATCTGGTGGAAATGGGTCTCCAGCCCCCACACTCCTTGGGATAATATATGGGCAGCCAAGTATGCTCATTCATGGCCCAAGGAGGACCTTATCAGATTCAACATAGAGCCTGGGGTATCCCAAATCTGGAAAGAAAAAAGCAGCCAAAAGCAGATGATACAAAGCCACAACTTCTGGGAGCTGCACAACGGCACTCAAGCAATATTCTGGGAGGACTCATGGCAGCAAATTTCGAGACTTTCTACCGTCTTCCCCAGACCATTATGGAGTGCATCTCTACAATCCAGGAAAAGGCAGAGTGTATGGGAATTCTAGACTGATGACACAACCCAAGGATATAGGAAATGGATACACACGTACAGATGGCAAGATGACTGGAACAATGAGAGTCACACAGATATTTGGGAGGAATTAAGCACTAAAATAAAAGTCAAAGTACATCTAGGACTTCACATCCTTCGTTGAGGTCACATGCCAAGTGGCAATTACTCCACCAAGGAAGCTTACAACCTCCTTCATCAGCAGAATCCAGGTCCATCAAATCTCATCTAGAAAAATATATGTTCAGCCAATCTATGGCCTAAAGTAGCCACCTTTATATGGTTTCTCAGTAAACGATGCATCCTCACATGGGAGAATCATTTGAAGAGAGTGTTTATAGGACCCTCCAGATGTCCCCTATGCTAGGAAAACTTGGAAACCATCAACCACCTGATGGACCAATGTCATACCTCTAATGATTTGTGGGACAAAATTGATGTTTTATGCTGGCGTACCAATCGAGTAAGGGGCAACATCATCAACACCATCAGAAGTTGGACGACAATCCTTACTCCAACACTCTCCTGAATAGACTCTGGTAGATAATTCCAAGTATTATTATCTAGAACATATGGAAGGAAAGGAATAGTTTAATCTTCAAAGATAAAGCATCCACCTTAGATCAGCTCTAGGCACGGATACATGACAACCTCTCAGAAACAATGGCCCTATATGCATGGAGCCAAGAGAACCTCCCCACCTCTATTGTGGAGCACCACATATGGAATAACTGGAAAATGAGCATAAACACCCCTCTAGATATCAATCCTAGAAGTGTCGGCAGAATCCTTGCCCCTGAAAACTGGAAGCCCCTCCCCAAATGGCTTCTTCAAATGAAACTTTGATGGTGCATCCAAATGCAACCCTGAAAATGCAGGATTTACTACGATAATATGGGGTGGGATAGAAAAAATTATGTGGAGCTAGAGGGGCTTATCCAGGGTATTCACATCGCAATTGAGTTTCACTATTCCCCCCTGGAAATAGAGGGAGACTCGCAAATCATTACTATGGCGGCCACAATAATTCTCCATGGTACGACGTCCTCAAAGGTATCCACCAAATGGAGGCTAGCCCACAGGCTCAAGCTTCTAGAACAGCTGATACACAATCATAGAGCTATCACTTTTTTCCATGTGTGAAGGAAATCAAACTCAGTTGTGAACCTCCTTACGAACAAGGGGGTGGAAGGTCACAGAGAGATATACCATTCCAACCTTACCCAGGAAAAGGAAGATTCCTTAAGACAAGAATGTCATACTCTCATTCAAAAGGATCTTCTCCCCCTGGATGTGGGTGAAAGAAGTAGCATGAATGACAATCATCTCTCCCACGCCCATGAGGACAGATATCTGCAGCGCAGGGCCTCACCCTATGCAGATCCTCAAACTGGTAACCATCTGCACGAGATGAATGGGATAAGGCATGATGAATATACGTGTGGATAGCGTCACCACCTCTAGGGTACCCCTATGTAGCAATTCTCATAAATGATTACTAGGACTAATATGATAATAAACAATAACTCTTCCCTCGAGCCTGCTCAGGAAATCGGTTATGGCACACAGCTGCGTGCGAGGCTCACTCATGACCTTCCCCCTTGCATGTGTCACAAACCTTATAAAAGGATAGCCCCTCAGCACAAAGAGACTCACAGTCAGTTCCTCCAGTCTTTCCTTTTAATTTTGTTTTTGCCCTCCTGCACCACCAATTCGCCACACAGCCCTCTTCCTAGAGTTGCGCTACACAGACCCCTCTGGGCTATGACTATCCAGCCTGTGCATCTTAGTGCAGCCCCATCTGCTCCTCTAGTCTTGATTTTCTATCCCCCTACTGCACATCCTTCCATTGACACCATTCCTCTTCTTCATCAGGAAATGGCTCCCAGACTGCACCAAAGAACCATCTGTGGTGGTCAGGGAGGGGCACTCCCCGATCGTTACCACCATGGGATAGACAATCATTTGGAGTCCGTTGAAGGCTCCTCCTCAGGGAATTATGCTAGATAGAGCCCCGATCCTGAGCAGGAGGAAGAGACCCCAGTGCAAGCTACGCAGAGAGGGAGATGTGGTCCTCAAAATTCTACCATCACGCACTAGGTGCATCCCTCGCCTCGCAAGACTGGTCCTTTGTCGGCTTAGGAGGATGAGTGTTGGAATAGGGTCCTCCAAGGGCTGCGAATTGGGAAAGTTTTGAGTATTTTTGTATATTTTTGGCATATTTTAGTCTAGCGCAAGGGTTTTAGGGTGGGTCAAAGCCCCAAAAGCATTTTAATGGGTCAAGGGGTAGACCTAGAGTCTGCAAACCACGGTTTGCAGACCATAATAAATATTAGTCTAGATCATTATAAATAGAACATTTTGAGTCAATAGAGAGAATGAATTAAGATTGGTGCGAATTACGAATTAGTAGATCTGTTTGGGTTATTAGGGAAAGGACTCCTGTTGGCTGTGTGTGTAGAGATCCTCAGTCCTGATGTGTGCGGACCCTGCATCTGTGTGCACAGGTTGGTTTTTGGGTATTGTAAAAGGATCTGAAGAATTAATGAAAGTGGAAGGTTGTTGGAATATCTGAATATGTTAATGCGAATCTATGATATATGTTATGTTATGCATGGTTCTTTGTTAAGCTTTGAAAGTAACTGTGTTATTTGCTTATGCTGCATTGACATTTGATCAAAATCTGTCTGTTATACTTTATGAAAGAATATCTGCGATAGTTGCATTATTGTTTTGTATCTGTTGTTTACTGTGATTATAATTGGTATTGTGCACATGGATGCAAAGGAATCTATAGATCTGGGTTATGTGATATATGATCTGGTAATTGTGAAGTTGAACACAACTCTGCTTGACTTACCTACTCTCTCCTAGGGTACGGAAAATTGGTTCCAGTACCCTCCCATACTGCTTCGGGTGAGACTTTGGCCTACGCAAGCAGGTCACTGCCGAAAGGGCCAATAGTATAGGGGTTTGTTGGCAAACCTTAACCTCCGAACCTGGGTCAGGACCCCTCGAGCCAACAAATGGTTCTGTTGCCGGGACCAGGAGAATTTTGAGAGAGGGATCGGGTAATGCCAAGGCTGTATTGGAAACCTGAAAGAAAAGAGATTGATGAATGGTTTGAACAGCAAGTTCAGGAATTCGTAGTAAAAAAGAACCACAGTAAGAGGTTGACCACCGAAGAGTGGAAGAATAAGTATATTTTCACAGAGATCTATGAGATATTCTTTGTAACAATTGTGATCGAGCTCCAGGAGTGTCTCGCAAGGTTGGTCAAATTTCAGAAGTGTTGGAAGGATGAGCAGGTCACACAGTGGACCCCAGAATTAATCCAGCAGTTAGAGAATACTGATAACACCATCACTCGCACGGTGGACCACTGGGTGGATAGTGTGCTAGGAGGGTTGGTGACATAATTTTCCATCGATTAGTTCATCTCCTACTCTAAAGAAGAGTGAAGATTCTTCAAGGGATTCCGGGGTAAAGACCTTACCATTGCTGATTAAGATATTACTATGCGAAAAGAGTATTTTGTGTAGCCACACCAAATGAATGACCTATGATTTGGACGAGAGTATGACACGAAGTGGCAAGTACTATCAGACCAACCAAGAAGGAGATAGATCTGTCTACAGTCTGGTAAAACTTCAGCTGCGGAGAGTCCTCCAGCCACACCACTTTCAAACCAACATAGGGGTAAGAATTCACCTACACCTCTGCCATCACCGGAAGACGACATGGTTGCGCATAAGAAGTTACCTATCTTTAAGGGTGTGGGAGATGAAGACATGGATCAGTTCTGGTTTGTCATAGAATCGGTATGGACTACACATAACGTAGCTAGTGATGCAGTGAAGAGGGCACAATTGTCCCTTGCCTTCGAAGGAAGAGCTTTGGACTGGTACATGGGATACATCGGCCAGCATGCGAACACAACCATTGAAGAGATTAAGAATTCCTTGAAGCAACAGTTCAAGAAGCATAAGTCCTACTCTCAAATAGTGGTTGATCTTAAGGATTTCAAGCAAGGGCCTTTTGAGTCTGTGTGGGAGGCCAATAAGCGATTGAAGAAGGTAATCAGAGAAGGAGGATTTCATTATGATGACAGACAGCACATGGAATGGCTCATTGCTATGCTGCTGCCTCACCTGAACGTACCTATGGGTCACCAAACTTTCGAATCGCAGGAAAAAGCCTTGGAATTCGCTATGAAGTTATAAGTTGTGCCCAGAGATGATACCCAGCTGGGCGTCCAACAGATCCGAGGAAAACTGGAGGTGATGCACATGGAGATCCAGAATCTGCGAAAGGAGTGAGGATCAAAGGCTAGCCCTGAAAGGTGGTACATACAATGCAAGACGAATGGTCACACCAAGGAAAATTGCCCTCTGTTAGCAGACTATATGCAGGCTGGGGGACCTAGTCTGTTGTGCCCTAGGGAAGTTGCAAGATCAAGTGGGCCAGTAGTATGGTGTGATGATTGTCGCGTTGCGGGGCTGCACGACACAAACCACTGTCTCCGCCTTGCTATGTATGTCCCAGAAGTAAAGCAAAAATGGTGCATGTTTTGCAAGTCGATAGGACACGATGAACAGAACTACCAGACGTATGATTTGATGATCGATCGAGGGAACCTCTATAGGGTACCGTCGGATCCATCCTCGCCAAGATCCCTCTCAAGCACAGGTGGCTCCCCAGCTAGGGGCAGGGGAGGCAGAAGAGGTGGAAGCGTAGGTCGGGGATGAGGACAACTAATTTGTTATAACTGTGGAGAATTAGGACACTTTGCCAAGGACTGTCCAAACCCTACAAGGCAGTCCTACCAGTATTGCAAACAACTGGACCATGCGATTGAAGACTGTCCCATATTGACAGTAAAGTTGCAAGAGAAGCAGTCAACACCTACATAGAATGTGCAGAGGGTTAAGGCTTAACTGCGAGACAAAGATCCAAGTGTGAATGTCGTAACACGCAGTGGGATGGCCACTGGGGGGTCTGGGGAGAAAACTGCGACCGAACCTCTGATCCGACAAGCAGCTATCAAGTAGGAAGGTTTGGATCTAAAAAAGAAGAAAGAAACATTTGTCGCAACTCGCAAATACTTTGCTGAGGGAGACCTCAAGGAAGATGAGGAGGTCAAAACCTTTTTACAGACATGTATGAAGCTGCTATGCAACCCAAAGGCTGTGGAAACTCTTCAGGCATTAATAGATAGCTGCATAGCATGACCTAGCCTCCCCCCGAAAATCAAGGACTTACAAACTATATAGATATAAAAACGCACTGGTAGGGAGATGCGGTTGACTGCGCAGATCGGTGATTACGAGATGGATCAGGTTATTTTGGACCTAGGGTCAGATGTGAATGTATTACCTAAATAGACTTGGCAACGAATGGGGGAACCTAAGTTGGAATGGTCCACTATCTAGCTACATATGGCCAATCAGCGGAATATCATACCCTTGGGGAGACTATTGAAGATCATGGTGGATATCGCAGGGGTCATGGTCTGGGCTGATTTTGAAGTAATTCAGATTGTAGAAGATGCGGACCCCTACCCTATGCTTCTAGGCTTGGATTGGGCCATCGATATGGGTGGTATCATTAACTTAAAGAAGAGAAGCATGGTATTTGAAAATAACAGTACAAGGGTAATAGTAGCATTAGATCCTGCGGAAGGCAAACACTACATAGAATCGGTGCATGATGAAGAGGATGTGGATCACATCTATAAGTTGACTGCGCGGGATGAAGATTGGATCAACCCCACAGCAGATGGAGTACTCTGTTGGGAAAGAGACAGTGAATGCTTCTCTGACTCCGATGGGGAGATAGAAAATTGGTAAAATCGGTTACATGATGTCTCTGCGTTGCGATGTCTTCGGGTCACATGGAACTTCTGCTGCATTTTCTCAGAGGTAAGAGATCTACCTTACTTTGATGGTTCTGGTAAATTTTGGGACTTTTTTAAAGCGTTTGAAGCCGAAGTTCCCAGAGAACGAAGGTTATGGGCCCTTAACCTAGCTATGCGGGAAACCCCTGCACGATGGTGGGATATACATAAGGGAGCGTTCCAGGAGTGGGAGGATTGTCGGGACATGATGCTCCTGCAATTTGAGACTCCGACAGAGGTACGGGTCAAGATGTTCCTTGGCCCAGGGGATCCACGTGAACACGTGGTTGCGTGGATGAAGATGTGGGGCGACAGAACTATATAAGAGTGGATTCACTCATTCAATCATGCGTTGGGTCCAATCCCTACTGCATGGTACCCGGATGCAGAGCTACATCAAAGCACCCACCATTGGGAAACTTTGAAGAGTAAATTCATATGAACATTCAGACTGATAAGGGTTTCTAAGGCGCTTGACGAAGCTCTGCAGGCATAGATACATTCGTGTTTGGTAAGTCCAGTTCCTCTGCAGTATTCGAGGTGCCGACATGGGAAACGCAGATGCAGGATATTGTCAATTGCCATAGCTTGGAAAGGGAGGAGGGTGAAGATGATCCACGGTCTGTCTCTATCCCGGAGTCAGAAGGGGAGCGCGCCATTAAGGGACCTCCACTAAAAGAAGTGGATGTCACTAAGCCTCTCAAGCTGCGTGAAGTAAACATTGGGACGAAAGAGCACCCTAAGTTGGCTAAGATTGGGACTACTGGGATGAGGATACAGTAGGCAAAGTGGTTGAATTACTTATAGAATACTAGGACTTGTTCCCGACGAAGTTTTCCGAGCTGAAGGGGATCACGGGGGACTTAAGGGTCATGCATATCACTCTCAAACCTGATGCATGGCCCATAAAGCAGTGAACTTATAGGTTGAACCCCAAGTATAAGCAGAAGGTCAAGGATGAACTAAATAAAATGCTTGTTGCAGGTATCATCAAACCTATTGAACAGTCATACTGGGTTAGTCCAATGCTGGTTCAGGAGAAAAAAACTAAGGGGGAGATTCAGATCTGTGTGGACCTGCACAAGTTGAACGATGCCTATGTTCATGATCCATTCCTGACACCATTCTCAGATGAAATCTTAGACAGCGTGGGGGGACAGGAAGGATACTCCTTAACGGACAGGTTCTCAAGATACCATCAGATCAGAATCGCACCTAAGGATGGCAGCAAAACCACGTTCGCCACTGAGTGGGGATCGTTTTAGTATACTGTCATGCCGTTTGGACTCAAAAATTCCCCTGCTATCTTCTCCCAGGTCGTTGTCGCAGTGTTCAAATAATTCATCCACAAGTTCCTCAAGGTGTATTTTGATGATTGGACCATCTTTGGCCTAGTAAAGGCGCACGTATCAAACATGCGCTTGATGTTGGATGCATGCTATAAACACCATATTTCCCTAAATATCAAGAAGTGCATCTTCTGTGTACCCTTCGGAATCTTGTTCGGCCACATAGTTTGTCGGCAAGGATTGATGGTAGATCTTGCCAAAATCGCAGTTATCATAAACTTGCCAGTACCAACCACAAAGAAATAGTTGCACTCGATCCTTGGACACACGGGTTACTACAGGAAATTCATTCAAGGCTATGCGCTGATTACGGCCCCTATGGAAAAATTGTTCAAGAAGGATGTTTCATTCTTTTGGAATGATGAATGTCAAAAGAGCTTCAAGTTACTTAAAGAAAAGATGGTCTCGGCACTTATTCTCATCTTTCCTGATTGGGAGAAGGTATTTCATGTTCACATCGATGCATCAGGCATTGCTCTCGGGGCTATCCTTACACAGCCAGGAGAATGATATATTGACCATTCGGTTTCCTTTGCAAGTAGGAAACTCTCTGGTGTGGAACGTAACTACTCCACCACAGAACGGGAGGGATTGGCCATGGTCTACGCTTTACAGAAATATCAGCATTACTTGTTAGGGGGACACTTCAAAATGTTCACAGACCATTCATCTTTAAATTACGTGGTAAATAAACCTGTTTTGGGGGGGGAGGGGAATTATGCCGATGGTTACTGCTATTTCAGGAGTATGACTTTGAAATCATCATCAAGCCGAGAAAGTTGAATGCTAGGCCGGATCACTTGTCCCGAATAGAGAGTGGCAAGGAGCCAACTGACCTGGAAGCCGGATTGCCTAATGCATAGATATTTTCTATTAAGGTAGTAGATGCACACTTCGCAGATATCATTCACTTCTTGACTACTGGGACGGCACCTCCAGAGTACTCTGTACAGCAGAAGAAAGAGTTAGTCGCCCGAGCAGCAGATTTTACCATCATCGCAGGTCATTTATATAAGATGGGAGCAGATGAAGTATTGCGGCGATATTTTTTGGAGCATGAAAGGCACGCTATCTTGGTAGAGGCTCATGATGGAGTAGCAGGAGGTCACTACGCAGGGAAAGAAATGGTGCAAAAGATCTTGAGAGCTGGGTTATGGTGGCCAACCCTGCATAGTGATGCCCATGACTATTGTAAAGCTTGCAATACGTGCCAACGAACAGGGCGACTGTCCCGCAAAGATGAAATGCCCCTTCAACCGCAAATGGCTCTACAAGCATTTGATAAATGGGCTATTGATTTCATCGGGCCTATCTACCCACCAGGGAAGAAGATGGGTGTGCGCTACATTATTACTGCCACTGATTATGTAACCAGGTGGGAAGAAGAACAAGCAGTAAAGGATTGTACTGTGGATATCACTGTGCATTTCATCTTTGAACAAATCCTGACCAGATTTGGATGTCCAAAGATCCTCATGAGCGACAGAGGTACGCACTTTGTTAATGAAACAATCCAAGCTTTGACCGAGGAGTTCTGGATCCATCATGCAAAGAGCACACCATACCACCCACAGGCCAATGCTGTGGTTGAAGCTTTTAATAAAATCTTGGAGCAAGCACTGACAAAGGTATGCAATGCTGATCGCATTGATTGGGATGTGTGAATCCCATCGGTCCTCTGGGCCTATCAAACAACCTGCAAGAAGCTAACAGGAAAAACCCCATTTAGGATGGTTTATGGTAATGAAGCCATTATGCCCATGGAGTATTTTGTTCCTAGTCTGCTTATCACTACATTTACAAGCATGGTAGAACCTGACATCATGGAGGAGTGCTTAGCACAACTTATGGCTTTGGAGGAAGATCGGTTTCTTACGAATTTCCATCAGCAAGTCCAGAAGGCCCGCGATAAAGCGTGGCATGATCGACATATTCGCCAGAAGACATTCATGGAGGGTGAATTGGTCCTCTTATACGATAGGAAGTTTTCAAAACATCCCAAGAAGTTCCGGTAGCATTGGCTTGGTCCCTAGACAGTTAGGAAGATCATGGATGGCGGGCGGTTACACTTGCTACCCTACGCAGTGATATGCTCCCAGGCTACGTCAATGGTAGCCGGTTCAAACCATATCGGATCAAATGACTCTATGGTTGGAGTAGCCATATATGCGCGGGTGGAGACCCCACCACCACAGTGACTCAGGACAAGTCACAAGATTATGTTGGGGTACTGTTGGAACAGGGTCCTCCAAGGGCTACGAATTGGGATAGTTTTGAGTATTTTTGTATATTTTTGGCATATTTTAGTTTAGCGCAGGGGTTTTGGGGTGGGTCAAAGCCCCAAAAGCATTGTAATGGGTCAAAGGGTAGACCTAGGGTCCGCAAACCATGGTTTTCCGACCACAGGAAATATTAGGCTAGATCGTTATAAATAGAAGGACATTTTGAGTCAATAGAGAGAATGAATTAAGATTGGTGCGAATTACGAATTAGTAGATCTGTTTAGGTTATTGGGGAAAGGACTCTTGCTGGCTGTGTGTAGGGAGATCCTCAGTCCTGCTGTGTGTGGGCCCTGCAACTATGTGCGCAAGTTGGGTTTTGGGTATTGTAAAAGGATATGAAGGATTAATGAAAGTGAAAGGTCGTTGGAATATTTGAATCTGTTAATGCGAATCTATGATATATGTTATGTTAAACATGGTTCTATGTTAAGCTCTGAAAGTAACTGTGTTATTTTCTTATGATGCGTTGAAATCTTATCTGAATCTGTCTATTATACTTTATGCAATAATATCTACAATAGTTGTGTTATTGTTTTGTATCTGTTGTTTACTGTGATTATAATTGGTATTGCGCACGTGGATGCGAAGGGATCTATAGATATGGGTTCTGTGATATACGATCTGGTAATTTTGAAGTCGAACATAGCTCTGCTTGACTTACCTACCCTCTCCCAAGGTGTAGAAACCTGGTTCCAGCACCCTCCCATACTGCTTCGAGTGAGACTTTGGCCTACACAAGCAGGTCACTACCAAAAGGGCCAGTAGTATGGGGGTTTGTTGGAAAACCTTAACGTCCGAACCTAGGTCAGGACCCCTCGAGCCAACAATGAGGATGATGAATCAGATGTATGGATTATGGATTTTGAAGGCACTTGGACGCGTGTCCCTGGCGCTAAGTACCCGGTGTCTCCCATCCTTTGTGCACCGGTCCCCAATCCTATGCGTCCATCAGCTAATACAGAGAAAGCAGTTGCACAGGCGTACGCCTGCCCCATAGAAGAAGAGCCTGATAGTAATGATGAAGCTGAAGACTAAGGGCTGCGATGCTGCTCAGTTTTTCCTTGTTTTTTTTATGCATGCTACTACGATGGAGTCTCAAGTTATACTTATGCTCCTGCTCATTTTGTAATATCTGGACACATCAACGCTCCTTCGCATTTTTTAATTTCCTGTTCTAAGTATTTTCTAGGTTGGTTTCCTCCATGGAGGTAGCCCCGAAACCGCACAACTAAGGCGGGGATTGGTTAAGCGCATCTTACCAACCCCGCCTGTAACATATGTAATGTTTCTCTTTTCGAATTAATATAGAGTAACCTAATTTACCAAAAAAAAAAAAAAAGTCATTAAACAATATCTCATCTAATCATTTTTGCATAGATAATATCCCACAAGATAGAGGAGTTTTCATTATTATAATTATAATGAATTATCAGTAAATTCTAATTGGGATAGAATAGATTTAATTACCCATAATTTCAATGATCTTGGAAATTCTCTTAATCTTGCATCTAATTTTTTTCCTGGTTATGATTTATATTATTCAGAGGAAATGAATACTAATGGAATCAAATTTCATGACAAATTAAAAGATGATAATATTGAGTCTCTTCATTGTTCAAAAAATGTTTTTTCAAATTTACATAATTCTAATTCTTTAAGTCAATCTATTTTTGAAGAAGAAGAAAACACCATCACAAAAATCGTTCCAATATTTTCTCATTTTCAAGCCCCCACACATTTTAACGATTTTAGTTTTCAGGAATCCACTCCTATTTATGATTCTTAAGATGATGGAGTTTCATTTTCTAATCATGAGCTTGAAATGATTTCATTTCCACGAGCTGGTGCTAATAATAATTTTTATTTTATTCACTTTGTTGGCACGTGGGAATGAATTTTTTGCAAGCAAATCTCAGTTGTGTTGTACCATTATTTGTAATATTGATGTATTTAATAAATTTCTTTTTTCTTGTTTTCTTCAGTTTGACTTTGTTTTACTTTCAAATTTTATTTATTAATTTTTAAACATATTATGTTGGCACTTTAAGCATTCAAACTCTCAAGACTCATCAAGTACAATAATGATCTTATATGAAAATCAATTTCAAAAACATAAACATAAAAAACTTCTTATTTTGAAATTTTATTTGTTCATGTTTGGCCAATTCATGCATTGTTTTCATATGGATTTTTTACAACTTCTGGCATTTGTGAGTGCATCATTAAAGTTTGGCCAACAATGTAATTTTTCTAAAAATATTCAGAACTTTCTATTTGATTCCCATCCACATCTTGTTAATTTATTTGGAAAATATTTGAAAGTTCCAATTGTCAAGAAGATTTATATCCATCATATTTCTTTTGTACATAATGCTGTCAGTTTTTAGCAGGCTTCAATATTTTAAAATATATCATTCAATCATGGCTTGATAATTCCTCTTCCTTTGAACTTCTTCCAATCATTTACTGAAATTCATCCCGATTTTCATGATCTCGTAGGCAGATGTTTGGAAGAATTTCAAAGTAATAATTTTATGAATAAATTTATTTTGTTGAACTTGTTAGATGTACATAGTAGGCTAGTTTTCTCTTTTGATAATCTAGCTACGATTTTATTTATGTTTCTAATTTTTAATATTTTTATATGTGTGGAAATAAAACTGAGAGAATGGTTACACTGGAAATATGATTTCACCTAATTTCAATCTACTGTTTAGATTATGATTATGAATAGATTATTTTATATTTAGATTCCTTTCCTGTTTGTATTTTTTTCAATATTGTAGATTTTTCAATAAGAAGGTAATGAAGCCCAAACATATGCCTTAATATTCACTTGATTTTTGGTAAATAATGGCTCAGAGAATATTTACCATCTAGTATTTTAAGATCACATTCATGCTTATGGTGCACTTGTTTATCTTGCTCCATTATAATTAGGCACTTTTGAAATAATAATTTCTCAAACATCGATAAATGATCTCATTCACCACTCCTGTTCCTCAATATGAAGTGGATATAAATCAATAACTCATTACTTAGTAGTTAACTTAAATTAGATAAGTAGATGATGATGGAACTTATGAAAAATCAAAGATAATACACATGAGAATGTCAATATATATAAGGTAAATTTACAGTTAGACTCTTCTAGGTATGCATAGACATGTCCATATTCATCTATTGTTAATTTTATCATTTTCATAGTTTACTTCTCTTTTATGTTTTGTTGCTTTTGCAGGTCTTCATTGACTTGATTTGGAGGCTTTATTTTTATTATAAAGTCTAATTAGATTTAGAAATAAGCAAGCAACTAGCATATTTAAAGTTACAAACATGTTTAGGGGAGTGTCTTTTTTCTCACCAGAAATACTTCTTATTTTTTTCTGTATTAATGATTCTCTTTATTTTGTTGTACAAATGCACAAGATGCGTCAATAATCGTTTTTTATTTTTCCTTTATGCAACTGAAATGGAATGTTGGATTCTTTCTTCTTCATATTTAAAAATCAAAGGAAATTACAAATTAATTCTTGTAGCAGTTAAAAATTCCCTTATCGAGGATTTGACCTCTACCCATTGTGAATCTTACATTTTCCAGGTTGAGTTGAGCATCTGAACTACACTTGTTCATCTTTCATCCACTTCAGTCACATTTATTCCTCTCGAGATGGTATAGAGCCTCAAACTGGCAAATCTCATAATCTCGGTCCTCTGCTTTTCGTTTCATTTTTAAGAGAATAACCTTTCCGAGATCTTTCCCTCGAGATTTTGAACTTTCAAGTTTATTGGATTCTGAGGTTTGTCTTGTAATCACTACAAGAAAAAAGCACATTGGTGAGGGTCATGCTTGTGACTGACCTTTAAGGTCCGTCACCAATGTCACATATGGTGACGGTCCTTAAAAAACCGTCACTGTAAGTGTATATAGTGATGGTCCTTTATGGTCCGTCACCGAAGACATTTTCAATGACACTTTTGGTGAGGGTCGTTAAAGGCCCATCACTAATTCTCTCTTTGGTGACACTTCTAGTGACAAACTTTTAATGACCCTCACCAATGCTCTTTTTGTTACTTTTAGTGACGGTCAAAAAATGTTCGTCATCATTGATCATTAAAAAACCGTCACTGTAAGTGTATATAGTGATGTTCCTTTATGGTTCGTCACCAAAGACATTTTCAATGACACTTTTGGTGAGGGTCGTTAAAGGCCCATCACTAATTCTCTCTTTGGTGACACTTCTAGTGACAAAATTTTAATGACCCTCACCAATACTCTTTTTTTTACTTTTGGTGACGTTCAAAAAATATTCATCATCATTGATCATTCCAATGAGTTTTTGATAACGCTATGTGTCTGTTAATATAGTTTTTGTCAAAAAGTAACAATTTAAAACCATTATTTTGGAGTATTTTTTATAATATGTCCAAGGCCATAGTGGTTAGCTTCAGTCAATTTTTTAAGAAGTAATTAGTGTCTATCATTTCCCTCAAGTAATGACTATTCGAATAGAGATTTCCTATGAGTCAACACATGCTTCATATCTATTAAGTTTATTATCTAGCAAATTCCCTTTAGATAAAGTTCCACTATTGTGTTTAGCAAATATATTATTTAATACCTAACCAAGCTCTAAAAAATCTATTAATGAGAAATACCTAACAATCCTCAATAATCTACGTATATCTTAAATTAATGCTTTGGCACACACTAACATTTCTTAGCACCCCACATGTCTTGGAACATCTTTGTACCTAGAACATCTTGTGATGACATTGACACCCAAGCACATGGTGGCATGCGCTAGCACAACATGGAGCTCTCCTAGCATCTATAATCATGTTGCATATAATACTTAGCATGCCCTAGAACACCTTGGTCGAATGCATTGACATACATTAGCACTTGGCACACAATGCCAGTTGGCATGTATTGGGACCTATTATTAGTGTTCCTAGCATGCCCCTTTTAAAAAAGATAAAGTCCTGACTTATTAACCCTCTTATTGGTTCTTCCTTTTGTTGCCTTGATGTTGAGATTGCAACAAGATGATGAGCTTAGTGGAAAGAAGTCGCCTTCACTAAGTGGGCCCGCAGGCTATTTTTGGCGCAAAGCCTATTTTTAGACTATGTCTATTTTTAGACATATGGATCATGTTTGATAAGTTGCATGATGCTATTTGTGGATGGTTGGTCAAGTCGGAAAAAAATAGATGGACTTCTATTTTTAGACATATTGGGCGGAATCTATTTTTAGATTGCCAGTCTAAAAATAGATATGTCGAATATTATTAGCTCTTAATAATATTTTGACTCTAAACATTATCTTATTCTCTTGGAGCACTTCAGTTAAGTGCACAGATGTGGCACAGGAGCTGACAGAAGGAATTACGCTATTCCTGAGGGTTATGTGGAGCTATTGCATGGATACTTAAGTTAGAACTCATGTGACAGAGTTTGGTGGAGTTGATTGAGGAAGTTAGTGGAGTTGTATTCAGTTTAACTAATCTAAACATAATTGAGCTATTTGTATCTAGTTTAACTAATTGATACAATTAGTGAGAGTGGTGTGAATTAATTATTAATTAATTCACCAATTATAAACTCATTAATCAACTAAAGAATGCATCAGTTAACTTTAGTGCATGGACAGTTTCAATGGAGACCAGTGCAGAAATAGGTGAAAGAGTAGGTTAACTATCAGTTGTGACTATACAGTTGCTATTTGCAACACACAGATAGGTGGAGAAGCCCATGAGGATTGCGCAGTACAAGCCAGGAGGTTTATGTTATTTAATGAGCCATCCCATAGCATTGAAAACACAATAGAGGCTGGCTATCAAGTGGCAAAAGATCGGAGCATGTGTTTTGCTAGATCTAGCTTGATAGTGTGTAGCAATTGAGGGTGTGCATGAGAGCTTGTGAGGAGCTTTTGTACTATGATTGTTACATGATCTCCATGACATATAATATACAAATAGTTGGGGTTTTCAGCTTTAAGCTTTCCCATTAAATAATGTGTTTATATGTGTGATTGTTTGTGGTTTTAATGTATGCATGCAATTGATTTTATTTCCGCATGTAATGATCAATGGTAGAAGAGATTCTGTATTATGCATGAAGTTAAAATAGTGTGTGATCAGGAAAATCTCGATGAATAATATATCAGTTATTCAAATTTTTGCATGGTATCAGAGGGATATTGATCATTGGAGCAATTGCAAAACATTGAAGCAGTTGAGTTTTGTGCTGGTGGAATTCGAATTTGCAGCAGTGTTTTCTTGGTGTTGAAGTTGAGATGTCTTTCAATGGATTGTGATCGGAGTATGCCCTTGAGGGCAGGTCGAATTATATTGCATGGAAGGACAGGATGGAGGTGGTGCTGGATGACAATGGGTTGAAGGATTTCATAGATGCAGAAATTCCAAAACCTACTTCTAATGATGCTGCCATACTTGACGCATGGCAAAAGAAGACATCAAAGTGTCAAAGGATTCTGTTGGAAGGTGTGAAGGATCACATAGTGTCCAGCCTTCATGGTAAATCTTCTCCATTCTTGATGTGGAAAGCTTTGACAGATTTATTCCAAAGCAAGAGCGATCAGAGGAAGTTGGCGCTTAAGGATAAACTCATAAACATAAAAATGGAGAAAGGCGACAGTATGCCCAAGTACCTCACGAAGTTCATCCAATGCAGGGATGAGCTGGGAAGTGTGGGGGTGATTGTTGATGATGAGGACTTGGTGAGCTTGGCTCTCCTTGGGCTTCCGAAGAGTTTGCATTCCTATCAGGACTCTGTCAATGGTCGGGAGAAATTGCCAGGATGGGAGTGACTTTGGTCGGATCTTGTGCAAGAGGAGATAAGGTGGAGTACCAGGGACGGATCTTCATCAAAGAAATCTGATGAAGAGAATTGCACTTTGGCTGCCAAAGAAAAGAAGGGGAAGAGCAAGAAAGCTTCTCAATCCGGTGCGAAAGGCAAGAAGCAGGACATGTCCGAGGTGAAGTGCTTTCACTGTCACCAACACGGACATTACGCCACTAATTGTCCATAGAAGAAGAAAAATAAGCAGGTTGTTGGGACCGCAGCTGGAGAGGCCTTAGCCTCGCAGTTTGAGCTGGATTTTTCATTGATCGCATGCTTGGTCTCAACTATGACGGGATCAATGTGGTTTCTTGACAGTGGTGCATCAATTCACATGACAGGAGATCGAGATTTGTTTACTGATCTGGATGAGAAAGATCTTGGAGTGCACATCGAGATGGGCAATGATGGTAGATACAATGCGACCGGTATCAGTACCATTTCCTTTGAGAGGGAGTCTGGTAAACCCTTTGTATTGAAGGAAGTGATGCATGTTCTAGGATTGAAGAAGAATCTTATCTCTGTGGCGATGTTAGAAGACAGGATATGATGTTGTCTTTAGCGTAGGAAAAGGCTTTCCTACGCAAAGAAGGCAACTGCAGACCTTTGAGAGAGGGGTTCAAGCTAAGAACCTTTATCACTGTAGATGGTCGCGCAGCCAATGTAAGGTGCAAGTGTATGAGGTGAGCCAGATGATACAGATGTGGCACCAGAGATTGGGCCACCTTCACCATGGAGCTTTGAAGATACTGCAACAGATTTCTACTGGGCTTCCTAAGGGTACTCTTGCGCAGTTAGGTCAGTGCAAGGGATGTACCTTGGGAAAATTTTTGAAAGCCACCTTTCATGAGAAGGATATTCGCGCCACGACGATCCTTGTTAGAATTCACACATACGTGTGTGGACCTTTCTCAGCAGCTTCGACATCAAAGCACAGGTATTATGTGATATTTGTTGATGATTTTTCTCGTAAGTGTTGGATATTCTTCATGCAGAAGAATAGCGAGACATACTCAAAGTTCTGTGAGTTCAAGGCACTGGTTGAGAAAAAATCGGGGAAGCAAGTGAAGGCTTTAAGGAGCGACAATGGTGGTGAATTCATCTCTGGCGAATTCAAGGACTTTTGCAGCGCAGAAGGAATTCGAAGAGAGCTCATAGCACCTCATAACCCACAGAATAATGGGGTTGCTGAGCGGAAGAACAGAACGATCGTGGTGTTGCACAAGCGATGTTGCATGATCAGGGCCTTCCCATACACTTGTGGGCGGAGGAATGAAATACTGCAGTATATGTGGTAAACCATTGTCCTCACAGGATACTTGGTATGAGTACACCCGAGGAGGCGTTTTCTGGTAAGAAGCCTGATATTTCCCATTTGAGGATTTTTGGTTCACCTGTTTACATTCATGTGACGAAGGATGCCAGGAAGAATCTAGAGCCGACCACAGAGGTTGGAATATTTGTGGGGTACACTGATACGCCCCACAACTATCGTGTGTATTTTCCAGACAGTCGCAAGACTGTTGTGCGACGGGATATAAAATTTCAGGAGGAGAAAGCCATGAAGTGTTCACTTGAGAGGGAGCCACACTTGCATGCAGATGAGGAGCTATTAGTTCCTAAGGATGAGCTTTAGTATGTGGATCAGCCACAAGAGGAATTTCATGGAGTGGAAGAGACCACCTGCAATGCCAACCATCGTGAGAAGGAAGCGCACTGCGTAAGCTGAGCGACCTGCTCAAGATGCAGAGAAGGTCAGACGAGCACCTACATCAGTCACAGAAGTGATTTCATCCAGTGACGATCGTATACTGGATACATGGCTCTTATGAGAAAGTGTATCGTGACAGAGCCATCCTCTTTCGAGGAAGCTGTGGAGGACCCCACATGGGTATATGCCATGGTGGAAGAGTATGATTCGATTGTCAGAAACAGTGCATGGGAGATTGTCCCGAGGCTGGAGGGGAAATCAGTGGTGGGTTCGAGATGGATCTACAAAGTGAAGCAGGCAGCTGACGAGAGTGTGGTGAAGTACAAGGCAAGATTTTTTTCCCGAGGCTTTTCATAGATTGAGGGGATCGATTATGAGGAGACCTTTGCACCTGTCGCAAGGTATTCTTCCATATGGACGATTCTTTCTCTCTTAGCGCAGATGGGGTGGCACATTCATCAGATGGATGTGAAGACTGCGTTCCTCAATAGAGTCATTGAGGAGGAGGTGTACATAGAGCAGCCTGAAGGTTTCGAGAGATCTTCGTAGCCGAGTCGCATGTGTGCAGTGTCAAAAGAGCATTGTATGGGTTGAAACAAGCACCTCATGCTTGGTACACACGGATAGATAGTTATTTCACCAGACTTGGATTCTCCAAGAGTGAGGCGGATTCGAACCTATACCAGATTCTGGTGGAGGGTAAGTTGCTAATCATTGTACTTTATGTAGATGATTTTATTTTTACGGGTGATGAACTTTTGATACACTCATGCAAGGCTGATATTGCAAAGGAGTTTGAGATGAAGGACTTGGGCCTCCTTCATTATTTCCTGGGATTGGAAATTTGGCAGCGTAGTGGTGGACTGTTTGTTTCTTAGGGTAAGTATGCTCGGGAGATACTGGAGAAGTTCAACATGCATGGCTGCAAGCCTGTTGATACTCCTCTTCCTGGTGGATGGAGGAAGGAGGATGCTACTTCTACAGTTGGAGGGTTGTTAGGTTATTATCAAAGAAGAGCCCTAACTCTTGTTCTAGTGAAGGACAACAAAATTGGTAGAAGGGTAGGTGTATAGGGCCTAAGGATGTTCAGACTTTGAAGGACTAAAGTAACATCCAAGTGGGCCAACCAACTAGCCCTAGTTCACTATATTGTAGAGGATTGATTCAAAGAGAAGAAGGGCAGCCTCCATAGCCCTGGACTTCTCATCTTGGAGCTGTAATATGGAAAAAATGGGCATACCAAAGATTTGTTCACAAATGGAATTGTGAACAACTTGTTACCACTCAAACTAGTAGTGGACCTAAAAGGGGTTCCTAAGAGGGCAACCGCTAGGACAAGGGAAAACGATGAGGCGAGCCCATTGTCACTGCCAGCCTAAGGCTCTTACTCTTCACTTGATTTCATCGACATGGGTGGAGTCCCTAGTTTAGGAAGTCACTTGTAGAGTATAGGTCAATGAATAGGTAGGAAGTGACCCTCGAAACCCTTTCCCTAAGATAAAATAAAGAGTGGGACTTGCTTTCCTTCTAAGCAAGTGAATTTATCTTCTAGGGAGAGAAGAGGGGGATTGAAGGGTTGAGGGAGAAGAATAAGACTTATGAAGGAATTTCTCAATCCCTAAAATCCTTTGGGAACTTGGATTCCAAAATGGTCCTCGATGAAAGGCCTTTGACACCAAATGGGACCACACGGGGCCAAGTGGACCCAACCTAGGTTCGGGGATGGAATTTAGCAACCAATGATGTTCCTATACTGGACAAGGTGAGGGGAAAGGATCAGACAAGAGTTTTTACTTCGATAGGTCAAATTGATCCTACTAGGTTCTATCCTTGGGACCACCTAGGCAAAACTTGATCCTAGAGCTAGGGCTTGAGGTATCTGAATATTCCACCATCGGAATTGGCCCAAGTTCTGAGGAGAGTGAGGGTACCTAGAGAGTGATTTGTGTAGATTTCATTGTGCATTAAAGTAGATGTGTTGTGGAACCTGGAGTGTGTTTTCATAAAATTCAAAGACAAAACCTGCATTCTCATGTGTCGTTGAAATTGAACATATGCCTTATTCACCTAAGAACCACATCGTAACTCATCTTATGCTACTCATGTCCAACTTCATCTAGCATGCCTTAACACCGCCTACATACCTCGACGTTACTCCCTTCCTTAGTACATATGAAACTCAATGGAAACTTCCTTAACCCTGAAGCCATACTCCGTCAACCCCTACACTCATACCTCATAAGCCACCGAACCCTTGATGCATTAAACCCTAAGCTATTAACTCATAACCTAGAATCCATGAACCCCCTAAGCACTAACCCCTTATTCTCTTAACTCGTGACCCTTAAACCTTAATCCATAACCCCCAAACACCTTAAAACCTAACCCCTTAGCCCCTAACACCTAAATCCCTTAATTATTAAGCCCTTAACCCCTAAATCCCTTTCCCCCCAAGCCCTTGGCCCTTAAATCTTAACTCTTGAAGCCCTTAACCACTTAGTATCTAACGCAAAACACAACACCTTAAACCAACAAAATAACCTCTTAGGAGAATCCTTCACCTATAACTAAGAATATTGGTACCATTTGATTTTTAGAGAACTGGGTATTGGTCTCGAGGGTGTGCGTCCGTGGGTAATGCGCTTATAACATGTATACCAAATGTAGAAAAATTGGATAATTTGAAAAACCTCAATAAGAATTGCTCACAATATCTACTCTTCATGTTGACATGGAGCTTGTAGTGTTCACCCACATAAGGAGTTGAAAATGAATAAATCACTCATAATGACACAACCTATTCAACCCTAATGAACAAGAAGCTAACCCTTGATAGAAATATTTTTTTTTTCTAAAAAACCACAATTGTGTCAATTTATAATACTATACATAAGAGAAAATAAAATGATATTGTCCACATCAATTCTTGAAATAGCCTCACATTTGCGACGAGTGGTGAGCCAAGGGGTGAATGTAGGGCACTATTAAAGTTACATCATGTTTAAATTCCTTTTACATCACGAGATTGTTCTCCATTAGGGTTGATGCACCATCAAAAGGGAGCATGACACCTTTTTGTGGGGGAGTGATTAAATTTGTAACACAATTCAGGTGACATACACCTCCAATGTAAATGACATCATTATATGTTTGTGTCAATTTGTTAAAGAGGTTATTTATAAATAATAAATTTAGTACTTGAACTTCATATTTTCATGGCCTTGACTCTAAGATGGATTTGTACTAGGAACACTTCATGCAAATAAGAGGGGGCCTTAATTTGGAACCCTCATACACAAAAGAGCACTAGATGTTGCCCTTCAGATCCCCCATGGTGGTTTCAAAGTGGGTTTACATTAGTGTCTAGTTGAAACGAATGACATCATGATATTCCTCTTCTCAATAACATCTTCTAGCTTTTCCATATACACAACATAGAGTTAGACGATCACCTCATCTAATGATCTTAAAATTACAAGTTCTAAAAGTTCACCTGCTAAATTAATACTAAATTTGAGAAATTTTAAGTGACCGAAGTAAAAATGACTAACTTAAACGTACAAAGTTAGTTTAGGGATAAAATATATGACTAGATAATAAGTGACAAGATTAATAATGATTAACATAAATGACTACTATAGCCAAAGAATAAAAATATGACCAAATAATAAGTACAACAAGTATATAAATTAGTCATTTATGTTAGTAATTTTTAATTGTGTCACTCCAGAAATAGAAAATTCCAATTTTGCTACTGAAGTGTTTTATCTCACTACAGGGGTCTCTAAATCCATATGTAGTGTTAAATTTAGACAAAGGGGTCTTTGAATCCATCTACAATGTTAAAATTCTAAATGCTCCTTTGTCTCTAAATTTTAACACTGTAGATGGATTCAAATATTCTCAACATTAGTTTTTCTCCTTCCTTCATCATCGCTAAAGACTCTCCTTCACTAGTTCATCCAAGGAGGGCAAGGCCAGTGGCACTCTGAGATGAAGGATAGAAAAAATAATTCGAGAAATTCATAATCTCTCGAATCTTCTCGAAACCCTAAGAAAGCTACACATCCGTTATGTCTTTCTCCGACCCTCTAACGTCCGTTTCCTCGTCAGCAAAGTTAGACAACGTACATACATTGAAGATGGATTCAATTTTGGAAACTATCATTTAAAAAGAGGCTAGCTCTACCCCAAAATGACAGTCCCTCCCCCAATACCTTGCCACAACTTCCATAGTTGTCAATTTTTACAATAATAGAACCTCTAAGTACAAGCTTACCGTATACTTAGAACTTAGGTTGGAATTTATTTGTTTCTTGAACTCTTTAGATGATGACTAAAGATCATTAAATATATAGATTGAAGCATTTTCTTGTAGTTATTGATGAACTTGTTAACCATCTATAGAGGAATACTTCCCTCAGACATTTACTTGATTTTTTCCACAATGAAATAATCCTACTATGTTTTTGGTATATTCGACAAGACTACATCTTTAAAGTAATGAAGATTTAATTATTAATGTTTGAAAATCCTTTAAGAGGTGGAGACAATAAAATTCACATAAGAGGAGGTATTCCCTTTGTTTAGCGAACCTCCATGGAGAGAAAGCAATAAATGCAAGATTAACCTACTGTTTATGTGATAATTAGGGAATGTATATCCATTCTCTCAAAGATTAGTCTTAGATAATGAGAAATAATCTCCTATTTATTCTAAATAATCGTTAACGCTATTTATAGAGTACCTTCTCACCATCACAATCACAATAGTCATTTTTTAAGAAAAGAACTACAACAAAACTTTAAATATGCAAATAAATAACCTCCATACATGAAGGTGAAAACATATTTAAAACAATTTTAAAGTAAATTAGAATATAATATAGAAAAAATAACAAAAATCTTGATACAACATTAATTAAAATAATTTTCTTTAACACAAATATATTATTAAAAACGACAAATTAACATTAATAAATAAATGATTTATATAAAACCTCACTTTAGTAATGAATAATTACTTAATTTATAATTGATTTATATATCGATTCAATGTGACTCAAAGAAATGACAGAAGCCATTATAACTATCCCACCCAATCACTTAGTTTCATTCCTTTGCCATCTTGTTCCATTTATTTTTCCAAATTAAAAAAATATTAAACTATTCCAAATTCCTTGAAATCATTTGACTCAAATAGAAAATACAAACAGTGTGCGCCTCTCATTTTTCCGCTATTGCATTATCCCTCTTCTCGCTCGAAACGAGCTCACGCGCCGAAACGAGCGCTTTTGTCCAATACCTGTATGCAATTGCTCGGCATAAACTTCGAGACCCAAACTCTCTTCTATGAACGATTTTCAACAGATTACCTATGCTTTCTTCACCGTCAATATGAGTTCAGAAAAGGTATTTTTCTGCAAGAGAATGCTTAAATTGCAAAATCCCATAATTTTTCTTATGGTTGTCATGAATCCTGTATGATCGGTCTTGGAGAAAATTCATTAAATAAGCCACTGTATTCTCTGAACTAAATTTGTCGAAATAGGTCTTGCTCAAAACACTGTTATTTCAGTTTCAATTATTCTAATCTTTCAATGGAAAAGTTTAACCCTATTTTGGCTTATAGACAATATCTCATAAGCTAAGGCTCTCTATAAATGGACTAGAGGAGGTCATGCTCAAAAATTTGTTTAAAAAAATGACAGAGTTTGTGAATAAATTCATTGAGTTAAAGGATGGGGATTCTGATATATTTTGAGTAGTTTGATTGAATAATTTCTCTTTCTATTCTGTACATTTAAAATTTTTGGGAGAATGGACATTGATTATTCTGGTATTTGACGGTATTCTATTCAAATTACATAGAGGAAGATAGAAAGTGAGGGCTTTTAGAGGCTAGCCATACAGAATGCCAAAATCTTTATAGGTTTTTGTGAGATTTTTAAGACTGTCAAATAGGATAGAACATTAGGGATTTCACTAAGCCAAGAAGGCGAATGTCACATTATTTAAATACTTACTTAAGAGTTACGAGTCTGAACATTTTTGATGTTCAAGTGGTTCATAGATATCTTCAAGTGGTTTCTATTTGTATGGAACAAGCAGTTTCTGTTTGTATGCAGCCGAGAATTTGATACATCAACTGAAATACTATGCTTTAACAGGTTTTCCCTTTCAGATCATCTTTGTGCAATAGAATACAATCTTTAATGCTCTTTAGTGTATGGATAAGTCAAAACTAATGGATCAAGAAGCAGGGACTATATAAAAAGTTACTAATTGAGGGAAATGTTATCCTTCACAAGATAACAACGTAGAGGTACTTTTTTAATATTTTGACCAGAATAGGCCATCCAAGTAGGCCTTAGAAGTTACAACGAAAATATCTTTGTTTTCTTTTACAATGGCTGAGGTGGAAAACTGTTGCCACATTCTAGGGTCACCTCTGTCCATTATAGAAGGACGTCTTGTAACTTGCTCTGAGTTGCCAGTTTCTCTCTAAGAAAGTTTGTATGGAAAACCAATGTTCTATTGAAGGTTTAATCATACAAAGGATGCGTAAAATGAAACTCCTTTAGTGAGTCCAAGAAAAATACCTGGCGAATAATTGGTGAAAAATGATACCTGTAGAAGAGCCTACAAAGTTCCAAAATTAGAGCCAACTTCGCCAATTAAAAACTGCAAACAACCTGGAATCCTATCTTCAGGACGAGATTGTTTGAAGCACCCCAAAAATTCAAGTATGTTTCTACTGTGCTACCTTTCTATAGACTGGAATTATTTCTTTTATTGTTGTAATATCAATTATATAGTCCTGGTTCAAAAATTTGAAAGATAGACTTGATTTTTCATCCAATTGATTATGAGACTTTGTACTCAAGGGCATGAGAAAAAAAAATCCAATACTTTTCAGCTAGTCAAGCATAAGTTCTTGAAAGTTAAATAGTAACTGTCTCTATCTAGTTTCCCACTGTGCGGCGGGCATATCGCTAATTTTAGCAAGCCTTAGCATTTTCCTCTCTAACTGCATAAGGAAGCAAATTTCTGAAAAAGTTAGTAATGGAGGGAAACGTTATCCTTCACAAGATAACAACGTAGAGGTATTTTTTTGTTGTTTTGGCCAGAATAGGCCATCCAAGTAGGCCTTAGAAGTTACAGAGAGAAGCTCTTTGTTTTCTTTTACAACGGCTAAAGTGGAAAATTGTTGCCACATTCTAGGGTCACCTCTGTCCATTATAGAAGGAGGTCTTGTAACCTTCTCCGAGTTGCCAGTTTCTCTCTAAGAAAGTTTGTATGGCAAACCAATGTTCTATTGAAGGTTTAATCATACAAAGGATGTGTAAAATGAAACTCCTTTAGTGAGTCCAAGAAAAAGACCTGGCGAAGAATTGGTGCAAAATGATACATGTAGAAGAGCTGACAAAGTTCCAAAATTAGAGCCAACTTCACCAATTAAAAACTACAAACAACCTAGAATCCTATCTTCAGGACGAGATTGTTTGAAGCACCCCTAAAATTCAAGTATGTTGTTACTGTGCTACCTTTCTATAGACTGGAATTATTTCTTTTATTTAGTCCTGGTTCAAACATTTGAAAGATAGACTTGATTTTGCATCCAATTGATTATGAGACTTTGTACTCAAGGTCACGAGAAAAAAAATCCAATACTTTTCAGCTAGTCAAGTATAAGTTCTTGAAAGTTAAATAGTAACTGTCTCTATCTAGTTTCCCACTATGCGGCGGGCATATCGCTGATTTTAGCAAGCCTTAGCATTTTCCTCTCTAACTGCATAAGGAAGCAAATTTCTGAACTCTTCCCTGACACACATGAAAGCCAGATGCAGTTTCGGAAATGGTATTTGCAAATTATAAGAAATTATTGTACAAGAACCTTCTTACAGTCCTTGCTTCTCAATGCTAAGCAGATGCTACAATGAGAATTTTGTCCAACCATCCTTATACTTTTAGCTAATTTATGGAGCAAAGATTTAATTGTGTCTTTATTGTTTATTTGCTCTTTCCAACCTGGATTGTTTATCTGCTCTTAACAGTTCATTTCCTTAAGAGCATAAGGCTGCCTTTTAAGTGCCCATTTTCCCTTTATTACACAAATATCCAAAAAAACCTTGTACCTTGCATCTATTCTTTGATTCCTTCCTTCTTCCATTGATCTTCTAGATGATAATATGGAGGTTAATCATAAAAACAAGACAAGGTACACTGCTCATATTCCAGACATGATTTCTTCATTTCTACTTGTGCTAGAACCCAGTTGAATTTTCCTTCCTCTTATCATCTTGATTCTTGCTTAGCTTAGTCCAACTTCTTACTTTGGAAGTTTACAAAAAAGTTATAGAATCCATAACATCTTGTGGTACCTGAGCGGTGCATTTCCAAAATCAATAGGTGAAGTCCAATTTCCTAGCGTCCAAATTCCTTCAATTCACTATTGATACAAAACAAGAAATAATAGCTAGCTGCTAACATTCTCACTTAAAGCTTAACAAGATTCCTAGGAATTACATATATCCTTTAGTGTTTCTAGTCATCAGAATTTAAGGAGCCAATTTATAAAATCTCACACATACAGGGAAATCAACAAGAACATTCTTCAAGAGATTAAAGCCAGACTCTCAAAAATTACATCTCTATCATTCCTACTAATAAAAATACGAGTCGATTAGGCTTGTACTAGTGCAATAAGAACATCTACCATGCTAGGGACTAATGTTTTATTCTTCTTTGGCACAAAAGTGACCAGGTTTATCCCCATTGCTAGCTTCCAACATGAGTGGTTCCCTCTGGTGATTTCTCACCGTCAACATTTAGCCAACATAAGGCTTGTTCTAGTGGTAAGTTGGACCAAGTTCGATGTTGGAGACCAAACTTCTATTCCCTATAGGCATAGAAGTTTACTAGGACTATCTTGATTGGCTAGCCTGCAACGTTAGTGGCACCCTTAAGAGGGCTTCTGGCCATCAACATGAGCTGCAAGAAAAAATGATCTACCAATAAGGGGGAGTGCATATGATGACTTAGGTTCAAACCCTGACAAGTGCACTCCATTGTGTTACTAAGGGCCCATGATGAGCCCAAGAGGAAAATACAAAATTCAAGTCCAAATGGATTTTATATGGGCATAGAAACCCCTCAAATGCGGCAACTTAGCCAATGTTCCACTGTGTTTGACAGTGCTCTTCCCCATGTTATAGTGAGGAAGTGTTTCCCCTGCTTTTGACCAAAAATAAAATAACAACCTAGAGAAGATATTAAAGCCAGACCATCCTTAAAAATCACATCTCTATCATTCTTACTAATAAAAATATGAGTTGATTAGGCTTGTTCTGGTGTAATTTAAGAACACATACCATGCTAGGGACTAATGTTTTATTCCTATTTGGCACAAAAGTGACCAGGTTTATCTCCATTGACTAGTTTCCAACATCAGTGGCTCCCTCTGGTGATTTCTCACCATCAATATTTATCCTACATAGGGCTTGGTCTAGTGGTAAGTTGGACCAATTTCGATGCTGGAGACCAAGCTTCTATTCCCTATAGACATAAAAGTTGACTAGGACTATCTTGATTGGCTAGCCTGCAACATTAGTGCCACCTGTTGTGGCCGTGCAATTTATAAGATTGGTAAGAATAAACGACAGAGGACAACATCAAACCGCTTTGGAGTCCAGGACCTATCCTTCCTAGACTCAGAGAGGGATCTCTCTGTTTTTATGATTTAGCTTGATGGTTATAAAGGATGATATTAGGCTAGTTATAGAAATTATGAGGGTTGTTTGTTTTGATTGATTATGTTGTTGGACAGATAGAGCTATGAAACTTAACCATTGAGCTATGGAATCATAAAAGGTTGAATTGTGTATCAACTTTTCAAGGGCATTCACAGGACAAGCTAACTATGCAGACTGGATCTTACTGGCAGTGTGAATATGAGATGGAAGAAAACAATGAGTTCAGTAATAGCTAAAGAGCATTTAAGAATTCTTTAACTATACTTCAGAAGAAAACATTAAGATAGTAAACATAGACAAAACTAAGGTGCTCTCTTAGCAAATCTTAATCTAAATTTTCTGTTTCACAATAAGACAAATTGATGCTCAGCATGAAATACAGAGAAAAACATTAACACAGAAGAAATATCACCATTAACATAGCTCAAGAATCCTGTGAACGGTCTCTTATTATTGATGCCCTAGCAAAAACTACAGTGCTCCAATACAATGATCTTTACAATGCAGAGTCTAACAAGGTCCAACCCTTGATAATGAAAATACAAGCCGTATTTAACTGCAACTATGCTGGTTGCCCTAATCAACTTCGAAAATCTTCCTTAACTACAATTTAATTAGAATTTGGCAACTGTGGCCATGCAAGGCCTTGAACAAAAAATATCTTTGGCAAAATCGACTGTAACATTAACTTTGGCAGCTCTTCGTAAATAAAAAAAGGTATGTTGAAAGTGGCCGAGGTGGTCACAAAGAGGAAACGTTGGGTGGCTTTGACATCTGGCTCCGCCATTCATGCCGCCTTTCCTGAATCATTAGTTCTAATGCGGCGCTGGCTACCATGTGTACCCTCGAATATCTCTGTCCAATATTTGCCATCGGTCACCAATTTTTGCATCTACATCGTCAATTTCTTTTCCTAGCTTTTGAAGCATAGCATCGATCCTATTTATCATAGAAGATGAAACATTGCTTCCTACAGAAACTTTAGTCGCATGACACTTTGCATCCTTCGATAGCTAGACACAAACAATCCTTCACCCTTGTTAGGAAAGGTTGAATTGGTGGCTTCACATTGCTGTTTAGACTCAGTCACACTGTCTGAAGGAAGAGATTGTGTTGCCTTCTGTGGTATCTCAAATATACCCTTTACAAAACAACCAATTCCTCCTGCTATCATAATTTCCTCCATGTGGCCCTCAATTATATCATGTAACACCTGTGTTGGAGTTCGCTTGGCCTTTTTTCCACGGTATGACATTTGTTGCTGCTTGTAATCTCTTACTTCAGCTAATGATTCTTCTCTTGTTTCTCCCTCTTTGTCCCCTGATAGGAAGAACGTTGCCATATAAGGCCATCCTGCTCAAGTATGGGTTTATAATCGGAACGCCTTTTCCGCTCCTCTGTAGCCTTCCTCACGGTATTTTCATGCTCAGCTAATAGCTAAAAGAATTTCATAATCGCAGGAAGCTTTACCTCTTGGACAAGGCAATTAAGACCTCTGCATGACAAATGATGAACTCAACAACATCCAAACCGAATCAATAGCAAAACACTGGCCATACACATTCTCCATATTTTCCACTACAACGTATTCTCCTTGTGAAAGCTTAAACTTCTGAAAGTGCATCATATCCCATTTCAGGGATAGACTCAAAATAGACATCAATATTTAGAACAGGTGGACCAATAGTCCCGATCATTGAAATAACATTTGGAAGAAAAAGAAAACTTCCCGCAAAAGTTTCTGTCAAACCATAGTCCTGCACAACATGGAAACATGTCACTACTCGTAGAAACTCTTCCACATGTCTTGCAAGTGGAGCTGCTCTTGATGACATTACACAGACATGTTCTCCCAGACCTTGTTTAATCTTGCTAAAGACAACTTGATCAAAAAGTGGAGATGCTTTTTCATGTTTCAACCCTTTGCTCATATTATTAAGCTTGTATTTGTATGCAAATTCAAACACCTTTCTATTTAGAAATCCTCCAACGATGATCTTCTGGTTTAAACCTGAATATATGCGATCAAAAAAACATGTGGGACACCACATAAGACAGTTGGTTTTAGTTCTGCTTTATCCTCCACCAAAAGCTTCACATCCCTGCGTCAGAAGCCTATTGAAGCACTTTTTGATATGAAAAATTCCTCTGTCACCCGATAAAATATATGTGCTAGAGGAAGAAACGAGAAATAAACATCCTTCTCTACGAGCTCTTCATTCTGACATTTAAGAAAATAAGCAATTTCGGTCACCATAGAAACAATGTTTTCATTTGTGATCAATATGCCTTTAGGTTCACCAATTGTGCCATTAGTGTACATTATCGTGCAGATATCGCTCTTTTTGGGTAATGATTGTTCAAACCTCCTTTCCTTACCTAGAAACAAAAATTCGTTCCAAGTATAGACTTTGAGCGTTTGTTTTACGAAAACCCGAAACCGGATTTCGGAGGGCCCAACAGATGGTAAGACATATTGTGATTGGTGGGGGGGGGGGGTGCGAACATATCCTTCACTTTCCACGTGGTTAATGGCTGAGTTTGAAAAGTACCCATTTCGAACCCCCCCTCCTCCACTAAAATTCGAAACACTGAGGGGGTTCGAAATCAACTTGAACTGTCAATCTAAACCAATGGTTATCCTTCATAAGTCAAACATGCGTGAGGTTTAGCATAATATCGGCAGAAGCTCCACTGCCATAGTGTTATAGTTCTTAGCTCTTAAATCTCCTTCTACCAGACCATCCTCTGTCGGAACACCAATATGCATAGCCTTACTTGCATCAGGTTCATCTTGGTATTATCTTCCTCCACTTCAGGAGATCTCTGCTCATTTGTAATAATAGATTTTGAATTGACAAAACATTCAGCCATTTCATTGTTTATATTGCTTTTAGACACACTTGTCGCTGTTGATATAGTGTGGGGAAAATACTTGTTTTCATATTTATAACATGGAACCACCAGCTCAATCATTTGAAAATATTCACTGCCTCTATGTATATGCTCAATAGAATCTTTACTGAGGCTTACTATTTCATTGTTTTTTTTCGCTAATTCAATGTTTTGCAATGTCATATCTCTGAAACATGGGTAGTCATCGGCTGTCACTCTCGCTATCTCCCTGATTTCTCTGTTACTAATTGATAGCTCTCCACCAGCTTTATTTAACGAGCAATAATGTCAGCACATCTTGGAAGAAGTTCAACTGGCTGCCCTCCTGGGATCACAATATACTCAATAGCAAGTCTGGCCTCTTCTAAAGCATCAATCTCTTCTCGGGAAGATCTTTTCTTGGCTGCTCCATCTGATATCTCAATACCATTCTTAGGCTTTTTGAATGAATTAAAATAACTTGCACCAAGAGTCTCCAAACCAAGAATAGTACGCATGACCCTTACCATCTCCACCATTATGTTTGTCTTCATCACAAATATGGGTAGACGCTGATATTTAGCCACTCCTCGAATCCATGAATTCTCCTTGAGCTTAGAATGTAAAGCAAGAATTGCATCAGCTGCTCCAATGTCATTTGTGAATTTAACTGCTTTCTCTAGGCCCATTACTTCACTACTTGCTCCAGGTCAGCCTCCATGATCTTTTATAAGTATATAAAATAAGTGGTGAATCATCATCCTTCCGAAATTGCTCATAACTACCTTTCAACCCAAAAAGATCATCATCACCACTCTCATTACCAGCCTCAAAAACACCATCGGACTCTAAACATGTCAAAGTGCTCCTAAAATGGCTTCCAATGCCTGGTTCTGTTGTGGCAGGACTTCCATCTGTCACTACCTTCATAACCATCTGGAAGACCTCAAATGATGGAGATTTTCCTATTCACAACATATAATGGAAATTTTATATGAAGTTTGAAAAGGCCAAGATAGATACTTGATTAATTATTTTTGTTTTTGAATTGACATTGCATACAGTATCATCCAGCATATTTATCCCCTGGGATGGATATGAAAAACTTTATAGAGCACCTGCTAATATGGCATCCACAGTTGCTTCTAAGATGTGATGAATACGACATTCGGTCCTTGATGTCATCTCTACAGCATAAGTAAATGAGGATGGTCCTTTTCTCTCAAGTATAGCCTTCTGAACTCCCCTTCTCTTTGCCTCATCATCTCCAAGGGCAACACTCTACACACTCTCTACAAGCATCTCTAAAGAAGGATTCTTTATGATATTTTCAATAGTCATTCCATGCGCAGTTCCAACCAATTGGATTCCACGCTGAGAAATAGTACTCGCTACGATTGCTTCAGGCTCTATTCCAATTTCATCAATAATAACTGTTTGAGGCATATGATTTTCAACTGCTTCAATCATGACTTTATGTTGCATATCAACATTTGGTACTTGCATTCTCTGTGACCAACCAATGCATGCATGAGGGATGTCTCCATCACCAGCTATTTCATTTGATGTATCAACTACCACAGTTCCATATTAGGCTGATTGGATGGGAGAGACATTGATGTTTTTGAAACATCAAACATATTTCCCAATTTCATATCTACTCCCTCACTTATTGCTTCAACACTACCAACTGCAATTTCTTCTACTGTCAAGACACTCTTCTTCTTCATTATCTAAATGTGAATCAAATTCAGCATCAGAGGAAGATGATTTTGCCTCTGATTGAACTTCAAACTCCTCATCGTCAAATGAGTTAAACCTATCAGTTCCATCTTTGTGTTTCCCACTATCATCTGTACCATCCACAGCTTGAGAAATGCCCTCAATATTGGGTTCAGTTGCAACATCATTTGTGTCTACAGTGGGCTTTGATTTTTTGAGAAATATCTTGTATTTTAACATTGATTTTGCTTCTTTTCACAAAGGCTTTCCTCAACTGTCTGCATAGAAATTCCACCTCCCTTTTTTCTGTGACAAATACCAGTATACCACCAGGTGGTAACTTCTTATGAATAGCTAAGACCTTTTTGTAAGCCTTCCCCAAGTAATCTACCAGCTCTGTCTTTGCTGAGAGATGAATGGTTATGGGAAGTTGCCTTGTAGCCACTTCTACTACAGATGGACTCGAAATAGGAGCTACAAAATTTGCGCCCAAAGGAGCACATTCAAAAGCCTTAGAAGTGGCACTGGTTTTTGTATCTAGCTTTGTTAAAAAGTGGCTAAGGGATTCATTATTGTGAGTGTCGATAAGATTCAAGATACTGAGGCAGCATACAACATAAGTAGCAGGTCCAGGTGGTGGGGCACTAGTTGGTGAAGCCAGTTCAAATTTGTTCCATTTCTGCTAATGAATTTGAAAATATGTAGGACAAAGTGTAAATTTGAAATTTATCCCGTGCCAACACCACCCTTAATAGGGCTTTTGGCTATCAAAAATATTTGCAAGAAAAAATGGTCTACCAATAAGAGGGAGTTCATATGATGACTTGGGTTCAAACCCTGACAAGCACACTCCATTGTGTTACTATGGGCCCATGATGAGGCCAATAGGAAATACAAAATTCTAGTCCAAATGGATTTTATATGGGCATATAAAACCCTCAAATGCAACAGCTTAGCCAATGGTCCACTGTGTTTGACAGTGCTCTTCCCCATGTTATAGTGGGGAAGTGTTTCCCCTAATTTTGACCAAAAACAAAATAACAACATAGAGTGTTGTAATATGTGCACCTCAATGCAATTGATTAATATCGAAGGTGGGTCTTTTTTCCATCTTGGTAACTCCCTCATTATCGCAAAAAGAATTATGCTTATCCTAATGAACTTGCATATCTGCAAGTATTTTCCCAATCCAAAATGCTTGACATGCCCATTTTGTTGCTACTCTGTCTTGAGTTTCCTACATTAAACCAAGGAAGTTAGGGGAGAGACAGATCTAGTGATATAACCTTTTCTAAGGAATTTGATACCTTTTGGAGGGAAACAAGGATCAAGAGGATGCTAAGAATGTGCTTGTAGAGTAACAACAAATACATCATTGAGATAGCTAAAACAATGATCCAGGACATGGATTTACCCATCTGTCTTTAAGCCAAAGCTTGCAACACATTGTCTATATCTTGAACCAATGTCCTCACAGGATCTTGAAGGACAAAACACCAAAGAAATATTTTGTTATTGAGAAGCCACAAGTATTACATTTTTGTTTCCTTTTTTTTTCCAATTTATATTCATATTCATGATGAGAAAAGCACTAATATTGAACCCTTGAACATAAAGGCGGTCTTTGTTGGATAGAGTAAGACATCCAGGGGCCTACATGATCTAAATTAAAGTGCAACTTAAGACATTGGTGAGCAAGGATATGAAGTTTGATGAAGATGAATGGTCCTCAAAACCATAAAAACATCCTATAGTGATTAATGCATGCGAAAAATGTTGTTCCGGATTTCTGTTCTAAAACTGAAAAAGAAATCAATGTCGATCAGCAAGATTCTAGTCAAGGAACGAGACCTAATTACTTACTAGTGTAACCTGGGGAAGTTAAGATGGCTTACTCAAACATTGTAGGGTGTACAGAACAAGTGGGAGCATCTAAGTCCATGTTTTAGGTGAGTCGTCAACCTAAGAAATTTCCTACTTATGTTGCACTAATGTCTTCTATTCTTCAGACATTGCCCTCCCTTTTTACTTCAATTTCATCTTTGAGAAAGGATGTTTCCTTGGTAAATTTTTTGTCATTGTATGTCAAGGGGATTTGCTGAGCTGAGGAGATAAATGTGGCACTTGATGAGCGAAAGTGGCTCACAATTGAGGGTAAACTAGCTTTCAACCGAAAACACGTAAGTGTGTTCTTCCAAATGATCATTGAGAAATGTCTTTCAAAGTTGTCGGAAAAAACTCGGGCACAAATTTGGACTAAAATTGACATCGTTGTTGTGCCCTTGGGATTGATTTCTTTTACATGTAGTTTATAAGTTGCAGATATAAGGATACCATTTTGAGATCATGATGTGCAAATATCCCGAGCTCACATATTTTTTGGTGAATGAAATAAGAGGTAGTGGTGGTACTAGTGTGAGAAAGAAAGACCATCCTCCTTTATGAATTATTCCTTATAGGTATAACCGCCGTAATGAAGTGAGTTCTAGGTGGGAAGACTATCTTCGGTAAGCTACAATGGTCCATCAAAGTGTTTTTTCGGTTAGTTCTACTCACGGACTTGGCAAGAGATGGCTCAAAATTCTTGCAAGTGATCCACCAAATATATATCATGGAGAATTGTCAACTCAAAATGGCTACGATACGTGACTAAGGGATGCATCGTGGGATCGATTTATGATTTCCGGTCGTTTACCTTGTTTTTGTAGCTGATTGGATTGTTGCCTTAAGGAGTTCATGCTAGTAAACTTCCTAGTGGACCCATAAAAGAAATATGTTCATAATCATTTAAATTCTTTTCCTGTAGGTTGTCATATCAAAGGAATTACCCATGGCATGATCAAAGCAACTGTAAAGAAAAATAAATCCAAACTTTTCTAAGCTTAATGACTTCTTTCCATCGCTAAGCTAACTAGGACAACCTTGAAATATTTTCAAGAAATTTTTATGATGATGCTAAATTGGTCTTGCAAGGCCTGTCAATGGAAAATTTTACAGCTTGATTTCACAAATGGAAATTTAGGGTGACTAAAATATCTTCTATAAAGTGCAGAGGACCGACCACCGTAATGCAAAGAATTGTTTTGCGTACTAATCGTTTATCTAAATTGATGGATAGACTCTTAACCGGACTCCTCAAACATTGATGATGTCATAAAATGATTGAGGGGCTCTTCCAATTCAGCACCATACCCAACATATTCATGATCATCTTGGATGATATTTAGGCCATTAATGAGATTGGAAAGAGGGCTCTCATATTGGAATCAAATTCAAGATATAAATAGATCTATCTAGGTTTGTACAATAATTCAACTCATCTCAAGGTGGTACAAAAGTCCCTTCAGTGTCATCAAAAAGCAATGTCTTTCTAATTTATTTCGTCATTTGAGTGAATGCCGATGTGCTTTTTGCCTTATCGATCTTAAATTCTTAACTTTCTCGAGTAAAATCACTAACTTCGCAATTTACCACGCTCAAACCGTATAAGTCACCTATCGAGAAAGAACAACTCGCCTTCACACAATAACGTGTCTAAGAGGTTCAAGAAGCACACTGAGCTCTTTTCTAGCATTATTTTATAGGATTCAATGGCTTAGAACAAAGTATTCTGATTTAGTACACCACTAAATTGGTATAGGTGCTCTTGCACTGAATTGCAAAGACAAAAGATTTAATGAAGTTCAACAACATTTGACACCACTGTGAATGTAACAAAACAAGATCGATGAAGTCTTGATGAAGACTTCAGATAGCATAAGCTTCATTCATTGTGTGAAGATAAGTATATTTATGATACCAAATCCCTTGAAATAGAATTGGGTATAGGGTGGTGGTCTCACTCAAGACAAAGGGTTCACAATTGCAACGAAAAAAGACACTAGAAATATTTAGTTGTGTAAAGTTTAAACAAGGCCTCTTGTCTTGCAGATTTTTAGGTGAATGCATTAAAAGCGTTGATGACTGTGTGAGCCTTGTAAATGTTGAAAATGCAGCAATATGATGGAGCTTAGTGAAATGAAGTCGCCTTCACTAAGTGGGCCCGCAGGCAAATTCTGGCGCAAATTCTATTTTTAGACTATGTCTATTTTTAGACATATGGAGCATGGTCCAGGGGTTGCGGTATGTTATTCTTGGAGTATTGGTCATGTTGGTAAAAATAGATGGACCTCTATTTTTTTGACCTATAGGGTCGAAGTCTATATTTAGACCGCTTATCCTAAAAATAGGGAACTCAAATATTATTTACCCTTAATAATATTTGGACTATAAACTTCGATTTACTCTCTTGGAGCACTTCGATTCGAGCTACGAAGTGGCTCATGCATCCGAGACTGGAGGAATTACGCTATTCCTAAGGGTTTGGTGAGCTCATGCATGGTTGACTTCGGTTAGGACTTTAGTGGCGAAGTTTGGTGGAGTTAATGAGACAGATGGTGGAGTTGTGTTCGGTTTAACTTAGTTGAACTAGTTGAGATTAGTTTAAATAGCTAATCAACTAGTAATGAGTGGAGTGAATTAAATATTATTTAATTCATTAATTAGTAACTCATTATTCAACTCAAGAACACATCGATCACTACAAAGGGGCATGGACGATTCAATGGAGACTAGTGAAAGAGGTAGATGAAAGGGTTGAGTTAGCTATCACGTGGCGACATCGCTTGTGCATAAGATTTGCACCACACTTGGAGGAATTGCCCATGATGATTGCGCTTTCAAGCCAAGGAGATTCGAACCTTCGATCTCTATTTAGACAGAGCCATGATTTCGCAATAGAGGCAAGGCATTGAGCAGTGAGTTTTGAACCAGATGAACCTGTTCAAAACCAAGCTAGTTTGTGTGTAACTTCATGAGATAGTACTGAGTACTTGTGAGGAGTATTGTACTGATTTTGTTACATGATTTCTCCATTATAATATACACAATAGCTACGGGTTTTTCAGCTATAAGCTTTCCCCATACATACTATGTTAATGTGTATGATGAATTGATGTGCTATCGCTTGTTTTATTTCCGCATGTGTGATGATCTGAGTGGAAGAGATTATGTGTTGCATATAAATTGAATTGTATGTGATCGGGATAGTCTCGGTGGATAATTAATCATTATTCAGCAAATTTCTACATGGTATCGGAGCTATTGAAGCAGAGATTGATCATCACAGTGATTACAAACTTATTTCGGTAGACGAGTCCCGCATGCGGGCCGTGTAGCCTCTAGATCCATCCTTTCTTTGAAAGGTGATATATCCAAGAACGCCCCTTGCGGTCAATCTCCGTGCTAGAAATAATTTTTTTCTCACGGATCTAGAGCGGTTGAGCTTTGAGGTGGAATTTGAAATTTTGCGAGCAGCTTTTGTTTTCTTGGTGCCGTTGTTGAAAATGTCTTTCAATGGTTTGCGACTCGAATATGCTCTTGAAGGCGATTCGAATTATGTTGCATGGAAGGATCGCATGGAGGCAGTATTAGAAGATAATGGTCTAAAGGAGTTCGTAGATACGAGATGTCCAAAAGCCCACCGATCCTCGCTCGAAGTCGAAGCATGGCAAAAGAAGATGGCGAAATGTCGAAGGATCTTGTTGGAGGGCGTCAAGGATCATATTGTATCCAGCCTCGCATGGAAAGGCTTCTCCATATTTAATGTGGAAAGCTTTGATGGATCTATTCCGGGAGTAAGAGCGACCAAAGGAAGCCGGCGCTCAAAGATAAGCTCGGGAACATCAAGATGGAGAAAGGCGACGAGTATCGCCAAATACCTCACGAAGTTCACTCAATGCGTAGATGAGCCGGGAAGTGTGGGGGGTGATTGTCGAAGACGAGGACATGGTCGACCTGGCTCTCCTTGGTCTTCTAAAGTCTTGGCACTCATATCAAGATAGTGTCAATGGCCGGGAGAAGCTGCCAGGATGGGAGCGCCTTTGGGTGGATCTCATGCAGGAGGAGATGAGGATGACTACTCGAGATGGATCTTCATCAAAGGGAGCTGATGAAGAAAATTGCGCTTTGGTTTCCAAATCAAAGAAGGGGAAGGGTAAGAAAACTTCTCATTCCGGTGCAAAGGGAAAGAAGCAGGATATGGCGAAAGTGAAGTGTTTTCACCGCCATGATCATGGACATTATGCTACCAATTGTCCAAAGAAGAAGAAAAACAAGCAAGCGGGAAGATTCAGCAGATGGAGAAGCTTTGGCTTCACGATTCGAGCTTGACTTTTCACCGATCGCATGCTTGGTTTCAAGTGTGATGGGATCGGTGTGGTTCTTGGATAGCAAGTGCATCATTTCATATGACGGGAGATCGGGATTTGTTCTCGGATCCGGGAGGACAAAGATTTGGGTGTGCACATCGAGATGGGCGATGATGGTAGATACAAAGGCGACCGGTATCGGTACCATATCCTTTCGAGAGGAGTCCGGTAAACCCTTTGTATTGAGGGATGTCATGCATGTACCTAGTTTGAAGAAGAACTTGATCTCCGTGGCGATGTTGGAGGATAAGGGGTATGATGTGGTCTTCGACGAAGGAAAAGCCTTCTCCGTGCAAGTAAGACTACCGGAGAGACCCGGAAGATAGGGGTTCGAACCAAGAATCTTTATCAATTGCAAGTAGATGGTCGCATGCAGAATGGCATGCAAGGCGGGAGAAGCGGTGAGTCGGGATGATGAGGGCGAACCGTGGCACGGGAGATTGGGCCACCTTCACCATGGAGCTTTGAAGATCCCGCAGGCAGATTTCTCTCGGGCTTCCTAAGGGCACTCTTGCACGATCAAATCGGTGCAAGGGGTGTACTGGGAAGTATGTGAAAGCCACCTTTTCACGAGAAGGATAGTCGCGCCACGACGATCCTTGAGAGAGTTCACGTACGTGTGTGGTCCTTTTTTCATTTGCTTCGACAAAGCAGCACAAGTATTATGTGATCTTTGTTGATGATTTCTCTCGAAAGTGCTGGATCTTCTTCATGCAGAAGAAGAACGATACATTCGCGAAGTTTTGTGAGTTTAAAGCACTGGTCGAGAAGAATTCGGGGAAGAAAGTGATTGCTCTAAGGAGTGATAACGGTGGTGAATTCATCTCGGCTGAATTCAAGGAGTTCTGCAAGCGCGTAAGGGATTCGGAGAGAGCTCATTGCACCCCATAACCCACGACAGGGAATGGGGTGGTCGAGCGGAAGAACAGTAACGATCGTGGAGTGTCGCACGGGCGATGTTGCATGATCGTGGCCTACCCCTTCACTTGTGGCCTCGAGGCATGCAATACAACAAGGTATGTGCGTAACCATTGTCCTCACAAGGTTCTTGGCATGAGTACACCGAGAGGAGGCTTATTCCGGCAAGAGGCTTGATATTTCCCATTTGCGGATCTTTGGTTCTCCTGTCTACATGCATGTGACGAAGGATGCGAGAAGGAAGTCGGATCCAACCGCCGAGGTTGGAATATTTTTGGGGTACACCGATACACCTCACAACTATCGGGTGTATTTGTCGGACAGTCGAAAGACTCGTTGTGCGACTGGGATATAAAATTTCGAGAGGAGAAAGCCATGCAGATGTTCGCTTGAGAGGGAGCTACACTTGCATGCGCGATGAGGAGCCGTTAGTTCCTAAGGAGGAGCTTCGGATGTGGATCAGCCACAAGAGGAAGTTCAGGGAGGTGGAAGAAACCACCCATGCAGCGCCAACCATCGGAGGGTGCATGTGCACTAGCGTAGTCGAGCGACGGCTCGAGATACGAGAAGGTTGTATGACCACCTACAAGCACGAACGCAGACAGAGGCAGGCCACGGATCGGTACACTAGATACATGGCTCTTGTGAGTCAATGTGTTGTGACTGAGCCATCCTCTTTTGAGGAAGTCGTGGAGGAACCCGCATGGGTTGATGCCATGATCAAAGAATATGATTCGATCGTCGGGGAATCGGTGCATGGGAAATTGTCCCAAGACCTGGAGGGGAAATTAGTGGTGGGTTCACGATGGATCTACAAAGTGAAGCAAAGTGTTGACGGGGAGTGTGGAGAAGTACAAGGCGAGATTTGTCGCCCGTGGCTTCTCGCGCATCGAGGGGATCGATTATGAGGAGACCTTTGCACTGTCGCAAGGTACTCTTCCATACGGACGATCCTTGCTCTCTCGACGCAGATGGGGTGGCACATTCATCGGATGGATGTGAAGACCGCGTTCCTCAACGGAGTCATTGAGGAGGAGGTGTACATAGAGCAGCCTAAAGGTTTTGAGATCTTCACAGATGACTCGCATGTGTGCCGACTCAAGAGAGCACTCGTACGGGCTGAAGCAAGCACCTCGTGCTTGGTACACTCGGATAGACAGCTACTTCACCGGGCTTGGATTCTCCAAGAGTGAGGCGGATCCTAACCTCTGTACCAGATTATGGTGGAGGGGAAGTTGTTGATCATCGCATCGTATGTAGATGATCTAATTTTGACCGGCGATGAGCAGTTGATACTTTCATGCAAGGAGGATCTTGCACTAGAGTTTAAGATGAAGGACTTGGGCATCCTTCATTATTTCATGGGATTGGATATTTGGCGACATAGTGGAGGACTGTTTGTTTCTCGGGGCAAGTATGCCGGGAGATTCCGGAGAGGTTCAACATGCAGTGGCTGCAAGCCTATTGACACTCCTCTTCCCGGTGATTGAAGGAAGGAGGATGCTACTTCAGCGGAGGTAGTGGATGCCACTATCTATCGACAGCTGGTGGGGTCGCTTATGTATCCCGTTCAATACACGACTCGATATATGCTATGCAATTAACCGACTTTCGCAAGCTATGGTTAAGCCTACCAAGCTCTATTGGAAGGCAGCAAGCATGTATTGCGTTATATTAGAGGCACATTGGGATATGGATCATGGTACGGACGAGAGGATCGGTTGAGGTGGCATGGCTTCACTGGATTGGTACCATCATATCGGAGATTGTGTTCAGCTGGAGAATCATGATGCTTTCATATGTTCCCACGGAGGATCGGGATGCCGACATCCCCGACAAAGGCACTCACCAGGAGCAAGTTCGAATTCCACGGAGGCGGGATAGGGATTGCAGATAATCCATATCTTGCCGAGAGGGAGTGTTGAAAATGCAGCAAGATGATGGAGCTTAGTGAAATGAAGTCGCCTTCACTAAGTGGGCCCGCGAGCAAATTCTCAGTGCAAAGTCTATTTTTTAGACTATGTCTATTTTTAGACATATGGAGCATGGTCCAGGGGTTGCAGTATGTTATTCTTGGAGTATTGGTCATGTTGGTAAAAATAGATGGACCTCTATTTTTTGACCTATAGGTCGAAGTCTATATTTAGACCGCCTATCCTAAAAATAGGGAAGTCAAATATTATTTACCCTTAATAATATTTGGACTATAAACTTCAGCTTTACTCTCTTGGAGCACTTCAGCTCGAGCTACGTAGTGGCTCATGCATCCGACGGAGGAATTATGCTATTCCTAAGGGTTTGGTGAGCTCATGCATGGTTGACTTCGAGTTAGGACTTCATAGCGTAAGTTTGGTGGAGTTAATGAGACAGATGGTGGAGTTGTGTTCTGGGTTTAACTTAGTTGAACTAGTTGAGATTAGTTTAACTAGCTAATCAACTAGTAATGAGTGGAGTGAATTAAATATTATTTAATTCATTAATTAGTAACTCATTATTCAACTCAAGAAGACATCAGTTCACTACAAATGCATGGACAGTTCGATGGAGACCAAAGTGAAAGAGGTAGATGAAAGGGTTGAGTTAGCTATCAGAGGCTGACATCAGCTTGTGCATGAGATTTGCACCACACTTGGAGGAATTGCCCATGATGATTGTGCTATCAAGCCAAGGAGATTCAAACCTTGGATCTCTATTTAGACAGAGCCATGATTGCGCTAATAGAGGCAAGGCAATTGGCGGTGAGTTTTGAACCAAGTAACCTGTTCAAAACCAAGCTAGTTTGTGTATAACTTTATGAGATAGTACTGAGTACTTGTGAGGATTATTGTACTGATTTTGTTACATGATTTCTCCATTATAATATACGCAATATCTGCGGGGTTTTCAGCTATAAGCTTTCCCCATACATACGGTGTTAATGTGTATGATGAATTGATGTGCTATCGCTTGTTTTATTTCCGCATGTGTGATGATCTGAGTGGAAGAGATTATGTGTTGCATATAAATTCGAATTGTATGTGATCAGGATAGTCTCGGTGGATAATTAATCATTATTTAGCAAATTTCTACAAATCAATATTCGACAAAAAGGTTGTAAGTTCATTCGTGCTTGAGAACTATCATACTTATCCAAAACAATTTATGTGCTTGTTATGTATCTAGACTCTACCTACTTTCCTTGTTTATGGTATAACATTTTCGGTTCAAATCCGTTTTGGTGCTTATCCTTCTGTTTATAGGACCTCATATTGTGTCTTGTTGGATAGGGGATGCGGTTGGGATCAATAAACCTAAATGCGACATATGTCGAAGAATCAATAGGTTTGTGTGTTGAAGATATTTTCAATTATCTCGTTATCAATGCAGTGTTAGCCCCCCTTGGTGACCCAACAAATTATATGCTAAATTTTTCTCTTTAAATAGGCCCAAATTTTGATAATTTTTGTGAGATGGATGTCCAAATTTGTATAGTATCAATAACAAATAAGATGAAAACTTCGACACTTTATGCAAAGGAGATCAAAATAGCGATCAAAAGCCTAAGATCATTGACGTATATCAAGCCATTAGATATTATTCATTCTCAACATAAAAAGTACTAGGAAAATGGAGAATCAAAGATAGGAAGAATGTGGGATATGTCCTTTCCGATGTCTCTCTTATGAGTTTGGGATTTTTTTCCTGTTCTTTGCGATTGTGTTGAAAAAAATAATGTTGCAAACATACCTTTAGTCGTAATTGATATGCTCTTAAAAGGTTTCCTTGCATCTAATACATGGGTTCTCGTTTTTCAAAAGAATTTTCCCGCAAAGTGTGTAATTAGTCGACTTCGACATGATAGTTGGAGAGATTAAGCTCTTGCAATCCCGAATTTACGTTTATCTTTAGCATGTGTAAGAGGAGGTGCTTTCGAGATATTGCAGCTTGTCGGGATTTTTTCAAGCTTGTCAACATTTAGTCACTTCCTACGGGATGAACTTTCATCGGGCTTTAGAGATAGAGAGGGTCCATTCTCCGTATGGCATAAAGATATACAAAGTGTGATGGGTTATGGGGGTTTAGGGCTAGCAGATTGTAACAATGAGGGTGAATTATATTGGGGAAAATGCTACTGTTGTTTCGATTCTAGACAATGCATTGCCATTTTATTTTTTTATTTTTATTTTTTTCCGAAAAAGATTATATCTTGTGTGCATTGTATGTTGTCGACCTTCCAACCGATGCACTTGGTAGGAAAATAACATAACATAAAGACCCTAGACTTCTCTTGTTGCAATACGAGAAACAGAGCATGCCATTACTCTTATGTGCCATCTTGCAAAGAACCGAGTGACATGACTACATGTTATGCAATGTGTAGATTTAGAACTCGTGGAAACTAGTATACATCTATTAGCCTTTATTGTTGGAGAAGGTCTTATCTATACTCAAGATAATACTAGGGAAAGTATGTTTTTGCAATTCCCTCCCATTCAAAAAGGAAAATCTAGGTGCACATGAAAAAACCTTAAACAACAAAAATGGATGGTTTGGTGTTTCAACAAGGGGGATCTATGGCTAAAAGAAAATGGTGGATAGCATTGTAATAATTTGCACTTGATCTTGGAACAAACATTTTGTCATTATTCTTGGTAAAGGGTGAAGCTAAATCAGAAAATATCACTGCTTCCTTTACGAAATACTCGTATTTGGTTTCCTTACAAGTGTTCATAATAAATTTTCTAATTTTGAATTTTTTGTGAAGGCAAGAAAAAAGCAACAATTGAAAGAGTAGAGGAAGTCGGCAATATCGATCTTGTTCATTTCGTAGAGCTTCAGAGTGTCTAAATATAACACATACCCAGTAGGAATGAGTATTTAAATATGAAATTCATTGGTTTGATGTATTGTTTCTTGGGTCCGGAGGTGTGGCCAAGTACAAGTGAGGTTTTCCTTTGGCATGGAAAGTACATGCTTGAGACCTTGAAAAAGATTCCAAATGATTGTTTGTAAATCCATGGTCACCCCAATGATGCCAATTCTAGGTTGCATGCCGAATTGAACTCGAGATATGGTAGATCCTTTGATGTATAGACAATTTATTAGATACTTGATGTAACATCAAACTTGATGTATGTTTCATAGTGAACACCTTGATCTAGTTCACAGCTTGATCCGAGGTATATTCATAGGGTAGTTGCAAAACATGTTCTTTGATATTTTTAGGGTACAAAACAAGTATGGTTTGAAATATGAAAGAGATGGTGAGTTGATGCAAAGCATGGATTTACTGATTTTTATTGTGTAGGAGATGCAAGTGATAGGAAGAGTACTTTCTGGTGCTCGCTTCAATTTGGGTTTAGAAACAATTTTCTCGGTTGACTAGGAAGCGAAACGTTTAGTGCGATTGAGTTTAGAAGAGACAGAGTACATTGCAATCAACACTACTAGTTGTAAAGCCATATATGGCTTCACAAGTTGATTGCAAGCACTAACATGTGAGATGTTGGAGCCCACTTGGGTCAATTGTGACAATTAAAATTGTGTCGAACTCTATGATAGTCCAATATTCCATGATTGCTCCAAGCACATTAAAATCGAGTACCATTTGTTGGGAACATGTTTTAGAAGGGAGCAATTGATCTAGAGTACATTCAGATAGGTTGCAAATATCTTGACTAAGTCCTTGGCCAAGGGAATTTCAAGATATTCATGGGGGAGACTTGGATGGGTGGAGAACAATTTTCTCAATAAGAGGTAGTATTAAAATATTTTACCTTGGATAGTCTTTTACAACTGTTGCACATGTGGTACTCCTTGGCACATGTATGAATGAGGTATGAGTGCTTTAGTTGCGGACTCGACGGGGATAGTGAGGGGCACACTTCCTCTTTCCAAATTCAACAAGTATGGCACTTTAATTGTGAGGGAGTGATCAATCTTATAGATTGGATTGTTGCTCTGTTCTTAATAATCTATTATCAGCAATTTGCATGTGTTTTCCATGTAAAATAGGGTGCATGCACTTTGCAAGTGTTAGTTTTAAATTCATTTAAGTAGTTTGCTAATTTTGACCTAGTCTCGAAGTCTAGTTAAGAAGGGTGCATGCAATCTAGCGATAGGGTGTAGATCTCAAGGAGATTTTATCTCTTCCTTGGAGCACACTAATTAAAATCGTCCATTATGTAGAGATAGGATGCGGACTCCCAATGACCTTAAAACATGTACTTGCATATTTTTAAGTTTTGTATTGTCACCATTATTTGACATGGGTCTCGTAGTATATACTAGCAAGTTGTACTAGTCACTATTATCGAATTCTAGGTTGGGTTTGGAATAATGGACAATGCCAAAATGGAAAATATGCAAAGAAGAATGTCTCACGGTGTTTCAATCTCCACCTATTAGTATGAACGCATGCGGGTTTGAAACTTTACCTTTCTTATTCCATTACACTTCCCTAACATTGTGCTTCGGGATAAAAAACTCGTACAAATTTTTTGTATCACGTTTAATTTGTTGAAAAATACGAAGAAAACTACAGCTTTAGTCACTGAATATCCATATCTAGATATGAATCGACCTATCCATGCTAAAATTAGAATCATATGCCATTGATGTTCACGTCTTTCTCCTTTTTCCCCATCTTAGTTTTCTTTAATTTCGCTATATGAAATTGATGGTAATACCGTGTAAGGATGGACTTTGTAATGCTTTTTTCTTTTTTTTGGAAAAAAAATGTCTTATATTTTTAGAAATTATTCAAAAACAAGAGAGAAAAAAGTGGAGATCATAAACTCTTATCAAAATATAAGAGCATATAAAAAATAAACAATGGGATCTAAACATTGGGCATCTTTGATCGCAGTGTCTTTGGCCAAACGTCGATGGTATACCTTATCCCTCCACGTAACATAAGCATAGAATGAGCTATCCTCATGGTGAAAAACATAAATCTTCCATAGATTGAATAATGCCAAACTCGTAAGGACCGCCATATCCCAAAGAGGGCAATACGAACTAGAGATTGACAATCTCCAAAAGATGTAGAACACCAATGAATCTTTCCCCGAAGCGTAACCGAACATTGATCATCTATATGTCTCCCAGCGAGTGTTTGAAAAAACTAACACTCACAAAAGATAGGTAGGACACTCGGGTCATCGAAAGGATGGTGGAGAGGGAGGCATCCCATAGGTTCCATGGGATGTGCCTTCCTTGTGGCCGAGTAGTGTGGTGTTTAGGGGTTCAGTGCCTTGGAAGGGCTTGTATCTACATCTTCTATGAAAGAACAGCTTGAAATTGAATTAATAATAGTGAAATATGAACTTTGTAGTTCTACTTATGTAGTCTGCGCCAATATTGACAATCAACTCGCTCTAGAGATTGAATTCTTTATGGAAGAAATCCAAGATATTTGTGACAATTTTCAAGCTTATTATGTGAGTCGATGAAATCTTCCTTACCCATTACTCTTGTGTGCCATCTTTCAAAGAACCAAGTGACATGACTAAATGTTATGCAAGGTTCCTTACCCATTACTCTTATGTGCCATCTTGCAAAGAACCAAGTGACATGACTAAATGTTATGCAAGGTGTAGATTTAGAACTCAGGGGGAAACTAGTATATGTCTATTAGCCTCGTATTGTTGGAGAAGGTCTTATCTATACTCAAGATAATACTAGGGAAAGTATGTTTTTGTGATGCCCTCCCATTCAAAAGGAAAATATAGCTACACATGAAAAACCTTAAACAACAAAAAATGGATGGTTTGGTGTTTCAACTTTCAACAAGGTGATCTATGTTTTGAGAATTTGTAGGGTCGGAGACTAATTCAAATTCTCTTCTTGATAATTACTTATGAGTTTACTTGAGTTACTTATGTCTTCTCTTTCTTAGCTTATTTAGTCTTTCATGGGAGAGGTTTTTCCCTCACTCTAAGAGCCTAACTTTGTGTCTTTTGTATTTTGGTAATGGATGGTTTGGTGTTTCAACTTTCAACAAGGTGATCTATGTGTTGAGAATTTGTAGGGCCAGTAGATTAATTCAAATTCTCTTCTTGATAATTACTTGTGAGTTTACTTGAGTTACTTATGTCTTCTCTTTCTTAGCTTATTTAGTCTTTCATCAAGTCAATTACCAAAATACAAAAGACACAAAGTTAGGCTCCTAGAGTGAGGGAAAAACCTCTCCCTCTTGGAGAGGAAAACCCACGAGAAATTCTTCTTATAGATCTTCAAATGAAAAGTACCATGACTAATACTTAGACCCTTGACCTATGAATGCTTCCAAGACCTCACTACTGCTTCTTTCGCTACTTCCAATGCTAATCCTTTATATTTTCATCATCTTACACTGATCTGCTTCAACATTTAGAGAACTTGGTTTCTGCTTCTATTTTCCTTGGTTTAGTCAAGACACCGCTTCTTACTTCATATTCACTTGAAATATATATATATATATTACTTTCTTTTTGAATACTAAGAATAGGAAGGTAAATCTCCGATTTAGCTTCTTTCTTTTACTTTCTCTCTATGTAGATATACACCACTTCGTACTTTAGATGATTAACTTGGAAATTCATATCATAGTATCCGCACACTTTTTCAATCCCGATCCGTATATCTCGTGCACTCGGATTCTAATTCTTTAAAGGGTGCTAGCTCAATGGAAGAGCACCCGCTTTGCAAGCAGAGGTTGGTGGTTCGATTCCATCGTGCCCTCGATATTCATATATAGGGAATGACAAAGATCGCTTTTTGGTGACGGATGCTCTTTTGACCATCACCAATGAGTTTATGGTAAGACTTTTTCGACCCTCACCAAAATATGAAATGGTGACGGTCAACGAACGCCACCATATATATGCATCAATAGTGACAACCATTAAAGGTCCATCACCATAAATCGTTGTTGTTTATATGAAATGGTGAGGGTCACTATTTGTCATTATAGTCATTATTCGTGACGGACTTTGATTGTCACCAATGCGTTTATGGTGACGGTTAATGAACGTCGCCATATATATGCACCAATAGTGACGGCCATGAAAGGTCCATCACAAAAAATCGTTGTTGTTCATATGAAATGGTGACGGTCACTATCCGTCATTGTAATTAATATTCGTGACGGACCTTGAATGTCACCACAACATATACTTTCGGCGACGCCACCTTTGGTGACGTTCAGTTTTTTGGTGACGGAGGCTATTGTCCGTCACCATTGCTCATATGAAATGGTGACGGTCACTATCCATCACTATAAATCATTATTGGTGACGGAACTTGAATGTCACCACAACACCTATACTTTCGACGACGCCACCTTTGGTGACGTTCATTTTTTTGGTGACGGAGGCTATTGTCCGTCACCATTGCTCATATGAAATGGTGACGGTCACTATCCGTCACTATAAATTATTATTGGTGACGGACCTTGAATGTCACCACAACACCTATACTTTCGGTGACGCCACCTTTGGTGACGTTCAGTTTTTGGTGACGAAGGCTCTTTTGACCCTCACCAATGAGCTTATGGTGACCATTTTCGCCCCTCACCAATGTGCTTTTTTCTTGTAGTGAATGATTTTTCACACGCTAAGAAGCTCGTGATTGCTCAATTTTTTCGTCATTTTGAGGGCTATCGGGTCTTGTCACCATCATTATATGAAATGGTGACGGTCACTATCCTAATACGTTATAAATTATTATTATGACTTGACTTTGAATGTGGGTCACTTTCACAACACCTATACTTTCGGTGACGCCACCTTTGGTGACGTTCAGTTTTTGGTGACGAAGGCTCTTTTGACCCTCACCAATGAGCTTATGGTGACCATTTTCGCCCCTCACCAATGTGCTTTTTTCTTGTAGTGAATGGAGGTTTTTTAAAATATTCTTTGATATTTCTAGCTAGAGATCTATGTGGTTGTTTTCTCGACTATCACGCCCAATTCATAATTTTTTGCAATAAAACGCTTAGTAAAGAAAATGGCTCCCACTTCATTGTCTTCGCTCGAACCTCATGATATCAAAGTCTCATAAGATGATTTAAATTATATAACGGTTTATGATGTTTCCAATACATGATTTTCTTCACTCATATTTATTGATCTCATGCTTCTTTTCTCGGAAATGTATTTTAAACACATTACAAGATTTCTTTCAGGATTTTCCATTTCCCTATATACTGAGCTCTCTCAATACCTCAGAACCTTGAGATATCAGATTAATGTACTCTCATAGGCCTCTGTTCAACTCATTCATTATTTGAAAATATGGCTATTTGTCATAACCACATGAATTCCTCTCTTTTATTACCTCTCTATATATTTATGCTTTCCTCACATCCATGTTATCCTAGTATTCAAGAGCTTGGATGGATTTTTTTAATATAATTTCGTCAAACTTCCGAGCATTAATTCATTGGGATGACTAAGTGGCTTTAGGGATATCAATTCTTCATAGTGTGTGCACATGGATCTTATTGTTGTGCCTTCATTGGACATAAATCCTCACATGTATAGTCGAACCTCCTTTTACTCTATATGATAATCTTCCTGGCTAAAGAAAGTTTATCACATGTGGCTCGCTTATGTTTTTGTCTTTGTCTCACTATTGGATACTCGTCTCATCATCCCAGTCATATTTTAATGTGAATCCTTTTTATAATTACAAGGCATTTTGACCATCCATTATAACAATACAATTGATCGGTAAGAAAATACAAAATATGCAAAATATGCGAAGGTAATAGATCTTGGTCATCCTCTTGTGGTTTACTTGTCTTTAATATATCACTCCATATTTATCATAAAAAATTCAAGTCCTCTCCATATACACATAAGCATTACATAAGATGGGATGTGGTTTTGATTTTTCAGAAGTTTATGAAACCTTGGAGTAAATATGAAATCTGAAAAACAAAGAGAATAATTGTCACTGCAATTCATTGAGAAGCACGTCTTCTTTTTCATTTCTAATTAATTTTATTTACTTCATAGTCCTTGAACGTGAATCATGTTTCATCTATTTTACTGCTTGCTTTAGTTTAGATTTAATAAGTGACGAGTTTGGGTCAATGACAAGTTCATAGAATACAACCTCTTTTGTTGGAGAAAATTGATATCTTTCAGGTAAAATTAAATGAATTTATTCAAATGGTATATGCCCATTTTCATCTTTTCCATTTCTTTACACTTTTTGTTTCAGCTTTGTTTCTATTTTCACTAATATAAAACTTTGTTTTGCAGGACTTCAAGAATTGTTTCACATCCCTACTAGCTCAGATTTGGAACTCATACTCATTCTTTTGCTTGCTTTTGAGTTTTGGGAGATCAGTAATGATGTTCATCAAATCTGCTAAATCGGGGAGTCCTTGAACCTTTAATTTGTTTCATAAGCATTGTTTTTATTAGAAAATCGTTAAGATGTTCTCATGCAGACTTTGTTTTGAAATCAGAAACTTTGCAAAAGATAGAAACTTCCCATTTGGCTTCATTTTACCTCATGATTGTTATTCACTTTATACTTTGAGAGCCTAATTACTTATAACTTAGTAAGATAAAATTTATTAAAATCTCAACATAAGATGAACACATGCATGTGTGTCTTATTTTACTCTTTTGTTGTGATATTTTTATAGTTAGTCTTGTTGAGGTTGTCTTTTTAATTTGGGCTTGTCTTTCATTTTTCTTTTCCAATTTAAAATGTTTGGAGAATGTCGAGTTCTTCTTTCACATCGGTTTGGATTTTTTTTTTCCTTTTTGCTATTGGTGATACTGCCAAGATTTATGCAAAAGGGCTTTTCCATACCCAACATTGGTTGACATACATGGGAAATTTGTACTCTTTCTATTTCAATGGGTTTCATTTACCTTCAAGGATATATCTATGGAATTTTTAAGAACTCTTTCCTTAAAGCTTTTCAATGGAGGGAAATGCACATTTTTTAAGTGATATAATTCGTCTTTTCAAGGAAAGCACTAACCTTGAGTTTAACTCAATGGATCTCTCCCATCCTTCCACTTTACAAAAGCCTCTAAATAAATAGTCGTGGGGAAGGATATGGAGTCAGCATTATGGAAGTATTATATCGATTTCTTTAAGTCTCTTTTACCATCCCACCTCTTTCACTTAGCTTCATCATAAAGATAGCTAGCAAATGTGCTTATCAAAAGGGTGATAAAAAGGGGAAGCATGGGAAGTACGAGAAAACTCGTCGAGGTTATGTATGTTCGCTAGCAGCGGGGCAATGTTTGTATGGCATTAAAGGACAACTTCATCGAGGTACTAACGAGACTTGCTGGCAGTGAAACAATTTCGAAGACCATTCATATCAATGGATATATGCTTTATCTAAAACTCCGTATCTATACCTTCTTCTATTACTCATATGATGTAATCTTAAATATTAATATTTCCCAACATTTGGATTTATGGTATTAGACTCAGTATGCTTCGAGTACTTATCTTTTTGAACTTATATTGTGTGATTCACTAATGTGGGAGACATGGGAAATGCTTTATTGTTTGACGGTTTGAAGGAATCCATCATTTTAGCCTTTGGGTAAAGTGAAGCTCATCATTTTTTAACTAAAGATAACGGGCTCTTCCCCATGTGTCGTCATTGTTGTGGTAAAATCCTCCCCCACTTTTAATTTATTATCCTCATAATAATAATGAGGACCCTCTAAATAAATTTTGGTTATATCGCCTTCTACTACCTTCATTTGGTTAATTGTGTGACATTTTTGCGAGTTTTTTGTTTTCTTTAAATTTCTATTCCAATTACTTCATTTCCTTCGATTTTTCTATATCTTTCCATTGGTTCGCATTTCATTTCATTTAGACTTACGATTTACAAATAACATTTATTCAAAGTTCAATGATTTTATCGTATAAAATAAAAAAAATGTACAAAATGTATATTCTTTTGACTTTTATAAATTAATTTATATTATGTGAATACTACTTTATTTATTTATTTATTTTTATTATTTTTTATTTTATTTTACTAAATATCCTACAAAACCACTGCACTCAAGATTGTATAACAATTACAACTATATAATATAACAAATTGTATTAAAAATATTAAAAGTTATTTTAAAAAAATATAATATATATGCCCGGGTCTCGAAACTTCATTTTAATTATTTCACAAATATTACAAGATCCGAGATCCTGAAAATATCACTCAAAATATCATTAAAGAGTGGTTGTAATTTTGTTAATGTAGTCGAAAATTATAATTAAAAATAGCTCTGATTTTATCTTTGGAGAAAGATACCACCTCCACGTGGGCATCACCTTCCTCCCTCCTCATCTTTCTCGGCTCTCAGCACCTCTTCATATCGAACGCCTTCCTTATATATCTCCCTCCCCATTCTCCACTCCATCTTATACCTCGCTCATTTAATACTCGCCCTTATTACTCCCTTTATTACTTAAAACCTCCCATCCTCTGCATTCATTCTCGGCCTATTTAAATGGAGTCAATAAGCCACTATTCAATTTGTGTTATAATATTTTCATTTTTATTGTTTTTAATTTAATTTAATTTATTTATTTAATATTTTTAATATATTTTATTAATGTAATTTATAATTGAATTAATTTTAAAATTAATTAATTTATAATTAGAATTTAATTAATTTGTATATAATTGATTTAATTTATTAATTAATAATTGTAATTAATTAATAATTATTCAATTCAAAAATTTTAATTAAAAATACATAATTTTGGGTGAGGTGTGTATTTTTTTAGAATTGTAACAATTTTGACTTTGGATGCTCATAAGTTGTATTTTACTTGGCCAAATGAGACCCACGACAATTCATTAAAAAGATAAAATTATAGAGAATGTTGTGTATAAAATCTTTTGGTGAAAATCATATTTAAGAAGATTTTGTCGACGTGTTTCGAACCAGCCAATGTGGTTCATCATCAGGACAATATGAGAAATCTGATCTAGGACCTAGTTTAAATAGATAGGAAACTCTAACTAGCCATTGTGGGATAACGACTAGTTTGACTGGAATAAGAAAATACAAAGACAAAATAATAGTTGAATTATTATTATTAAATTTTTATTTAATAATTAAAAGATTTGAATATAATAAAATATTAAATTTGTAAAATCTCTTTCGGTAATCATCACATGCAATAGAACATTATCGACGCGTTTCGAACCAACCAGTGTGGTTCATCATGAGGACTAGGTGAGAGATCAGATCAGGACATTAAGTTTAAATAGATATAGAGATGGCTAAACTAGCCGTTACGAAAATGGCTAGTTTTACTTTTTATTTTTATTTTTTTTTAACGCTTAATTTGACTTAAATATATATATATATATATATATATATATAATAATTTAATAACTTCTAGTTTCATTTTATTATTAAAATATTTGATTTATTTATTCAATTACTTAATAGATTATTTAACTTATTAATTAATTATTTAATATATATATATATATATATATATATATATATATATATATATATATATATTTCTTATTTTATTAGTTGATTTAATTATTTAATTATTAATGTGTGAGGTCTAACTAAAAAATAACCAATAACCAAAATAAATTAATTAATTAATTAAAAATAATAAGAATAATAATAATAATATAGCATAAAATATAATAAAATATAAAAATATAAAAATAAAAATAAAAATAAATAAATAAATAAAGGAACAATAAGCAGGGCAGAAATAAAAGGCAATCAAGAATATAAGGAAGGTATCCAACACCTGCTGATGTCATATTTGTATCGAAGAGGCTAAGGTCATTGCTAGGATTGATCATTTCCATCATCGAAAGTTAAGAGAGGCCTTAGAAATTGAAAAAATACTCGTTAATCTCAATAGAGATGATGGTTGTAACATCAGCAGGTGTTGGATACCTGCCTTATATTCTTGATAATTAAATAATTAAATCAACTAAATAAAATAAGAAATATATATATATATATATATATATATATATATATATATATATATATATATATATATATATATATATATATATATATATATATATATATATATATATATATATTAAATAATTAATTAATAAGTTAATTAATCTATTAAGTAATTGAATAAATAAATCAAATATTTTAATAATAAAATGAAACTAATTGTTATTGATGATGATGATGATGATGGTTAACGTCCACTGAGACCAATCTTTGGCTTATCGGACCTAAAGAAAAGAGTTATTTAATTTGATTTAAGATTTTATTCCGATGTTCAAAAAGTTTGGAGAGAAGCCTCCCGAGCTCACTATAATTTTGACATATTAAAAGGCTAGGAAGGTCAGTATTGCAACAAATATTATGAAATTGAGCTCTAATGTGGTTGTACGTGGGGCACTCTAAGAGGAAGTGATTTTCATCCTCGATGTTCATATTCTCACAGAGATGGTAGAGTCTTTCCATCCATGGTGTTTTAGGAACTGTCCAACGACCTGTTTCATTGTGGAGCTCATGAGAGTTCGTTCTAATCTTGGCTATATTAATTTTATTCTTTGATCTTGTTAAAACAGAGAGATAATTTTGATCTTCTAAGGTGGGGTTGATGACCTCTATAAAATATCTTAATTTTCTTTTAGCTGCTAGATCTTTCTCACACCACATTTTTAGTTTGAACTTAGAAGTAACAATTTTTTTAATGTTATTAATGTTTTGCAATGCAACATTCTCGTCGATCTCCCAATGGTTTAACCAAGCCCCGGTGGCTTTATACCAACCTCGTTTAAGTCGTAGGTGGTTTTGGCTGGAATTTAAAGCTAGCTTAAAAAGTCTATGGTCTCCTATGCTATTGAGCTTGTGCTTGTACAACATAAGCCTAATCATAGCTAGGCTCTCGAAAGGGGAAAGACCCACTTCTATAAGGAGAATAGGATAGGTGTATTTCTTTTAATTTTAAGGTTATACGTTATAAAACGCTTCTGGATTTGCTCAATATTTCTCTAGGATTCTTTAGAGATGCTGCAACCCCAAACCTCACAACCATATAAGATAACAGGAGTGACTAAAGTTTCAAAGAGGAACTTCTTTCTATCAAAATTAAAAGTCAAACTAGCCATTTTCCTAACGGCTAGTTTAGCCATCTCTACATCTATTTAAACTTAATGTCCTGATCTGATCTCTCACCTAGTCCTGATGATGAACCACACTGGTTGGTTCAAAACACGTCGACAATGTTCCATTGCATGTGATGATTACCAAAATAAATTTTATAATTTTATATGATGGATCAAAGAAGCGTTAATTCTAAAAATAATAAAATATTTATATATTCTTAATTAATAATAATCTAAAATTCTAAGATTAAATTATATATATATATATAACCTAAAAAAATAAATAATAATAATAATAATAAAACGAAAATAAATAAATGAAAAATAATAATATTAAATAAATAATAATAATATTGATGATAAATCAATAAACAAATAAATAATAAATAAAAATTAATTAATTAATTATTTTTATTTATTTATTTATTTTTTTTAATATTAGAATTTTAGATTATTATTAATTAAGAATATATAAATATTTTATTATATTCAAATCTTTTAATTATTAAATAAAAATATAATAATAATAATTCAACTATTATTTTGTCTTTGTATTTTCTTATTCTAGTTAAACTAGTCGTTATTCCACAATGGCTAGTTGGAGTTTCCTATCTATTTAAAGTGGGTCCTATATTAGATTTCTCATCTTGTCCTGATGATGAACCACATTGGCTGGTTCGAAACACGTCGACAAAATCTGCTTGAATGTGATTTTCACCAAAAGATTTTATACACAATTCATGGATCACAGAAGCCAAATCCATAATATAGAGAATGTTTTTGAGATGGTTTAGTGACCATATTTGGTCTCTAATTGTGCTTAAAAATTAGCAAAGAATTAAGCTCTGAATTTGCAATCAAAACTAATTTTCTAAGCTTTGTTTTTGCATTTTCATTTGTCCAAAGTTTATGTTGTTGCAGATTCATTCGATTATGTCCTATTTGACCAACAATATATTTACATGGTCAATGGGAAGCTCAATTTTATTTTTATTTTATTTATTTAATTGGATTTTGATTGGAGAGTTGGTTTTTCCTAGATTTTCTAATTCTGATTTTAGTATGCAATTTAATTTATTTTTATTTTGGTTTTAACTAGTTTCTGACAGGAGAATTTTTTAAGGAGACTAAGCACAACATATTAAGGCCAATGAGAAGGGACCAACAAGAAAGTAGATGGAGGATTGGTAGCAACAACCTCAACAATTCTCCATTTTTAGTTTTCATTTTTGTAATTAAATAACAATCTTGAGAATGAAGAAGGGGTTCCTCTTCTCTACAACTATGGAATTTTGAAGCACTGTTGGAAGGGGCTATTAGTTTTAGGGTGAGTGGGATACTTCAGATCTGAGGTGTTTAGGGAAATTATTTGATTTATCTTGTAGTGCATTTGCACTTTTGTGGTGCACTGTGAGTTGAATTATGTAGAGACAAAGCATTTTGAGCTCTGAAAGAGAATATTGTTTTGCATTACTATAAGCAATTTATCCAAGAAGATGAAGCTGCTCAGTGACTCCAAAATTTGTAATGATATTTTGGTATGATTTTAATAAATTTTCCTTCCAATGCACTCTTTTTTGGATTATAAGTTAATCCGGTGTTGCCGGAATTTTTTTAGTTGTTTTTTTTTTTTTAATTTATATTCTAAATAGGGTATTTCGCTTTTATATTAAGCACTTCGATTGTATCAATGCTATATGTTATTGAAGCTCTGTAAGATCTATCTCTGAGGAGAAGAAAAAAATTAAAATCAAGATGAAATCATTAAAATTAGAATGCATTCAACAATAACTTTTTATTGTTTAAATGCATTTCTATTTCGTTTCCTCTTTCATTACTTAAATGGACTTCTTCTTCTAATTAATGAAAATCGTATAATGAATTCAACCATTTTATTGGATTCATATATGCATTTTTAATTTTATTTGATGACTTTTTATTAAAGTAAATTCGATTTGCATAAAGTGATCTAATAAATTGCAAATTGCAAACTATTTTGCATGCTGCAATTTAATCTCATTTTTTGAATTCAATCATTATATAGACAATCCTCTTCCCTTAGTTAGTTAGTTCATTTGTTCTTCAATTAAGAGAAGGCTATCCTTTTCTAATTCGATATAGGGTTATTTTTTTCTTCCATATTAGAGTATATATGCATTTAGATTTGATTATGCATTCTAGAAATCCCATCACGTAGGGGCAGACCTTAGTTGTCACTTGGCTTAGCCATAAATTCAACTTAAGGATTTGCTTGCTTGCATGTGCAAAAAAAGAGGGAAGATCATGTTTCTCTCTTTCTATTGGTAAATAATAGATATATTATAAGCCAACATGGAGAGATATGGGGTAACTAGACCCAATTGAACCAGTCAAAACCAGCGAATGAAATGAATAAGGGCTTATTTGGGGCTCTGACCAAGTGGTCTCCCTTACATGTTGATGAGGTTATTTTTTACCATCAACACACCTGTGGGCTACTGCAGCGCATAAATTCTCTCTCTATGCTCTATCTCCTATCCCTTTAGACCATTTTTTCTTATCTATGGAAAAAATGCACTAAAAAAGAATGGAACCCATTTTCCTCCTAGTGGCTCGGTTATAACACATCCTGATAGCCTACTAGTGGTTAGGTTTGACTACCTAAAATCTTCGCCAGAGTTACAATATGGATTCTTCTATATTCTTATTCATCATAATCACATGGATAACCCCTTTTCCATGAGTCATGAGGGCTGATGTGGCATCCTCTCGAATTATGGTGGTGGAAACAGGAAAGTCAACTTTTGAGTGGCATAAATTTTGCATGTGGACTTTGGTTGAGGTGATTATTACATTTTTGGAAAGGTATTTGTGTGTATAAGTTGAATAATAGGTGCAACACCAAAGTGGTAAAGTTTTACCCCCAAAAAAACATCATTTGATGTCTCAAAATGATCCTGGAAGGTTTTAGACCCTAATTTTCCAAACTAGTTCCCGCCTGTAAAAATGGTTTTGTGAGTTGATTCCTCCACTTTTTCTAATAAAAAACAATTGATATGGATGAAAAATAAATATAATTATCCAATACAAATCAAAACCTTTTAGGATGAAACCCAACTAGAAATTGATGTTACTTTTCTCTCTGTTGTTTCAAATGGAAATAAATAAAATATAAAGGAGAAGAAACTCTCTATGGAGTTACTTGAGACCTGTGTCTCATGGGATACTAAAAAATATAAACCCCCTCTTCTCTTCTCTCTCTTCTATCCACTCTCAACTACTCTACACTACTATGGAATGCAATGCACTCAAATAGAATGGAACCTCTTTTCCTCTGAGTGGCTAAGTTATAATTGTTGCGTAATTTAATTATGTGTTAAATTACTTAGCATTAAATTATCAATCCAGTTTTATATACTTGTGAAGTACACTTGTACAATATATGATAGGAAATTAGCTTTCAATTTTAATTCTAAAATAAGAATTATAATACCAAGAAATAAATGGTTAACCTATGCAAATGAAACAAAATAATGTGATGAAGTGAAAACAAAATATTAATCTAAAAAGGAATTGAATTTTAAAGATTGTAAATTCAAGGAAAATCTATGAGGTGAAATCCAGTTAAAGGGAACACAATTATGCTGGAAATAACAAAGACAATATTATAATATAATAAAAGCAAAGGCAATCTATTATAGGAAAGAAAAGAACTTTTAATCTAATGAAAGAATTTGAACTTAATCTAGGAAAACATTGGAAAATTAATCTACGAAAGAAGGTAAATCTAATCTATAAAAGCATGTAAAATTAATCTATGAAAGTAATTGAAATTTATTCTATGAAAACATGGAAATTTTTAATCTAGGAAGGCGAGTAAATCTAGTCTATGAAAACTTGTTCATTTAATCTTTGAATGCATTGAAAACTATAAAGCAATTCAAAAATTCAATGTGTGCTCAAAGCTGGATTTCATTCCTAAATTAAAACCATTATTTTCCAACGAATTCTTGTTCAAGAAAACTATGCTATGAAATATCGTATGCAAATGAAATGAATGTGCTTGACCTACAAAATAACATGAATAGAATAAGAAACAAAGCATCTAATCAAAGGGATTAAAATAAACATTGCATAAAATAAGCATAAAAGAAACTAATCTATCTTGCAAAAATGAAACATTAAAATTCACTTCATACTAATTAGGTGGTCATCCTAGAGTGCATGAGAGGTGGAAAGTTTAGGAAACTGTATGGTCAAACACCATATCTCATCATAAAATCATAACCATATCAAATAATTTTATTAACATCAATAATATTCATAACATTAAGCACAAACATAGCTTTAACCTTTCCAAACTTAACACACCTTTGAGAGGAGAAGACACTCCTATTTATACAAAAACTAAGATAATTAATTCATCAATGTAGATCCAAAAATATCTCCTAGATCCACATATCTCTCTTATATCCACCAATATCCCATGTGGTTACAACCATGTGTTAACATCTAGCAAGTAACATCTCTACATACCCTCTCAAAAATATCTCATAGCCTTGATAGGGGACACTTATGAAAACTTCCAAGATTATTTTCCATGAAATGTGATTGATCAATGATCCCAAATCTTCCTCAAATATTCAAGAGTTTGAAGAGAAAATTCGAATTTGAGATTTAAAGTCCAAATATGATTTTTCTAGAATCTTCAAATATGACTACACACACTACGAAGCTAATCCAAATTTTATATATAAGTGAATAAATATTATTTTTATAATATTTAACCATAAACTCACTCAAAATATCAAAATAAATGTATTGGAAAAAAATTTGTTTGTACCCATATTTAATCATGAAGATGGTCTAAGTGCATGGTTATGGAGCTACGCAATATGGTTAATACTGAAGGAAAATGAAAGAAAATAGGGTGAAATGTACCCAAGATTCCTCCCAACAGAAGATGTTGCATGTCCTCATGCAACTTTGCATTGATTGTCATGGATTGAAGTCATCTTATTTTCTGTAGACCCTTGTGGTGTGTAAGATTAAGTCTTTTTGTGACTTTGAGATTCTCTCTAAGACTTGCAAAGTCTTCTTCAATTATTTCTTCTTCTAAAGAGCTTGTTATTGTTGAGTCTTCTTGAATCTGTGAAATATATCTAAGTGGAAGCTCTTGTGGTTAGTTCTTGTGTGGCAATTACAAGTATTGCAAGTGTTTATTTCTATGTGGCAACACTTTCCTTTTATTCTTCTTCTTGTTGCAACAAAAAATACTTGAAAATGGATTCAAAATGAAGACATGTTCATATACATATTAAGAAATCCTTGCTCATAATATGAATATTTTCAAAACAAATCAATCTTTGAACCAAAGAGAAAAAACATTCAGTTGACAGAAACATGTTGATTAAAAATATATGAGGTTATGGAATATGTAAATGAAAAATGGTAAAGAATATCCACCCAACTGAAGGTGTTTTCTGTCATTAGAAAATGAGGAAAGTAATGTGGTGTGGAGAAATGTTTGAAATACATGTCTTTTAGCATTCAAAGAATTAATGATTAAAGAATATAAACAAACATACCTTCACCTACCTGAAAATTCAATAATCTATGCATTTGTGAGATCTTGGTTGTTATTTTTGGATCATGTGATGTTATATAATTTGATATGCTTCTTCATCTATTGGTTGTATGAATAGTGGATTAAATATGAAATTTGAATCTTTGTGCCTTCTTATTATTGGAACTAATGCTACTACTGTTGAACTTAGAAAATGAATCTTGATTTATTGGAACATTGATGTAAGTTGTTGAAATCATATAGTCCTCATTCATATCCACATCGTGCCATAATTCTTATCTATGTGAATAATTTTTTTGATTTCGAACATAAAAAGAAATAGTTTTATTACTGACCATTAATGGATTTCGTTAACCAACACAAGACTACTCACCATTAATGTCAATGAGAGTCAAGATGCCAAAGTACAACTTACTAGGTATCAATAAATGAGTTGTAGTCGAGTCACCTAGAATATCCAACAAACATGGGACTTTGATGTATTCCCATTGTTTATTGGCGAGATAAATTACCATTAAGACATGCAAGCCTCAAGGTACTAAAAATATCTCTAGTCTAAAACCTAGATAATGTGCTAAAGTCGATGGGTTAAGACTTGTTTGAAGGAGGGACTTAATGAATCATCCATCATCTAACATGAGCATAAAGTAATGTTGTAGAGGACCATGGATGAAATATTTACACTTATCAAGTAGGATTTATTTGACAAAAAGGAAGAGGACAATGTGGTAAATCAACATTATAAGTGATTTGGATGACTTAATTCACGGGTTAGGGGTGAATGTAAGTGAGACAGGAAAGTATGAAACTTGCACTGGAAAATGGTTTTGCAGTCATGATATGGTAGTAAGAAGATGTAATTTTGGACTTCAACATGGATGGAATGTAAGTTTAGATGGATTAAAATGAATTAGTAGCAATGGAATTATGGATGTTGTTAGTGTCAGTCTTTGTAGTCTTCCACCAGTGATCAAATGTGCTCTTATAAGGTTTTTTAAGGGGTCTTGAGTTAAATTTGTATCATTTCATTAGGTCTTCAAGATAAAAAAATTGGTCACTGATTAGGGTATTTATGTCATTACTACTCCTTTCACCTCCATGGTCAATGGACATCAGCATGGCTAGGTCATTCATTTTTGAAAGAGTCCCATAGTCATCATGGTCATCATTCAGCTCATTCTTCCATGTTGTGTAATCACTAGGTCATAGGGTCAAAATCATGAAAATTAGGCATTTCACCATCAAATTCATCTTTTGAAGGAGTAGTAATAGAAAAAGGTTTTCACAAAGGTTTTAAAAGCATGTTTTTATCTTAATTATGATGGATTATATGCAACTAAGTTCTAAGGCTTGAGTTCAAATCAGAATGTGAAAGTACATGGTGGGTCCACTACACCACCAAAGGAGAAAATTGATTTTCAAAGCTATAAAGAAACTAAAACTCAACTTAATTTGCTCATTCCACATTCAAGATACATCTCGCTACTAAGAAAAATCACTCCCACTCTCACAAAGGCCATTTTATGCGATCAAAAGACAAGTTTTCCTCTTGTGCTACGCTTTTGCCAAAGGGAGTTGTGTTTTCCCAAGGGTAACCAAATCATCATTGTAGAAGGCTGCTTCAACAATTTCAGGTTCTAAACTATCATTTCCAAGTAAGTGGCTTTGTGTTTACCATATTTGTCTCTCAATTGTGCTTGGAAAGCTCATTTCCCTCTCCTAGGGTTGTGAGGGCATTTTTCTTGGTTCCATGCCTTCCATGGTTAAATCATCAACAAAACTTGTATCCTAATTCTCTTACATATTACCCTATCCTTAATATACCTTTGTAAACACTTCCCATCACTCCTATCCCTCAAAATTATCATTTTTCCACAAACCCTAGCCTATCGCTACAATTTGACATTTTCTAGACTAGGCCTATGTTTTGCCCTTTTGGACCCCTTCCCCTCACTCAATCCTTGAAATTCCACTTTCCCCTACTTCCTAACATCCCTCCCTACCTCCAAAAAGTTTCCTAAGAATTTAGAAGCCCCCTATCGCCTTTATTTCCCTTCATTCTTTTAAATTTCCCTAATCCCATATTTTGCCTACACTAAACCCTAATTTCCTCTCACATTAAGCTACGGTTTGCTATAGAATGAGAGATATCTTAGCAGAGGAGGAATAAGGGAGGTCAAATCAGCAATTATGAGGCCATTCTAGCTCATAAACATCATGTCTCCATCATTTTTCAAGAATTCATTCCAAGGGACAAATCATTTGCTACACATAGGGTCAATTTTGCTTCAAAGTATGTTTCTGACCAAATGGAGATGAATTTCACAAAAAAGAAAGAGGTTTTATTTAATCATAGACCAAGTAATAAATACATCATTCAGTTTTTACACAGGTGTTATTTGGGAGGAATTCTAAAACTATAGTTGCTATAGGAGAGTTGTTGAACGTCTGGAGTAGTCTTTGAAAAATCAACGTTTCTCCCGGATGGAATGTCCAAAAGACTTAAATGATGAGTCAAATGATAACTAGACATCCAGAGCTTTCTAATGAGCTATCATGAGCTCAATTTGGAGTTACTAAATGCCTCCAAAGTGGCCTGCAAAATCACACTATGCTTTTTGCACCCCCATTCTGCACGTTTTACCAGTCTTGGGAGAATTGATTTTTGAGAAACTATACTTCATCATTTTCCATGCTTGATAGGTCCATTGTGTAGCCAACGGAGATATATTTCCAACGAGCTATCATGAGCTCAATTTGGAGTTCGGGAAGTCTTCCAAAATTGACCTTGAAGTTTTCACTGTGCTTTTGGCAAGGGCACTGTGCTTTTGCCAAGGGCGCCGTGCTTTTGCCTAGGGCATTGTGCTTTTTCTAGGGAGCTCCATTGGTCAAACCAAGACCACCAGTGGATTCATAATGATGAAGACATGCAGGCTAGAGACTTTTCTAAGCAAATTTGGGCAAAATGGCCAGCATAAAAGTCAAAAAACACCTAAAAAGCCATGTTTCTGCCTTCTTTTTTAGCTTGGCACTATGCTTTTGACCAGTCTTGGGAGATTGACTTTTTGGAGGGTCAAATCTGGTCAAATTTAAAAAATAAGCACATACTTGGAAACTATATAGTACATGATTTCCAATGAGCTATCCTAAGCTCAATTTGGACTTCAAGAAGGCCTCCAAAACTCACTTTGAAGTTGGGGATGCACTTTTGCTTCAGGCGCCGTGCTTTTGCTAGTTCCCTGATATTTTCCAGTTTTTGAGCTCTTCTCAGTTGCTGATAGTATTTATGAGTTTTTACTGATGTAATTCATGGATGTAAATGTAATAATTATGTTTATGAGTTACCTAGGGGTAAATACATTAGGTAAAACTCTTTGAGAGGGTGAATGAATCTGTTTCACTAAAGTTAGGGACGAGTGAGTTTGACCACCCTACACTCTAGGTTTCAGTTCAGACTTTGGTGGATCAGCTCCACAACTCACGAATTCGAACCCTGAGGTTGGGAGAGGTTGTTTCATGTCTATATATTTCACTTCTTGACTCATTTCACAAGTTGGATGTTGTTGTATTGATCAGTGACACTAGTGTATTCAGATTTTTGCAGGAGTATATTGCATGAGTTGCAACTATTCTTTTGGGATTCATGTGGTACTGTACTTTGGCATAGTTTCTTCTTTTGTTTCATATGTATGATTTTTTTGTATTATTCATATTCATTTCAGCTCTATGATATGTTGATTTCTCAAGTTTGATAGGCTGAATACATCTTTTATGCTATGTTTTGGGAGAATTACCATAGTTTGTTCAATTTCTTCAGTTGAAAAGGAATTCATGCACTGTCATGCTCTTTTTAGCACCTTACCGGTTTGATCCATCTCACCCTGAAACCCCAAAGTGTTAGAGTGCTTACCTACCTTGCCTCATTAGATGTCTGCAATTCTGATCTTATTTGCCCTCACCTAGTTACCTCTTTGACCTAATTCACTCATCCAGCACCCAAATCAACCAATCAAAACCCCTCTGCTACTATACCTAGCCTAAAACCTAATTTGATCTAGCCCTCTTGGCTGAGATCCCTTGGTGAGAGCCCTCTCCTGCCTAGTTGGGCTAGCTACTTAGATAAGCTTGGTTTGCAGTTAGCTTTGTTGGACTCTTCTCAGCCTCAGCGATCTCGCAGAGTGATAACGCATGTGATCTGACATGGACTTGACTTATTCATGTTCTCATTGAAGCATGCTCTTCAAAAATAATTTTTTCTTTCAAAACCACTTGTACATAAATTGATCTTCTTTGATCATCTTGAAACATGCAAAATATTAGTACTAATTTGCAATAAAACATAAGATTACCAAGGTAGAGAGGTGATCAATATCTCTTCATCTGATATATACACAAAAAATTCACAAATAGTGTTAATAAAACAAACCCAAGGAAGATAAATAAAAATGAAATGCAATTTTACCTGTTAGGAAGTGATGCATCTTAGACTACCCATTAGTGTTTCGTTGATAAATTCTACGTTTTATATCTGATTTTAGTGATTCAATAACTAGGTTAAAGAAAACACATATTAGAAACACGTTTTAATGACATGATGATATTTTTGCTGCAAAATGCATAAAAAATGACCATTTTTTATTGTCTCAAATGCCGATAAAAAAACATCCCATCGCATAGAGCTCACTGAGATATTTCCAATGACACCCGAATCACATCAAACATACACCATATGAGAAAGTTATGCCCATATGATTTTTTTGCAAAATAATAGAAAAATATGTAGGGGTGCCATGTGGCAGCGCTAGAGAGTGCCATATGGAAGTTTGATTCTGATGTGGTAGGGTGAATGGGATGCTAACATGGAATATGGCATGGACTCTGATGTGGCAGCTAATGATGTGGTAGTTGACGATGGGCCGACTGATGACATGGCATTGTTGACTAGGTGGTTGACTTGGCAGAATGACTAGCATGTTGATGTGGTAGTTGGATTAGTAGGTTGATTGTGTATGCTGATGTGGCAGTTTCCATATGGTTGCTGACTACTTTTCCATGCGAGCCAATCATGGGCCTCCATGTGGTAGCAACAGTTTGACCAAATTATTGCAAAGTTAATTAATGGCTGTCAAAATGATGACATGGCATTGTTGACTTGGCAGACTAACTGGCATGTTGATGTGGCAATTGGATTAGTACGCTAATGCTGATTTTGTACACTGATGTGGCAGTTTCCATATGCTAACTACTTTTCCATGTGGGCCAATCATGAGCCTCCATGTGGTAGCAACAATTTGACCAAATTATTGCAAAGTTAATCAATGACTGTCAAAATATCACATAGGTTGATTGTGTATGCTGATGTGGCAGTTTCCATATGGTCGCTGACTACTTTTCCATGCGGGCCAATCATGGGCCTCCATGTGGTAGCAACAGTTTGACCAAATTATTGCAAAGTTAATTAATGGCTGTCAAAATGATGACATGGCATTGTTGACTTGCCAGACTAACTGACATGTTGATGTGGCAGTTGGATTAGTACGCTAATGCTGATTTTGTACACTGATGTGGCAGTGTCCATATGCTAACTACTTTTCCATGTGGGCCAATCATGAGCCTCCATGTGGTAGCAACAATTTGACCAAATTATTGCAAAGTTAATTAATGAATGTCAACATATCACATGATTAACAAATGTGATTTTGAACCCACGACCTCCCCTATTCAAACCATACAATTTAACAATCCACCATACAAAACATATGTATCGTAGAGTAAACAAAAAATCATTTAATTTTTAAAAAGTTTAACAGTGCGATAAAAACACAAACAACACGACACATTGGTGAAGCAGCGGGCTACTAGATCTGAGGTCTCCACATAAAAAAAAGTGGATTACGCCCACACGTAAAGTTGTGAATCATCCTCCGAGCTATATAATTTTAATTCAAACTTGTCCACATGACAGAAAAGCAGATCTAACTACTCTTCATTTTATAGATTGTGGTTTTTACCACTGCCTTGGAATTGGAGCTTGATGAAATGTTCATTAAAATTGTTATTTGCAGGCTTCACCAAAGGCTGAAGTCATGGAAAATCCTGCTCGGCATTTCATTTTTTTCATCCGTGTGCATTACCATTGTCTGCAAGTCATTCAAACTATCATCCTCGTTTGACTTATTTCATGGGTTTTCATGCTCTCGGCCCTCTCGGGTTATAAATGGGGTCTTTTATTTTTTAATTTTAATCTATTATGTAATAGATCCATGACCTAGGTCATTTTGTTTTATTTGTTATTTTTTTTAATATGTTTTTTATTTTTTTAATTATGTCGTGTTGTTTTATATATAGTTGGAGATTTTTATTCCGTCAGCCCTAGTGGGTTTATGTTTGTTGTTTTTTGTAATTTATTTATTGTGTTTTATGGTTTTTAATGTATGCATTGTTTTATTTTATATATATATATATATATATATATATATATATATATATATATATATATATATATATATAATCATTATTATTATGTCTTACTTTATAGGTGAGTCAGGTGGATTTCTGTTTTATGTTTTGTGTGTTTTTAACTTTTGTTTTGTTGTTTATTTGTTTTTTTAATTTATTAAAAAAAAAAAAAAAAACTTATTTTCAAAAATTTGGGACAAATTTATTTGAAAATTGGAGATCAAATTTTAAGGAAAATTAGAGTTAATAATGAATTTATATTTCTTAGTCATTTTTTTTTTCATCTATGAATTTTATTTTGAAATTTCAAAGTTAACAAATTCAATTTTATTTTCTCATTTTCAAGGTCACAACAAGGCACAAGAAGAAATTATAATCGAGAAATATTTATGTAATTGAAATCTGAAATTTGAAAAACAAAGTAAGAAGAATTGATCTCAGACATCAATTTTTTTAGCTCTCGAAACTCTGCTTGTTTTCCTCCATGAAATTCCCTTCTCTTGTAGACCTTCATGCCAATGGTTAGTGAACAAGGTGGATCTTACTGCACCACCAAATGAAAATTTCTACGAAAATAAATAAAATCAAAATTAAAAACAAAATGTCAAAAACTCAAAAAAATGTCACCAAGCTTGGTTTTATTTCTTTATTCTATCCTACTCTATTTTCAAAAAATAAAAGCTTCTTTTCAAGTGTAGGATAATTTCCAGTAAATCCATTTATGGATCAAGATCTTTAGTATGGTCACATCCAACTTTGAAAAATATACCTCAATGTCCACCAAGATGTGAGAGACCAACTATATATTTGGATTTGGCACAAGGATTTTTTTAAAAATGGGAGAATGTTGTGTTGTTGTCATTATTTGAAACCAATCTTCAATATAGTCCTTGCTCTCCAAGAAATTCTTGAGAATAATTTTATATCTCTTGTCCATAAATGGATTAGTGTCGAAACTCTTACAATATGAAAATTGATTAAAATTTATGCATCCTATCTATCATGCTTTACACATGAAACTAAAAATAAGATTTAAAGCTTAAAATACATTCTAGATTGAAAGCTAACCCCTTGTGTATATTTCCATGACAATGAACTTAAAAATGTCGGGTAATTTAATTGTGAGCTAAATTACTTAGAATTAAATTATTAATCCAGGTTTGTATACTTGTGAAAAGCGATTGAATTTTAAAGAATGCAAATACAAGGAAAATCTACAAGATGAAATCTAGTCAAATGACACGCACATAATTTTGATGGAAATAACAAAGGCAATATTCTAATCTGGTCAAAACAAAGACAATCTATTTTAGGAAAGAACATATTTTTTTAATCTAATTAAAGCATTTGAACTTAATCTAGGAAAGAATTGGAAAGTTAATCTATGAAAACATGTAAATCTAATACATAAAAGCATGTAAACTTAATCTATGAAAACAATTGAAATTTAGTCTTTGAAAACATGAGAATCTTTAATCTAGGAAGACAGGTAAATCTAGTCTATGAAAGCTTGTAAATTTAATCTATGAGGGCATTGAAGAATGTAAAGCAATTAAAAAAATTAGTGTATGTTCAAAGCTAGATATCATTCATAAATTAAAACCATGATTTTCATATGAATGCTTTTGCAAGAAAATTATACTATGAATTATTCTTTGCAAATTAAATGAATGTGCTTGACCTGCAAAAGAACATAAATGGAATGAAAAAAAAAGCATCTAATAAAAGGACTTGACATAAACATTGCATAAAATGAGCATAAAATAAAATAATATATATAGCAAAAAATGAAACCTTAAAATACACCCCATAATCATTAGGTGGACATCCTGAAGTGCATGAGAGTTGGTAACTTCAGGAAGCTATTTGATCAAACACCATATCTCATCATAAAATCATAACCATATGAAATGATTGTATTAATATCAATAGTATTCATAACATCCAACATAAGCATATCCTTAGCATTCCCAAACTTATCACACCTTTGAGAGGAGAATGCATTCCTAAGTATGCAAAAACTAAGATAACTAATTCATAAATGTAGATCCAAAATGCTCTCCTATATCCACATATATCTCCTAAATCCACAAATATCTCATGTGGTTAGAAACATGTGTTAACATCTAGTAAGTAACATCTCTACGAATCCTCTCACAATCTATCATAACCTTGATAGGAGACACTTATGAAAACTTCCATGATTCTTCTCCATGAAATGTGGTTAATCAAGGATCCCAAATCTTCCTCAAATATTCAAGAGCTTTGAAGAGGAAATTTGAATTTGAGACTTAGAGGCCAAATATGACTTTTCCATTAGCTTCTAATGTGCCTACACACATTACAAAACTTGTATAAATTATATTTGTGTGTGTGTGTGTGTGTGTGTGTGTGTGTGTGTGTGTGTGAATACATGCTATGTTTCTAATATTTAACCATAAATTCACTCAAAATACCAAAATAAATGAATTGGAAAATAATATTTCTATACCCATATTTAATCGTGAAGATGGTGTTAATGCATAGTTATGGAGCTGCATAATATAGTAAATATTGAAGGAAAATGAAAGAAGAGAGGGTGAAATGGATGACATTCTGGAGACCCAACAATAACACAACATAATAAGCAACTAAGGGTTATGTTTTACTTATTCATCTCTCAACTAGAGTTACAACTTTGACCCTTCTAGAATCTTCTTCATAGTCTCCATGTGGCTAGCTTATTTTCCATGAGTAACAAGGATGACATGGATTTTATCAAATCATGTGGACAAAATGGGAATTTCAACTTCTAGGTGGCATAAATTTTGCATACATGTTTCATTTGGTGTCTTTATCACACCATTGGAAAGTATTTAAGTGTAGAAAAATGATAAGGAGTTTGGCACAAGGAAGAGACTTTAGACCCCAAATTTTTTTTTTTACTACCTCAAACTTTCTTTGAAGGGTTTCAGATCCAAATTCTCCAAATTGGTACTTTTGAATAGAAGTGGCCATGTAAGTTGATTCCTCTAATTTTTTTACTTTGAAATAATTAGGATGGATGATAGTTGAGAGTGGATAGAGATAGAGAAGAAAAAAAGAGGTTTCTATTATGTGGAAACCCATAGACCATAAATCTCAAATAACTCCATAGAGAGTGCCTTCTCTTTTGTATTTTTACCATTCCACACAAAAGAAAGCATAGTAACTTTACCTTCTACTTCTAATTTCTACAAAAAGTATTTCCTATAGAACATCTTGGTGTTCATTGTTATTGGTGTGAGTTTGTATTTCACATATCTCTATTTTTCACATTTTATATATTGGATGCATAAATAAAAAAAATTAGTAATAAAATATTTGAAATATAGAAGAATTAACACTTAATGGTATAGATTTTGGTTTATTTTAATGAACATATTGTGATAAAATATCCTTTGGAATATCCATGCAAATTTTCATATTATGTTGATATTAGAGTAGGATTATTTGGGAATTTGTGAGTAGTTGTAGGCATCCAGGAAATAGTTTGAGAAAGAAGTTGTAAATCCCCAACCATGTCCAATAAATCATTTTATAACTATCCTCATTATTTGGCAAGGGAGATACCCTCAATATTGGAAGCAGAAGTTGTGGATATTAATAGCAATATGAACCTCCTAATGGAAACTCTAGAAAACAAGTTTGAAATTTGAGAAGATGGAGGTTCCAACTAGGTAAAATGGGAGGGAAATTTTTTTGATCAAGAAGAACTAGAGAAGGATTCCAAGAAAGACCCTAAAAAGGAGAATCTGAGTTTAAATTCCATGAACCATTCATAATCCCTCTTTAAGATGGAAGTAAATGTGGACATCAAGTCATATCAAGGTGAGATATATTCCTTGAAATTCAATCACAAGTTGCATAGTTATAGGTTTATTTTAGTGTTAACCACATAGATGACAAACAAAATATTTCATTCGCTCATTTGAAACTAAAGAGTCTATTGACAATAGTTTTGTCAACATTTTTTATCCTAGCTTGATTAAATCTCTCGCCTCAATCAATCAAATTTTGCACTCCAATATTGCAATCCACTCCTCCGCACATTATGGAACTTTTGACATATGTCTCCCAGCTATGTTTTTATAAGGTGTGGCATGTCCTATATGTTTTTAATGTGATTTAAGGGGAAAAGGGACTCCTTCCCTTGCTCCAATATTGGAAAAACGAGCTTAGTTTCTAAAAAGAGACTACATCAAGTTCTCAAAAAGAAAAAAAAATAAAAGCTTCTTAATTGAAATAAAAATATATTGAAGGTTATTTTTGCCAAAATAACATAAGTGGATAAGTGTTGTTATAAAATTGTTGTCTCTCTCTCACTAAGCTCTTGGACATTTTTCGTGTCCATTATTATCAAAGTACAATGTGAATCCATAACTATGGGATATACACTTATGCAAACACTCGATTACAAATCCACAAACCACTAAAGGATATTGTCACCTTTGAGAAATGATAATGGTATATGGATAATGTTTTGTACCTTCCCACAATGCATGTGGGAAATATGGTTTTTAATTTATATAGAAATTTTTTTTATAGAAGAAGTGACTTCTACACTGCGTTTCTGTAAGGGTTGGTCCCATTGTTCTAGAGTTTAGTGGCAAGTTAAGTGCTTTTATTATTGGAGATGTAAATGAGATATACTCTCATGTTAATGATTACATTGATGGCACTGTCATTGAGGAAAAATAAATCTTATCTCCTTTTGATTTGAATCTTCAGTAGTACTTTGTTAAACATTTGATGTAGTCTAGAGTATGTGCATAATAGAAATATTGTTCATTTCCAATGTCTGGATAATCCAAAAGAAGATGATTTGTGTCTCGAAATATCCAAGTTGGACACTTGCGATGATGTTGTTATGAGGGTTGCAAGCCAACTTGATTTATATGATCCTTCAAAACTTAAGCTCACATAATATAAATTTTATTCATATTAGCCAAAAATAAACTACTCAAGCATCGAGGTGCTGGTCACTTGAGTGATATGTTGGTGCATTACAATAAAATTTATGATATCTTGTATTATGAAATCGTGTTGGACATACCACTTCTAAAGCTGCAAGCCTTGAAATATTTAAATGTTATGTTTCACCATGCAATGGATGATGATATATTCATGCATTTCATATGACTAACAAATCATAGAACCATTGGCAATGTCCTAAATAAAATCGAAAAAATATGGAGTTATCAAACCCAAATGTAGAGCTCCAATCACTTGAGGTATTCTACCATAAAATTCACAAGATTTTTCCTATAAATGAAAAGTCAGAGAACATAAATGATCAATATTGGATTTTATGGGTAGAGGAAATCTCATAAGAAGAGATCTGAAATCAGTAAAACCATCTAGGAATTTTTTGGGTAGCCTTCTACTAATTCCTAGATTTTACAAAGTTTTTCTTCATATTTGGAACTTTTGTATAGACCTAACCAAGTTTCAAGATTTAAGGAATGATGAAAAGATTCTAGATATTTTGAAAGGTCTATTACATTATATGTTTCTCTTGGGATAATGGAAGCCATGATCATACGAGGATGGTTGTTTTATATTAAAGACTTTCAAACACACCCTAGGTCATTGTTTTATATTGGATAAGCCATTGGAAAGATTCTTACTCTGCATCCACTAGCTAGCCATTACTTGCTTCACCATTCTATGATTTTACAATATTTCCAAGAACAATATGATTGAGCGGATACTTCTTCGAAAATACTACCATTTTTTGGCAATTATAATGTTTTTTCCAACTCTTCTATTTGATACAAAATTCTCGAAACTTATGATTTGGAGCAAATTTGGTGGTTTTTCTAGTATTGTAGATGATTAGAATTTTGTGAATTGTATTGTTGGGAAGTCTTGTCAACCAATTTATGAAGGATTTTACAGACCACTATGACTCAAAAATTATTATTATAAGCCATTTCTCACTTCTACTTGGTTGTGCAATACCTATATGGGTGTCTGGTTATGTCAATGATCAACCTCTAGCTCCATTCACAAGAAGTTTGATTTTATGCAGTGGAGATACCATACCAGCATTGGTTGGGCATAAATATGGTCTATTATCTAAGATTAGAAACTCTGGGAAAATGACTGACCTGGATGTTGCGAACTCCAGAAATTATTGCATTATTTTATGTTTTGTCACTTGAAACAAATGAATACAAAACTTTGGGTGACTTCGACTGCTAAATAGTTACAACTTGTATCTGCTAGCAATGGATAAAACCTGACTGCCCAAGACACATCCAATGGCTGAGCCAAAATATCAAGAACGATCCAAATCATTCATTAACTTCAACCAATGGTATAAAAGAAGGCATCCATTTCGTCCAAAGGATTCCCAATTTTCGCACCCAAATTCTATTGAAATGTTGAGTGAGGGTTTTGCTAGTTTGAGAGGATTTTCATTCTTTGTTCTTAATTAGTTTTTTTTGCATGGACTTCTGCAAATGCTTGATGAATATTAATGATTGCAAGTTTCCCTCTTAAGTGCGTCCAAATAAGTGAAAGGTGGATATCTATGAACCAATGGCAAGTGAAGATATTGATTTTGTTTGTCTACATTTTTTCCACAAGACCTTATCATTTCGTTGATATTGATCACATGATGGATTTGCAAGAGCAAGATCAAACTTCTAGCCAATGATTCATTTATATTTGACTCCAATCCATTCTCCTTCTTACATGCATTTACCATCTTGATTTGTATATCTATGTATTTGAATTATTGAAGAAATAATAAAAAAAATCTTCTGTTGGTCAAATCCCATTTCACTATTTCTTGTGCCATCTTGTTTTTTATTTCTATTATAATGCTCACATCTGATTTTATTTTTGTTAAATGAGTCACGTAATTTATTTGTACATTTGTATATATTAAATTTTTGATGTTATATAATATCACTTTATTTTATTTATCTACACCAAATTTTAATTTTCTGTATACATTTTTTTTAGAATTTAATTTTATATTTTTGTATAATTGTTTAGCATTTATTTTATTTTTTCAAATAAAAGAAAATATAAAAAGATTAGGTTATGCAAAGATTGAACTAAAATTCACACTAATACCCCATTTATAATCTTGGAGATCTAACATGTAAACATTTTGTCTCAAAGGGTGTGCACTATTTAGTTTATTTTGTGTAGAGGAATAAATTAATTTTATTTCCTGCATCCTATTTAGGATAGTTAGTTGTTTAGTTTATTTATTTATTTTTCTTCTTTCGTCAAAATTGTATGATGTAGGATTGTTCCTTGTGAGATGTAATTTCCTTGAAAAATATGACAGGATTGAGTTGCATCAGTCTTGGTGTGGATTTATTTCTCCTCGTGTGGCTTTAAACCTCAAGCAAGCACTCCCATTGCTTCTCGCTAGACGTGGGGAGGTTCAAATTGTTGATGTCGGAGTGGTACAATTTCAAACATCAACAAGGTCATGCCATGATCTAGTGGGAAAGCCACATGGAAACTCTTAAGTTAAAGGTGTATCCTCTAGTAACTAAGTGGGAGGATTTTAAAACTCCCATAAAGTCCCAATTCTACCCTATTGCATATATAGATGACAAGTGGATTCGATGGAATTAATTTAGGTAGAGAGAGGGTAATAGTGTACAATATACAATCTAATTCATAAAGATGGAAATAATGTTGGGTATCTCTCCCAATAATTCACATGTACTCCTCAAGTATATGGGGGGTTTACAAAGTTATTTATCAAGTAAAGTGATGCATATATTCAAACCTACAGTGATCAATGAGGCTTGTGTATAGGCATAGTACCTAAAAAAAATAGGAAAAAAGAAAGGTAGTTAAAGTGGTTCAAAGCAGAAGGAATATTAGGAATATTCTAAGGAGGGGAAAAATAAGTGGAAAGAGGGAAGGGACAATATGACAACATCCATAACACACCAGTGAAAATATTATAGGAACCACTACAACATTGATGGTCACACATAGGATAAGTGTTGGAAATTACATCTAGAGCTCAACCCAAAGCATCAAAAAAAGGATAGGAAGAAAAATAATATTATTTCCACGTATTTGAGTAATTAAGTGGAAATAAGCTCTAAAATGGATGAAAATATTTTGTGTGCCTTGATGTATAAGGAGGTGATTTTGAATATCCTTCATCAATAAGAAGAGAAGGAGATGAAAAAACTATTCCATATAAATATACGAGTCAGGAAGAAAATATTGATGCTCTATTTGACTTAGGTTGATTGGAAAACCTCATAGTAATGGATCTAGTCAACAAACTTTAATTGGAGGTTCATGACCATATTAACAAATATCTATTTGTATGGGTCAATAAGGAGGAAGATATATGTTGGCTCGATTTGGGCTGACCCAGGTTCGATCTACACTATGCACCAACAAAACTCTTGATCACTGGCCCTTTCAAAAACAATCCACAAGCAAACCGCAGTCTGACCCGAAGTGATTATGGGAGGATGCAGAAGCAAGTTTCTGTAGCCTTGAAGGACTAGTAGATGTGGCATTATTATGGTATCTTATTCTTAGCACTTATAAATCACTTTTCCAAATTAGATTAATCATTTAAAAATTCCATATGAAACCATAAACCAATACTGTGGTGAAGTAAAATGCAACTGTAATACTACTATTCTACAACAAATAATAAGTAAATATACACATCATTCACACAAGAACACCAAATTATCCACAAGAACTGTTGCTTAACATAACGAATCTTTGAACAACAACCATTTCTGGCTTGTGCACTAAGCTGCAGACTGTCTTCGCACCTAGTTGCAAACTCTTCTCCAGGCCTCTGCGTACTAAGTTGCAGAGCCTCTCCTTCGCTACCAAATTACAGTTCACAATAATTCACCCATAAATATCTAATTCATTTGATTTTTTTCTCATTATCTTCTTATTATTTTACCCTATATATACTATTACATTGTAGGATTACATCATCAAAATACCATGCTCCAAATACCATGGACTCCCTAAAACAATCAACTATGGTCCCAAAACCATTAATCCTTTACAAAATGACATAGTTTTACAAAAATGAGGGGCTTAGACCACACTGAAGCCCTTACAACACCGCGTGGTATATTTAATTGCTTAAACTGCGCTCTGTTGCATGCTCCACTACGCGCTCAGCCCCACAAGATGCATAGTTTTCGCCAAAATCTAGACCAAGTTGGGTTGCGCCCAACAAGCCCCCAACACTCACATGTGACTAGTCCCAAGTCACTCAGCTAATTTGGCTCTGATCTTTTCTACAATTTTGTTTTAGGTGTTGTTGAACTGTTGTAGAATGTATGTGACCTGCTTCTCTTCCCTACACACTTCCTCCAGCAGTTCTTCTATCACTGGTCTCGTAGCCTTCTGCATCACTTCCTACTCTTTCTTTCGAAGCTCTTGAAGCTTCTCACCCAATTCTTGGGACAATTGGAGAGCCTAATCCTACCATGGATGAGTTATCTTTGCCAGAGTCTTCTCTTCCTTCCTCAACTCCTCTAACTTCTTCTGGAGGGAATTTTCGTCATTGACCTTAGCGAGCTTCTGTGAGATTGGTGAGGTTCTCACAGTTGCCTGAAACTCCTCCAACTTTGTTTCTTCTGCTGAATATCCTTTTCTAATATGTACACATTTGGATCGTCCTGCAGCGAAGTCCAAATCTGTAAGCACTCATCTAATATCTTCCCACAATTTGCCACTACTGTGGAGATGTTGGCCACTGCAGCCTTCATGTCAGCCTCCCTCTGCTCTCACACTTCCTCTAGTGTGGTTGGTTGTAGCTTCATCTGTAACTTGCTAATCTTCATATCATATGTAAATTTCACATCCAAAATATTATCCTTGTATCATTTTACTACAAGGCTGAGCTTTACGACCTTGTCCTCCATTGATTCCTCTTCTCAGAAATCAATGTCCAGAACCTCGTGGCATGTTGCTTTGACCACCTCCTTCAGCTTTTATTGTTGTTGTACTTCTCGATCCTTCTCCTAGAGTGCTTGGTCGAGCTTTTGTTTCAATGAAGCTCGGTCTTTCTCTACCTGAATGTTTAACTATTGTTTGTGTTACTTCATCTCATCTATGATCTCTTGATGCAGCTTGTGTAATCTCTGAAGTGGCACTGCTGCGATGTTAATATTCACATGCCTCCATTATTTGGACTATTGTTATACCTTGACGAAGTCAAGCTGTAGGGATCTGGTAGGTATTGACATTATTTGTGCCCTAGTGTAGGCTCTACTGGTCTTTCCTCTCCAAGCTTTTCCTTTGCCTACACTAGTTGTCTGACCGCCTGTGCCAAGATCTTCAGTTCTGCAATGCGATTTGTAACACTTGTTAGAAGTGTGGCGTGTCGATCCTCTATCTTGTTCCATGATTATGTTGTTTCTTCCTGAATTCTTTCCCCAATCTGGTCCATGTCCTCATCAGTGAGTACCAATGTCGTTATGTCCCTTGTCTTCTCTACCTTCTATATCTTTTTTCCTTTTTTGGCAGCTTCGGCGTGTTCCTTCCTCTTCTTTTCGATAGATAGGTCTGCCTTTGTCTTTTTGGACTCTTTTTTCTACTCATCACCTCCAAGAGGATCCTGGAGACCCTCGTCATGTTTCTCTTGTTGTTCTGACTCTTGCCCATACTTTTCCTTCCCACTTTTTCCCCGTGTTGCATCGTGTCCTTCTCTGTCAAAGTATCCTTCGCCCATGTCTTCAACGTAATGATCCACTCCATAGGCCACTGCTTTATTTTTGCTAGGATATCATCCTATTTCACTAAATATGGCAATGAATTCCATGTATTCCTTGTGTCCCTGCGAGCCTGTATGTAAATTTTGTGGAAGTCAGCGTTAAAATACATAAAAGAGTTATATTGGTCACATAGGCTCGGTGAAAGGCGAGGGTGTTGGTTCACCAACATGTGTAAGTCCATATGGTATAAAACGAAAAATATTTTGTTATCATGTGCTTGCACTGGATCAGTGGTATACCACAACGAGGCATATCGTGTGGATTCAAAAACTTTCAAGGCTAGCAAAGGGAACTGCGACCCTTCTAGCTCTCTCCATGCAAGCATTGTAATGATCAAAATTAACCATTTGTAGTGAAACAAAGTACCTTTCTCCTGAACCTCGCAACAGTCGTCCATAAACTCTTGGCATAGATATGTGGCCTAGTTTTACTGAACCCCATTAGTGCACTGCGTAGCTAATGAAACCGCTGGTGTAGGTACTTCATTAGCCTGACACTTCATCATGACTTTTCCAGCCAATATATGTGTTGTGAAGTGAACTTCCTGCTCATTGATTGAGTTTATATTATAATCTTGCTTCCTTTTCGTTAGTCAAAACTTCTTCTTCACCTTGTCTGCTATGGCTCTGTTCCGATATTTTCCAACAAACTCCTTTGCAAGGTTCAGCCCTTGATAAGGCAGTCTTATGATTCTCCTGGAGTTTCACCGAAGTGTGACACATTCAACAAGCCCAACTACGCCAATCCAACTGCCCACTATTGTGCTTCTAACCTTGTCACACCACTCTCAGGGTAGTGCACTTGTTTTAATTATTTATTTGGTGTGAACTATGGACATTTCTCTTTTTCATTGCAATCGTTGATCGCAAACTTCAGCTGCGGAATCTTTCCAAGGTTTTCTCTAATAAATCACATTGATTATAGCAATAAAGATGTGAAGGTTCCATAATTTGCATCCTTCGACTCTTTCACTAGTTATAGGTACCACTTCTTACAGATTGTCTCTAATGTATGAATGAATCAATGTACCCATTCTTGATGTGGAATCTCCTTCCATGTTGTAGTGCATAGCTAGATATGTTTCTTAGGATTATTTTCCCCATCATATTTTATCTCCATCTCTATATCTATCCATCCAAATATTATCCACATTAGTCTTCAAAATTCCTGTGAACCTCCTATATTATTCTTTTGTGCATTCCACCATCTAGCAGGGGTAGCTTTCAGGGCTATATCCAAGGCTGAAAACTTTTGATCCTATGGAACTTGTTCTTCATAATCATTAATAAAAGTATTCACATCACCTAAGCCATCATAAGAAGGTAGGTTACATACCTCAGATATCATACAACAAACTGATTTGGTAATTCTTAAACAACGCCTTGTGGATACTTCATGCAGCCTATTCTGCCAATTCTCCAACTCTTCTTCTGAGTCTGAGGTACAAGAACTATCATGCTCCCAACTCAAATTTCCCTCTGCAGTAGGGTTAACACAATATTGTTCCTTCATTGTCATTTGATATATATTGTGTATGTTTGCTGCGCATTATTCTTCTTTGACTAGTTTTATGTTTCTTACTCCTTCTGATGGATCGAAGGGAACAATTACTCTCGTATTTTTTCCTTCAAATATCATCTGTCTCTTCTTCAAATTGATTATGGCCATATTTTCAAATTCTCAGTCAAGTCCAAGAAATGCAGGACAAGGGTTACTATCATCGACAATTTCTGTTACTTCAAAATCAACATTAGTGTGAACTCCTTCAATATCCACTTTGACACCTAGCCGTATTCCCATAGGGAAGATTTTTTCCTGATTTTTCATCCTTAACTGAATAGGTGACCACTGTAGCTTCAGCTTAACCATTAATTCCCATGTCTTCTTCATCAAGAAATTAGCATAAGATCCCATATCCAAAATAATTTGACCCATCTCATACTCTCATATCTGGACACTAAGCCTCATCTCTCTTATGGTTCTCTTCTGTTGATGAAAATTATTGACTGCGCACATCTCACTTCGTGGTGTTTCTTTGGATGCACAAGAATCTATCAACTCTTGGAGCCCTTCTACAACCTTTTGATATCTTAACAATTTCATACAAGTCTGTAGAAAATAATTTAAAATAGATACTTGATTTTTTGAATCTTGGTCTTCTGTCGAAGCTCAATTCTGTGTCGGAGCTCAGTTTTGTATCGAAGCTGATGACACGTCGCAATTACTTTTTTGATCTAAATTTTTGTGTGCACTAGAGGTTGAAGCTCCAACATCCAAAAACCTTGTTTTTCTTCCATAAATACTTATTTTTCTCTCTAAATATCAATAACATGAGATTTCTCAGTTGTCTTTCTGACATATGCACTTTCATATTCTTTTTTTTCATCTTCTTTATCACTACCGGTCGCAACTCCACATCTAGTGACAATACTAACTCAAGGTTTGTTGGTCCTCCTTTTAGCATTAATCATTTGAATATTCTATGTCGACTGCTAATTCATTTTTTCTCTCATCTTCGCCATAAGTACAAGACATTCTTCAATTACATGGTCAAAGGATTTACAATACTTACATGTAATTGTGGGGTTCTAGCAGTCTCTCACAAAATGACCTGGCTGGTTGCAGTTATATAAAATGACTTGTCTACATCCTAGATCCGATCCACCACGTTAACCACTTCCGTTGTAACCTACTTGACCACCACGTTTTCCATTGTCCTCGTGCTCATGCTCTTATGCTTGCATTCTATAAGCATCAACACTGCGCTCCATCATTAGGTCGTAAGCCCGACAATTATTATCATCGTGTCCTACTAATTTATAGAATTTTCAATATAGATTCCTCAGAGTCTGTACATATTTATGTAACAAGTAACAATATTTCTGAACTAAGTTGGCCCCTAGTCTTACATATTTCACACCATAGGCTGGATCTTGCATTTAAGGGATTCGATGCCCCACCAGCCTATTGCCATTATGATTTAATATATTGTCCTTGATGGCAACCTACTCGATGAGATTCCTTTTGATAGCAACCTATTTGTTGAAGATGTAAACTTGATGTATCTACAGGCTAGTTCAGATGTGACATAGAAAGGAATACCAGTCAATGACAGAGGAATGATGAAGGTAAAGTTTCAAGAAATATACGCAGTTTTGATGAAGGGAATCCGTGTACATACATAGGTTCAATGAAGCCAAGTCATGTATATATCCAAAATTTGTGTATACGCAGTTTTGGTGAAGAAAATTCGCGTGTACACATGAGGAAAAATAAGCAAATTTGCGTATGAGTTTGCGCACTACTTTTAACAATACCAAGGGTCTTTACCATGGTATTAGCCCACAACGAATATTCTATCCCATCCAAGAATACCACTGGCACTTGTGTGGTTTTTGCTCATGGTATTGGCTAAGGCTCAAACTATATAAGGAGGAGAAGATCATAATGCAAGGATGTGCATGTGAATGAGAATTGAATGAATAATTAAATCTGAAGTATATCTACATGGATTGGGCTATATTCAATAGATATATATGATATGTTGATGCACTCATGAATATAATAATGGACCAGGATCTCTAGACCTGAAATGACTATGTATTTGAATGATTTGTTTATGAGTTGTTTGGATCTGTGGTCTGACGCATAATTGCTGAAGTAAATGATATGATTTGAGCAAGTTTTCTGCTTTGAAGTGTTCCGTGGTCTTGTAATCTTTACAGATATATACGCTAGTTCGTCACAGTGAAAGCACGTATATCCGCGGATTCGTTTCAGCAAAGGCATGTATGGAAGTTAGGGTTTTTCTGAAGATTGTTGAAGAAAATGTCTGATCATTTCTGTTGTGTTTTTGATGTTTGTCAATTGAGTCTTCATGTAGATCTAGATTGTTTGAATATTGTTTATGCTGCTAATTGATTATGTATAAAGATGATCAGTGTCTAGTTGATTGAGAATGATGTATGTTGCTGACTGTTTAAGGATTCTGTAAAGCTGACAAAATGTATCTGAATATCTCTGATCTGTAATGAGTCTGGACATAACTCTAAATTCTGAGTATCTAAAGATCTATATGCATGTTCGTCCATAGGAAAGCGCGTATACACAGGTTGCAGTAATAAAAGCAACGTATACAATTGGTTTTATGAATGATCAGGGTTGAAGTTGATTTTGCGTGATAATACAGAAGTCTGGGTTTAATATTGTGTTTTGGTTACAGTGATATCACTGTTATATTTGAAGATTGGTTGATGGCTATTTCCATTGGTCTACAATTGTGTTGTGTTGAAGTTGTTGGATCCAGTGTGAAAATTTATGAAACGTGGTCTACAGTGGTTCTAAGGGTTGAAGCCTTCAGTGTGGAGCTCAAATTTTCTTGCCAGTAGAATTTGGTGATCATTTCAGGGGTTGAATCTCCTTTTCAGTAGTGGTCGGTAAACGAGATCAGGGAGTTGGAGCTCCCTTCTAGTAGCAGCTCGAGAACGAGAGAAGGTTGTAGCCTTCTGCAGGTGGGTGCCTGCGTAATGGTATGAATTTTCACTAGTACAACATTGTGAGAAGTTTTCTATATAATAAATATTAAAGACAAAGACAACAACGACGGTGGTTTTCTCCCGACTTGGGTTTCCACTTTAAATCTTGGTGTTCATGTGTGATGATTTATTTTCTTATTACTGCACATGTTTACTGCTTAAATGTCTGATGCATAACTGATGAACTGGGCTAAGTAAAGTTTCTGAAGATTTGTCTGAACATTAAGTTATTTGGGTATACGCATGTTTCATTTAAGATAATCGCATGCATATGCTAGTTGTAATAATTAGAGCCACGTATAGATATAAGTAAATAAAAGTAAAATATTTTGATTCTTGTAAACACTGATTCACCCCCCCCCCGCGCCCCTATCAATATTTTTCTCAACAATTGGTATCAGAGAATGTCCTTTTGAAGAAGCTTAATCGCTAGAAGGAAGATCTTTCAAGATGAGAAATCAATATGGTACAACATATATCAGACCACCACTCTTCAACATAAACAATTTAATCTCCCGGAAAACAAGAACAAGATCCTATATTCAATCTCTTGGAGCAGATGTTTGGGCAATAATTGAAGGCGTTTACCAATATCCAGCTATAGTTCCCACAGATCCTACAACAAGGAAGAACTATGAAACCAATGCAAAAGTTGTCAATTTATTATTAGGAAGTTTGACTGAATCATAATTTGTCAAAGTAACTGTTACACCATTTTTTGGTCATATAAGCTATTATCATTAGATGGATCCAAGTACACCATGTAAGACCAATTTTACCCTAAGTAAAATTGCTTTCACTATAAAATAACTTAGTAAACCACTTTTATTAAGTTTTTTATGGTCTAAATAGGAAACCCCATGAGGAAATATTAAATAAATCTACATTTGTTTGATTTTCCTCAAGTAATAATTAATTAAACAACAGTTTGATTAATATTCCTGGTTATATTTAATCCAAAACAAAGAAATTAATTAGATAAATCATTATTTATGTTATTATTTCCTAAAGAATAGTTATTTAAACCTTATTTAAATAATATTCTTTGTTAAATATGACTAAATCACCCATAAATAATTAAATAAATCATTATTTATTTGATTATTACTCAACCAAATCCTTAAAATGACAAATAAATCATTTATTTATTTATTATTTACAAATAAAGAGATTTGACCCAAGTCAAATTATTTTTCCCTCCAACAAATATAATAAAATATTCCATAAAAGTTGGATCTTGATTTGGTTAACAATATTTTAATTATGCACCAATATCTAGACTAACTCAATATTTTGCTATAAATAGAAGGGTTTTCCCATTCATTTACCACCTTTTGTTGCCTAAAGATAACTCTGGATCTATAATTTTGGTCTGACTATTCAGCCACCATCATAGTCATATTTTTCTACCTTTTTTGTCTGGGTTTTCTACAGCATCAAGAGAGAGAAGTTTTAGATCTGAAGTGCTAAGGACTTACAAGAATCCATCCCATTGAGGAGAACTGGTAACAACCTTTTGTGTTTTCCTCCTAGGTGCCCGTAATACCAAAATTTATTCAACATATTCTTGTCTTGTCTATTGGATGCATGGAGTAAATCTTGTTTTTTCTACTGTTTTATGTCTTCTAGTGCATAGATCTAGATTTTTGCAGCATTTATATTGATCACCTAACTGCAAATCTGAAGATATTAACAACCATCTTTGTTGTTAGGGTTGTTGTTATGCACAACTAAAGTGGTCTTTTTTCGTACACTTGGAATTAAGATTCATACTAACACTAATGCAATTAAATACAACAAAGGAGACATGGGACAAAATAATTCTGATCTATGAAGGCGATGCTAACTTAAAAAGTGTTAAATTCCAATCTGTCAGAATTCAATATGAAAATATCAGAATGCATAATGATGAAAGTATTGCTAGTTTATTTTTGCGTCTAGATGAGATCGTAAATCGTATGAGAAATTTGGGTGAAGACATAAGAGACACAACTTTAGTAAATAAAATATTAATATCTCTAACTCCTAAATTCGATTCAAAAGTGTCTGCTATTGAAGAGAATCAGGATCTTCAGACTCTTATTGTTGTTCAACTTCATGGGATCCTGACTGCTTTTGAGATGAGAAAAGGAGGCCCGTATGAAAACAAAGAAGTTGCTTTTAGAGCTATTGCAAAAGGAAAGGAAAAAGAAGATCAAAAGAAATCTGGGTATGTATTAGAAGAAAATGAGGTAAATTTTGTAAAGAAACTTAAACTTGGCACTGGAAGGTTCAGAGGTAAGCTTCCTTTCAAATGTTTTTCTTGTGGAAGAGTGGGGCCTTATGCTGCTAAATGTCCTCATAAAGATAATCATGAAAAGGGAAAGGATTTAGCAAAAGGTAATATGAGACGATTTGTCAATAGAAAAAACTATTATACTCATGAAGATAGTGATGGCTTATCAAATAGTGAAGAAGAAGAATTTTATCAAGATCTTAGACTACTCATGGCATTTTAAAAATATACTAGTAAGGCTAAAGAAAATTTTATGGATGCTTTAGAAGAAAATTATTTTCTTGAAGAAATCACTCAACTCAAATTGTGTTCGGAAAAAAAAATAGCCATAGATACTCTAAAGAATCAACTCATAAAAAATGAGAAGCACAATCAGAAATTTGAATGTGAAATAGTACGTCCAAGAAAGGAACTCGAGAAAGTAAAAACTCTAAATCTTAGATTTGCTAAAGGATATGAAATCTTAGATGAAATTATCAAGGTTCAACGCTATCCTCTTGTGAAGATGGGTCTTGGATATATTGGTGAATCTTCTCAGTCAGAAAAATCCTCAGCTACAAGCTATCTAAATGCAGCAAAATCCAACCAGCAAAGTTTCATCACTCAACAAAAGAAAAAAGACAATACTCAGGTAAAGCATGATCATTCAAATTCAAGGGTGAACAATAACATAAGTATCAGTCAAAAGGTAAACAACACTAGAAGGTTCTATGATCGTAGAAATTTCTTCTTTAATGGACAATGTTTCTCATGTCATAATTTTGGTCACAAAGCTGCTCAATGTGTTGCATACAAAACCATCATGACCAGAGAAGCAAGAAAGCAAATAAGTGATACAGGAATAAAGAAGAATACCTATATGAATTTTTCCCCTTTGGACTTGATGGCAACCATGTTGATGTTTGATCACCACAACTTGTAGATACCTAAAAGACACATCAATCATAAGAATTATTCAAACACTAAGTTACTCTCCCCCTTTTACATCAAGGGCAAAGGGTGAACCAATACAAGAATGCTGAGATCTGCGCTGCACGATACATACCATACTCCCCCTGAGTACATGCTAAAGCTTCAAAATAGATTTTCAAGACTCTATAACCTTTCCTGTCACCAAGGACGCATACATACATCAATTATCCAACCAAGTGGGGTTAGATATTTGACTCAATTACCCAACCAAGTGGGTTTACATGTTTGACTCAAGCACCCAACCAAGTGGGGTTACAAATTTGAAAATGTCCCTACATGACTGAATATGACAATCTTTACATCATAGGTCTCAACATGACCCTTACATCAAATTACAGGTGTGAATTTATAACCAATACCAAAGGACCTCAGTAGAGAGAGATCATCGAACACACTTCAGTAACCAACAGAATGCCAACAATGCGTTATATCCAGCAAGGCTAATGCCCCCCCTAAACTTGTGCATCCCATCAGCGCCAAATCATATTAGTCAGCAACATGACGAAGACTGTTCTTGAAGCCTGATCCACCGATTTTATGACAAAAGGATCCATACATGACTGTATAGAGAGAAACTCGCGTACAACCATGCTTCAGATGTCAGGCGAGGGTTTTTGTTTTCTTGATCCGCAAATTCTCGCAATTTTAGGTCTATCCAATCTTGAATCTCCTTCTTCGATGGGTACCACAACCACATATCCCTCAAATAGATCCAGGTCTCGGCAATGAAACCATTTGTTGGCTCGATTTGGGTTGACCTAGGTTCCATCTATTCAGCGCACCAAAAAAACCATTGATCACTGTCCCTTTTGACAACGACCTGCAAGCATATTACAGTCTCAACCAACGTGACCATGGGAGGTTGTAGAACCAGGTTTTTGCAGCTTTGAAGGACTAGTTTATGTGGTATTATTATTTTATATTATTCTTAGCACTTATAAATCTCTTCGCCAAATTAGATTAATTACTTAAACATGTCATATAAAACCATAAACCATTACTGCGCTGAAGTAAAATGCAACTGTAATACTTCTATTCTACTATAGATAATAAACTTATATACACATCATTCACACAAGAACACCAAAATATGCGCAAGAGCTGTTGCTTAATATAATGAATCTTTGAACAACTACCTGTTATGGCCTGTGCACTAAGCTGCAGGTTGTCTACGCACTCAGCTACGAACTCTTCTCTACGCCTCTGCGCACTTAGCTGCAGAGCCTCTCCTTTGCTACCAAATTACAAATCACAATAATTCACCCATAACTATCTAATTCATCTGATTTTTTCTCATTCTCTTCTTATTATTTTACCCTATATATACTATTACATTGTAGGATTACATCATCAAAATACCACGGTCTCCTTAAAACAAGAAACTATGGTCCCAAAACCATTAATCCTTTATAAAAATCACACACTTTTACAAAAAGGAGGGGCTTCGACCCACCCCGAAGCCCTTACAACACCGCGTGATATATTTAATTCCTTAAAATGCGCTCCGTTGCATGCTCCAATGTGCGCTCCACCCCACAAGATGCAAATTTTTTGCCAAAATCTAGGCTAAGTTGGGTTGCGCCCAACAATATAAAGTTAGCCAAAGTATAAAATTAAATTTTCTTCCGATGTTGATTTCATTGATGAAGTAGAATTGGATGTAGTTCCACTTCATGTGTATGGAGTTGTGTTTAGAAGTCCCTATATGTACATGTTGGATGCAATACTCATGTAGAGAGCCAACCGATATCACTTGTTGGCACATAGGGGGCTGACCTAGGGTTCTAGATAATTTTCCAACAAAACCCCTTCAGGCATTAACCCTTTTGGCAACACCTACAAGTAGCTGAAGTCTCATCTGAGGTATAGGGAGAATTGTAGGAACCTGAATAGTTTTGTAGTGATGAAGGTGACTAAGACCTTAAGCTAGTAGTACCCATATTCAACATATCATTACTTATGATCATTCAGAAAAAGAAATGAAGTATACCCCAATTTTACACAATAATCCCATCATGCATACATTTTAAAGTAACAACATCATGAAAAATAGACAAGCCATTACACACTTCACAAACAACTAGAATAGGCCAAACCTTGATATTTTTACTATCACTGTGAATCTTCCTTACAGTTATACCCATCTTGGCTCACTAGCCCTAGTGAATCATTCATTATAGTGAAAAACTATATGTCTAGGTTTGTCCATGAATGTCTCAGATGTATCTCTTAAACTTCAGGCTTGACCTATTTATTTTAAAGCCAATAAAAAACCCCTTAGTAGTAAATTGTTACTATCGGTCGGTAAATATTACTATAGGCTAGTAGATCTAAAGTTAACCGAATATTTTTTCTTATTCGTCACACATTTCCATCTTTTTGCAATTTTTTCACACTATCCCTTTATTGGCCTTCCTACACAATACCTTCTTGCGTGATGCTCTTCTACGCAAATACTCAAAACTTGTTACCCAAAATACTACTCCAACGAGCACCCAACACTCACCTGTGACTCATCCTTGAGTCACTTAGTCTTTTTGACACTCCAATGAGGGCACTCTCTCCTTTTTTTTGGCGACAAGTTTTTCAAAGTTTTGCTTCGCAATATCTACCTTTTCCTTGAATTATGCCAATTCCACCATAATAGGAGTCTTCATATTTTATTTTCCCTCCTGAATGTCTTGCTTAACTATCTGATGTGCCATGATGATCTCAGGTATGACCTTAAATGCTTCATCCTGCAAGGTCTCAATCTTCTGCACCAATTGTTGTTGATCCACTCTCATTTGATTTATCTATTTTCTCATTTGTATGCTTTTCTAACATCACATGTCTATTCTCATTCATCAGTAACGGGTTTAAGTTATCCTTGAATCTTTTGAGAAACTTTCTTTAGGTCTTTTCTTTCCAACAACCTAGTCCAAATTTGCATGCCCTCTTCGTAGATCTTAGTGCACTCTACTTCTTATCCTTTGATCTACTCAAAGGTCAGTGTTGTTTCCTGTTCTTTTTCCCCATTCTCTCTTTCTTCTAGTGGAGTTCTTGGCTTTGTTTTGAACTCCAACTCCATGACTTTAGGCTTGAGTGTAACACCCATAGTTCGACCCTTGAATTATTAATGTAATAATCATGTATAATATATCTTGGCTGGTGAGATTGGGACTCAATGAAGCTATGATGCTTCTATACATATAAGGCCAAGTGGGGCCAAGTTATGAACACAGTTAAGGTTAATGTGCCTTTGTAATGGGTCTTAGGACCGTAATTATTAGGGTGGTGAGATAATAGTTATTTCTGGGGTAGTATGCTTGTGTCCATGTGTCCATGTGTTGGGGCTAGTGTGCCTGTGTGTATGTATTTTTTATGATATGAGGCTAGAAAGCCTAATGTGGTGAACATGGTTATTTTATGAATATTAATAATCACATAATGGCTATAGGCAGACCTAGATAAAAGAGTATGGGGGGTGCAAGACTCCATGGTCAAAAAATGCATCTTGATAAAAAGATAATAGTATAATAGTATAATATCAAATAAAGGAGAAATATATTTATAAAAGGGGGAGTTGGTTACTCAGTAAAGGAATTCAGTGTTGGTGACTAAGGAGTCATTGAGTCCCGGAGGCTCGACTTTGAGAGTGGCTTAGGTGTAGTTATTCAATAACCACACTTAATTGGATACAACTAATTTTTTATGGGCCCTGGTGGCTCTGAGCGTTTGGTGGCTTCGAAAGCTTGGTGGCCTTCATTATGACTTGGTGGCAATGGAGTTCTAGGAACTCAGTTCAGAGATAGTCAGTGAGTCTTGGGCTTGGACTTTGTAATTCACTAACCAGTCAGTGAGTCCTGGGCTTGGACTCTGTAATTCACTGACTAGTCAGTGAGCCTTGTGCTTGGACTCTATAACTGACTGAGACATGATTATTTAGTTAACCATGTTGTAGAGGATGCATACTGATGTGAGAGCCTTGGTGATTTTGGTTTATAGCTCGGGTAGCCATAAAGTCGAGGCCCTTACTTGAGGGTGACCCGCTATTGAAAGACATATGAACAACATGGTCTATGGTTGGGAAGAATGTCAGAGGACCACAATTAGCTAACAATTCATACAAATAAGTCCTCAAAACTATTTATTTACTAATTTTGTTTTGTTGTACTTACACATGGATTGGTATTCTAGTGATAGTGATTTGACTCTGTGTGTTATATTTAATTTATGCAGTTGTTATTAGTTACATTTGTATTATTGGTACCATTACATGGTTATGAATTCACTAATTATATTGTTTATGGTTTTTCATTAGTTTTTTTTTTTTAAATTGTGACTATGTTATTTATGTATTTTGTGCATATGGTTATGAATTCACTAATTATGTTGTTGTTTATGATTTTTTTTTTTTTTTAATAAATTGTCCCTACGTTATTTATTTATGTATTTTGTGCATCTCTTGTTGAATTATGCCTACTTTTCTGGCACAAATTGAGGAATGTAGAGTTTGGGTGAGTGACGTCACCTAGCGGGAGAGCGGGGAAAGTTACAGGTAGTATAGAGCTTTCGTTTCACCACCGTGACTATATGGGCTAACGATACAATGCCGGAATTAAATTCAGGGGCTACATTTGCAAATTGTTTGATAGAATTCGCGAAAGAAACATGGTTATGTGGAATAAGGGAAATGTGGGTATATGAAGGATGCACACCAACTATCTTGAAAACATGATGTAACACAATACAATTGCAGCGACCATGAAGATATGAGGTTATGCATAGATTGGGGAAAGCTAGGAAACCCTCAAACTCTTCTGCCAAATGCACCAAATGAGTGTTAAGTCATACTAAGCTACATTCGCTGGAGTTCTGGGGTGCTTGCAGCTATTTCCTAACATCTAGAGAGAGAAAAAGTAGGTCCGCATCCATGTCATTAAAACTGGACATGTGTTTATCCTTAGTGGAAAATACCCTTTTTGATACGTATGCCAAGTGTGAGGATATAGAGTTGGCACACCAAGTGTTTGAAAAAATACCTATAAGAGATGGCGTTCCTTCGATGCCATGATTGCAGGATATGCTTTGCATGAATAGTACAAAGATTCCTTGGGCTTGTGTTCACAGTTGGAAATGATAGACATCAAGCCGACATAGTTCACGTTTGCAAGAGTTCTTAGTGCTTTCACTGACCTCTCCTATATGGAACAAGGGAGACAATTTCATGGGATTTCTATTCACTTTGGATTTGAATTTAATGTCTTTCTAGGTAATGCACTTATGGATGTGTGTCAAGTGTAGTAGCATAGAGAACGCACACGATCTTTTTGATAAAATTCCAGAGCGCGATAAGGTTTCATTGAATGTGATGGTTATAGGGTATCCCTGGGATGGACAGGTTGAGGAATCCTTGAATCTTTTTCAACACTTGCAGCACAATTGTTTTGATTTGTCTCAATTTGCATTTTCAATAATTCTCAGTGCTTGCACCAACTTACAGCCTTGCGATCAGAGAAAATAACTTCATGCTCTGCTTCTCAGAGCTGGTGTCAAGTCAAATGGAATTGCGGAGAATTCTCTTATCGACATGTATGCTAAATGTGCTAGCATAGAGGATTCATATCAGATGTTTGACAAAATTCCCAACAGAAACTCGATTTCTTGGAATATTATAATCACAGGATATTTGCAAGCAGGATATGGTGAGGGAGCTTTGGATTTGCCTTCTCAAATGCCAAGGACAGACATGAATCCCAAAGGCATGACAATTTCCTGTGTTTTTTGTGGTTTGTGCCAGCTTGACAGAACTAGAACAAGGACTAGAGATTGATATCTATGTGAATAAATTTGGGTTTGAAATCGAGTTCTATGCCAAATTTGGAAACACAAAATATGTGTTCCAAGTGTTTGATAGAATGCCTAAAAGGGATGTTGTGGTTTGGAATGTTATGATTTCTTGCTATGCTCAAAACGAGCATTATGAATATACTTATAAATTATTTGAACAAATGCAGTTGGTAGGGTTAAAGTTAAATTTGATTATGGAATGCAATGATTGAGGAGTTTGTGCAGAATGATTATAGTGTTGAGGCTTTGGAACTCTACCATCGAATGGATATTGCAAGCTTATAGCGTAACTCAATTACCATTGCAAGTATTCTTTTTGCATATTCCTCTTTGGTAGCTCTGGAAACGAGCAAGGAGATCCATGGTTATGTTGTAAGAAATGGGCATATGAATTAGAGGGACTTGTTGGAAGTGTCGTTGTAGGTATGAAAAATGTGGGAGTCTACAACATGCACAAGAGGTGTTTGAAAAATCATCTCAAAAGGATGAAATATCGTGGACTTCAATGATTTGGGCGATAGCTAGAGTGGGCACGGTGATCAGGGATTAAAAGTCTTTCATCAGATGGTATCCACAGGCATGAAACTTGATTTGGTTACTATTCCAAGTGTTCTTCCAGCCTATGCCCACTTAGCATCCACTTAGCATATTTGCGACAAGGAAATGAGGTTCATGATTATATTTTTAGAAATGGACTTGATTTAGAGCTTGTTGTGGCCAGTAGTGTCATATTTTTGTATGCTAAATGCGAGAGTCTAGAGAATGCACTTCTGTCAAATGCAGGAATAAAGCAGACCATGGACTATTCAGCGTTCTATTTCATGTTTTCGTAAGCAGCTCCTAGACAAAGCTAAAGCTAAGGGTTCCAAGAGAAACAAGTTTTTCGTCTGTTTTCTATTTTTGATAGTTACCATATCAACTGTAGATATTATTAGGAATTTGACTTCTGTGATCCATAAATTATGTATCAAATCTTTCGGTGAAAATCACATTGGAACTAGCTAGTTGGAACTAGCTAGTGTGATTCATCATCAAAACAAGATGAGAAATCTGATCTAGGACTCAGCTTAAATAGATAATGAGGCTCCAAATAACCGTTGTACAATAACAGCGAATTTAACTAAAAAAAAAAAAAAATATATATATATATATATATATATATATATATATATATATATATATATATATATATATATATATATATATATATATATAAATATAAATATAAATATAAATATAAATATGAACATAAATATAAATATAAATATTAAAACATAAAAATAAAAAATAAAATTAAAAATAAAAGTAAATAAAATTAAAAATAAAAAAATAAAAATAACAATATATATAAATATAAATTTCTTGAACGAAATTCAATATATTATTTGAAACTACACTAATTAATTCATTTATTTTTATTTTTAATTTAAATAGATAATTAATTAATTGATTAAAAATACATAAATAAAAATGAAATTAAAAACAAATAATAAACATAATCATGCTTATCATGGAAAGGGTGGACCATTTCCACTACCAAAAGTTTAGGGAGGTCCTTGAGATTGAAAAGAGGTCGGTTAACCTTAACAAAGATGATGGGTGGAGTGTGAGCAGGCGCTGGATCCCTGCCCTTCATTCTTAGTTTTTGGGTTTCATTTGTCCTAGGTTCGTCTTTTCCTCTCCTCTCATCCTGTTTTACTTTTCTCATTTTTGTTATTCTTTATTATGTAATTACTTATTATTTATTTAGTATGATTATGTTTATTATTTGTTTTTAATTTCATTTTTATTTATGTATTTTTAATCAATTAATTAATTATATATTTAAATTAAAAATAAAAATAAATTAATTAATTAGTGTAGTTTCAAATAATATATTGAATTACGTTCAAGTAATTTATATTTATATATATTGTTATTTTTTTATTTTTATTTTTTGATATTAATCGATTTTTGGCTTCTGTGATCCATCAATAAATAATGAAGAAATCTTTCGGTAATAATCACATTATCATAAACAAAGTCGACGCATTTCGAACCAACCAGTGTGGTTCATCATCAGGACTAGGTGAGAGATCAGATCAGTCGTTGAGTTTAAATAGATGTATGAAAGGCAAAGAAAACCGTTATAACAATAGCTATTTTGACTTTGAAATCATAATGGTTAGTTCTATTAATTTAATATTAAAAATCAAAACGGCTAGTTTGAATATTGATATTAATAGTTTAATAATATAAAAAAAATTATTTAGGTCAATTTTATAGTTTAATTATAAATAAAACGACTGATCTGATCTCTCACCTAGTCCTGATGATGAACCACACTGGTTGGTTCGAAACACGTCGACTTTGTTTATGATAATGTGATTATTACCGAAAGATTTCTTCATAATTTATTTGATTTTGATTTTGATTTTTGTATTTTTATTTTGATTTTTGATTTTTATGTTTTTATATTTATATTTATATTCATATTTATATATTTATATTTTATATTTTATATTTTATTTTATTTTTATTTTATATTTTTATTTATATTTATATTTTGTTTTATTTTATTTTATTTATTTATTTATTCTCTTTTTTTTCTTTTTCTTTTTTTTCTAGTCAAACTAGCCGTTGTACACGACTATTTGGAGCCTCATTATCTATTTAAACTGAGTCCTAGATCAGATTTCTCATCTTGTTCCGATGATGAATCACACTGGCTGGTTCGAAACGCGTCGACACAAATTTCTCCAATGTGATTTTCACCGAAAGATTTGATACATAACTGTAGATATTTTCAAAGATCATGCTCAGGTTTACCAGTATTAATGACTCTAGATACATTGTCAATATTTCAAGAGAAAACTTTATGCTAACATTGTATATTTCAAGAGAAAACATTCTGCCAACATCTGTAAACAATTGGGCTAAGCTACTGGGCAGTAACCCATGGGATGAACATGAATTAGTTTTTTTCAAGTGCTTACATGAAACCACCTCCTTGTGTTGGTGGGTGGGAAGGGGAAGAATATCTTCAATCATTCATCAGATCTGTGCTTGGATCTTAGTATTAGATTATTGTGCCACTAATGCAGTGTTTTGAATGATGAATGATGATTGATGGATTTGAAAACTTTCGTTGCAATTAGGGGTAATCTTGGAGAATAGTGATTATAAGACACATTTTTCCACTCACACAAAGCATCATATTGTCTGGCATTGATTTTCCCAATGTGGATAAGTATGAACCTTTTCAAAGCTGTCACATCTTGGCCTTAATTGATGCTTTCATAGTTCTTGATGGACTTGTTAGAATTCTTCCAAGTTCAATTGTCCTTATTGAGTTGCATGAGTTGGTGCAGGAACAAAATAATTGGTGCATGAACAAAATAATTTCCTTGTAAAGTATTAACACAAAGCATCATATTGTTTGGCATTGATTTTCCCAATGTGGATAAGTATGAAACTTTTCAAAGCTATCACATCTTGGCCTTAATTGATGCTCTCATAGTTCTTGATGGACTTGTTAGAATTCTTCCAAGTTTAATTTTCCTTATTGAGTTGCATGAGTTGGTGCAGGAACAAAATAATTTCCTTGTAAAGTATAAACACAAAGCATCATATTGTTTGGCATTGATTTTCCCAATGTGGATAAGTATGAACCTTTTCAAAGCTGTCACATCTTGGCCTTAATTGATGCTCTCATAGTTCTTGATGGACTTGTTAGAATTCTTCCAAGTTCAATTGTCCTTATTGAGTTGCATGAGTTGGTGCAGGAACAAAATAATTGGTGCATGAACAAAATAATTTCCTTGTAAAGTATTAACACAAAGCATCATATTGTCTGGCATTGATTTTCCCAATGTGGATAAGTATGAAACTTTTCAAAGCTATCACATCTTGGCCTTAATTGATGCTCTCATAATTCTTGATGGACTTGTTAGAATTCTTCCAAGTTTAATTGTCCTTATTGAGTTGCATGAGTTGGTGCAGGAACAAAATAATTTCCTTGTAAAGTATTAACACAAAGCATCATATTGTTTGGCATTGATTTTCCCAATGTGGATAAGTATGAACCTTTTCAAAGCTGTCACATCTTGGCCTTAATTGATGCTCTCATAGTTCTTGATGGACTTGTTAGAATTCTTCCAAGTTCAATTGTCCTTATTGAGTTGCATGAGTTGGTGCAGGAACAAAATAATTGGTGCATGAACAAAATAATTTCCTTGTAAAGTATTAACACAAAGCATCATATTGTCTGGCATTGATTTTCCCAATGTGGATAAGTATGAACCTTTTCAAAGCTATCACATCTTGGCCTTAATTGATGCTCTCATAGTTCTTGATGGAATTGTTAGAATTCTTCCAAGTTCAATTTTCCTTATTGAGTTGCATGAGATGGTGGAGGAACAAAATAACTGGTGCATGAACAAAATAATTTCCTTGTAAAGTTGCTAATGCAAGCCAATTTAAATACCAAATTGGTCCATCACAATTTAAAGGCACTGCTTGTAGTAATTTGTCAGCACATTAGATCGAATCATCCTACCAATACAACATCACTTCACACAATTGAGAAACTCCAACAATGTTTTACAACATTCCTTCTAGAACACACTCTTTTTCAGTGATACAAGTGGAGGTGAAAGTGGATGGAAAATATAGTGATTTTTCTTGACCATGATTGAAACCCAATGCGAGATTACTGGCCTTGCAATACTATTAGGAACAAAAATCAAATTTTCTACATAAGGTTCAACTTGTTCATGATATGTCGAGCCCATGGTACCACGATATCGCAAAAAAAAAAATAAGCGAACCAACTTCCATGCAAGCTACAAATAATTGTACTGGGCTCACAAAAACTATACAGTTTTAGGAATATGATATGATAGATTTGTATTGGGCTCACAAAAAATTTACAATTTTAGGCCTTGCAATACTATTAGGAACAAAAATCAAATTTTCTACATAAGGCTCAACCCGTTCATGATATGTCGAGCCCATGGTACCACGATATCACAAAAAAAAATAAGCGAAGCAACTTCCATGCAAGCTACAAATAATTGTATTGGGCTCACAAAAACTTTACAATTTTAGGAATATGATATGATAGATTTGTACTGGCTCACAAAAAATTTACAATTTTAGGCCTTGCAATACTATTAGGAACAAAAATCAAATTTTCTACATAAGGCTCAACCTGTTCATGATATGTCGAGCCCATGGTACCGCGATATCACAAAAAAAGATAAGCGAAGCAACTTCCATGCAAGCTACAAATAATTGTACTGGGCTCACAAAAACTTTACAATTTTAAGAATATGATATGATAGATTTGTACTGGGCTCACAAAAACTTCACAATTTTAGGAATATGATATGATAGAGAGATCAATTATTTAAGGGTTTATGATTTGTTTGGTTGAGGAAATCGTTCCAACCTTCGTGGAGTTTTTGATTTTTTTTGGCTCTAAATTCTACCCTCTTTAAAACTTGGTTATCTTTGTTGGTTTTTCCTTCCATAATTCCCTATTCACTATTCGGTGGCATGACTTATTTCTCTATTCTCTAGATCAAAATTGTAAACTCAAATCTTCATAACAAAAATATTCATTTCCACCCAACATAAAGATTATAATAGTCGTTATAATTTATAATCACTATTATATAAAATAATAAACTACCTTTTTTTAATCATAAATAAATAATTACAAAAATATTATAATAAATAATTATAATAATTTAAAAATAAATTTTTTATTATTTAAATAATTAAAAAAATAAAATATAAATATAATAATTAAAATATAAATAAAACATAATAAAAATTAAATTAAATTAACTAAATAAAAATATAAAATAAAAATTAAATAAATAAAATTTTAAAAAAAAAGCAATTTCACTTATTCTCTTTCCTGCAAATATCCCATGGTTCATTACACACACTTTACTTCAAACATATGTTGGGTTATTGATTATGTTATCTCCTTTCTATTGTAAACATGAGCCAAGGTGTGGCCCATGTCATAAAATCTTCTTCCACAGACTTAAGGTTGGCTCGTAAGTATATCTGGACAACCTGAGTGGGCTCAATGGTTAAGAACTTGTGATTTTTCTTAGGAGGTCACAGGTTCAAAACCGACGGGGGATAGGGTTTTCTATTGCCCGTCATGAACAAGCTAGAGGGATAGATGCCCCCAATGATGGACGCCTCTGTCCTTGCGAAAGTCATGAGTTTATGGTATATGTGGCTTACGGGCTGCTACATATACCCAAGGAGGTTGTTGTTCCCTGTCTAAAAAAAGTTACACCTCATCGGGTCAAACACAGACGGTTAATCAACTGTTACGTTTCGACCCCATATAAATATGAACCATCCATCACAACCACTCCAACTCTCAAACCTCATGATTACGTTGGATCTTATTTACCGAGGTTTCATGGCCCCATAGGATATTACTATTGTTTTAAAGGTTTGATTTAAAGGACATAATATGTTAACATATATATATATATATATATATATATATATATATATATATATATATATATATATATATATATATATAGAGAGAGAGAGAGAGAGAGTTATGTTTTAATAAAACTATAAGTGTGTATTAAAATTAATCTAATAACTAATTTTTATATTATTAGTTAAATTTAAAACTAAACTTAAAATGTATATTATTTAAATGTTATTTTCATTTTCCGTTAAAAATAAAATTCTTAAACCTTAACTGGAAATAATAAAAATGCTCCTTGTTTATGATAAAATTCCATGTATTCCCAACATTTTAGTGGGATTATAAAATTTGTAGGTGGAGAGAAGCACTAAATTACATCGTCATTTACGATAAAAAAACAATGATCAAATAACACAGAAATATGCTTCTATAGTAGTTGATATGATGATAAAATGAAATCCCATTTAACTAGAACGCTGTATCCAAAATATGGAATGTCATGCTAGATGGAATATATTGTGGATCCAATGTCATACATCAACAAGGTTGGAACTTAATATGGTTAGGATCAAAATACATATTGATGTGGTTGATGAGGACTATAAGTTTTTTTTGGAAAAAATGTAAGAGAAGATGGTCTATCATACTCTTCCCTTTGGGGTGAATTTATAGGTTGGATAGTGATTACAACACTATAATGTCTAATATTTATTATTGAAAGAGCATAAACTATATGTATAAAATGGGGTAAAGACAATGATAATCAGAATTTATTATTCATCTAGACTCAAATGCTTATGGGGTACCATCATCCTAATTTTGTGTATTAGTATGTTACAAGTGATTGTTCCTGTATGAACAAATAATAATGGCAACAACAAACAAATTTATGATAAGTTTCATAAGAAGTATCATTTTCAACATCCATGTGAATTCATTGCTCAGGGTGAATTCATGGGTGTATTCTGGGCTTATATTCTAGCAAACAAGTAATCCCGTGTTAGACATCAGCGAATAATAGAGTATTAATTCCAACAATAATTTCAGGAAAGGATTTTGGAAATGGTATACTTATACAAAATTTTAGCATGGGATGGAGAAAGTTAGCAAAGTCATTTTGGAGAAATGATTAAACAATGATTTAGATGCAGGTAACCTTATTATTTCCGCATGAAATTAGTTAATTAAGTTAAAGGATATTGTTGTGACTTTTGAAATGGCTAAATGCTTATTTAAAATGTATGCTTTTGAAAAGGGTAAAAAGTAAACAAGTGTTAGTATGGAGTAATAAGGTATGAAAATCATCGCCTTAACAAAAATATTCGATGTATACCAATATGTTAAGATTTAAAAGTTTGATTTTTATAAATCATTGCACAATGATTAAAGAATTATTATTCATACAATACAAACATCTTCAATAATGGTAATTGATTAATTCTCTTTGCTCGAAAAGGTAAAGCAATAGAACAGGTCAACCATACTATTAAATCCTATTATATATTGAGGGTATGAAATATGAGAACTTCTTAAGACCCTTTCACTCGAACGTTATGAAATTTTATATGTGATGTATGCATTAGTAGGTATATTGGAAAATGTGTAATGTGTATGTATATATTTTTAGGTGTACTTGGATCATGTGTATGAAGTGCATTCATATTGACAGTGATATGTTGTGGTATAGGTGATGTATATAACATGAGAATTAATCACGATTGTTTTTTACTAATGATGCAACTACCCAAGGCCATCAACCTCATAGAGAAAAAGGGAATAAAGGAGGCAAGATGAATTGCCCAAGGGATTGGAGGGTATATGTAGGCCCCATAAGACCAAAAATAAATCCTAGAACCATGAAATTTGGGAACAACCATGTTCGACAATAAGCCATCTTGGAGGTGGTGGCACAAGACCCAGGGGATTGTCGGGTGTAGATTAGGGGCTCACCACTTGGACGTAGGCTCATGGGGGGGGGGGGGGGCATGAGTCCATAGGTTTTAGGTTGTTAGGGTTGGTTCCTTGGATGGTTGGGGGTTCTTCCTGCATGAAAAATACTCATAGAAATAAGTATTGAGTTTGTTTGCATGCCTTTTCTTGTGTCATGAATATATTTTCTTTAATTATGAATTGAAATTCTTATGGATATAATACTTGTTATATTGACATGATTGTGGTTGTGGTTTTGGTGCACAAGTGTACCAATCCGCCGGTTCTTAGGAGGAGTGGTCTCTGCCTCCAAGCTATGGTCACCGGCATAAAATATGGTTAGCATGTTAGTGAACACATGCTAGTAAATATAAAACACACTAAATCATTGAATATAGTATGCATATATGGAGAGAAAATACAACTAAACTAAACATAAAAAAAAATCTCACAAAGAGTCAAACTTAATAATGATGCAAACGGTAGAATCAAAGTCCCCTCTTATTGTTCGCTATTAGGAAGAAATATACTACGTTACACTCTTGCCAAAGGACCCTTAGAACTATGGAGTTCTAAGACCCAGTGCAAGGACGTTTTTACCCTTTAGCTGTTGTTGCAAGGTCTCTCTCTCTACTCCATAGGATTGAAGTTTTTGGGTGGCCAAAAACTGAATCCTCACTCTACTACTACTCTGGATTGCACACCGTTGGATTTCTCATGGGCGATTTGGCCAGCAAAACAATGTGCTCTCATTTCGCTCATCTCTTGGTGGCCATTTATAGGTGAATTAAAATTCTCCTTCCCTCTCTTGGTACATTGGTGGATGGTGACCCAAGAGAGAGGGTTGATTCCTTTGTGTGCCACTTGATTCCTTTGTGTGCACCCTTGAGGTCCCAAGGTGGCTTAGGCGGCTATCCTTGGGCGACCCCAAGTGTAGGATCATTTCCTGAAGTGTGTCAAGTAGTCTCGGAAAGTGACTTCCGCCACTCCTCGGACTGTGCGACTTTTTGAGGGAAAGTCGCGTAGACCAACATGCCTATCGAAGGAAACTGCACGCAAAGGCGCATTTCACCTGTGTTCGTGGTGTGAAATTTGATTTTTACCTCTTGACCTTAGAGATTTTTTAAAATTTTCAGATCCTTTAACTTGCCTCAGCCCTGTAAATCAATCTGCCTGACATTTAATAATGTCATATTTTGCTGTCCGATTTTCCAGTGATAACAGTTTCCCCCTAATGTGTGAGGTCTAAGAAGAAATATATAGAAGAAATACATTATGGTTTCTTTTATGTGTACTACGTGGAGAGATAGAGATATCCGCATACAACTGAAGGTTGGAAACCCCTTACAGTGGGTAGAAGCGTGACCATGTTCTGTGGGAAACCTGCAAGAGATAGTATGATACAATAAATACAAATTTTCTATGAGGCGGGCATGTCCCATGCTTGTGATGCTTTGGCTAGCTAAAAAATCTATCTGATAGATAAAGGCTCTTTCTGTGTCACTGATATGGTAGTGATTTGCTGATTTGGTTGATGACGACAATCGTTGATGCCCTCAAGGGAATTTTTTCTTTGACAATAGGTGGAATGTGTTGCTCACATGTGTAATATCGACATGGCATATAAATTCTCATTCTACGTGTTAGTCATTAGTAATTTTTGCCTTTTTTGATGACTAAATGATTATCCCAAGATTTCTAGAAACAAGGTTCATAAACATTGTGAGTTCTAGAAATCTCACTGACTTCATTATCCTCAAGATAATTTTTCACTATTTCATCATTCCATAATGTCTAGCTTTGTTTACCAGTCCTAGAAAATCCATTAGAGGCTTATGTCACTCTTTCTGTCTATATGTATTCACTTTTGGCCCAAATCCTCTGTTTTGTTTTGCCTAAAAAGCCCCCCACTGCTACCTAAGCCCACCAATCAAACAACTTTGTTGTGTCTCCCAAAATACTCCCAAACACTGATGGTATCAAACTATCTCTGTAGGCTCATTAGATAAATCAAGTACATTGGATTTTGGATCTTCAATACATCAGTTTATCATAAACTCTATCTTACACTTGATGACCCCAAATTCTCAGTTTCAGTCCAAAATCCAAGTCCAAGGAACCTTCCACTAGGTCAACTAGGGTTTCACAAAGTCATAAGGTGGATTTTGTATCCTAAAAACTCTGTTTTTTCTGTATGAAGAAACTACATTCAAAGAAGAAATGGACAAGTGATTTTGTCCAAAACTCATCAAATAGGTCATTCAAGGAAATAATTTTGGCCTAAAGCACAAATCCTATAGGGAAACAACTGCCCCTTGCTCACATTTCTGCAAAAGAATAAAATGGCCATTAGCCTAGAAAAAGTTAAGGTAATAGGGTGAAAATCATCACAATAAGATCATAAACATCAAAGGGAGGCAGCAAGGCCTATGTTTGAAGAAAATCAGGGTTTGTGACTGTTTTGGCCAAACAAGGAATCAGTACTAGGGTTACAAGGGCAAAGGTCACCTCAACTTCATCAAGTGCACATTGAAGACTATTTAGAAATAATTAATGAGTTTGAGAAGTTTCAGAGAACTTAGAAGACAACATTATTTACTTTTTCCCAAGCAGCCCTAAAACCTAGGATTTTGGGAAAATTGACAAAACTGGTCAACAAATGATGATGAAGCCTCCTTCATAACAACGAATGGCTTCAAAGAGTTTCAAACTGCCTTCTAGGGTTTGACAAAGAATCATTGTTTTCACGTTACCAAAGGAAGAAAAAGGCAAAGAGTATCAACAAAAAGGCATGAGTTTCAAAAGTACATCCAGAGGTCTTAATAAAGAATCAAAAGAAGGCAAAGCATGAGGTAAAATTGCCCAAGGAGGTAATTATGACAAGAATAGGTTCACTGTTGATAAAAAGAGGTGTCCAACTCCAAAAAGAACAGTGATCAGAAGCAAAATTTGTGTAGGCACCTACAAGAACATAAGTGGCCAGCAGAGACACAAAATGTTTTAAAAACTGCTAGCTTTTCCCTCCAAAGATATAATACTGGCAAACTGATCAAAAGAACAAATATGTAATTGGTCTAAAAAGAAGAGAGAGCCTCCAACAAGGTTTCCTTATCCAGAGTATATTCTGCAAAAGACAATTTGCCCATGTTAAAGCATTTATGTAGGAATGTTTTAGGATGGTTATCAGCAAACAAATGTAAAGTGAGAAGCCTGAATTACAAATGACATCTACAGCATAAGAGAAATTCATGCCCAAGTAAAATAAGTATCACTGGTTTTGCAATTTTTTAGCACAATAAGGTGATAACCAGTAAGAGATCTATGTCAAAGGGTAAAAGGGATAGAGATTCATCAACACCATCAAACAAAAAAAACTATTTTTTCTATGTTTCTTCCACCTACAGGACAAAAGACCAAGAAAGACAATGAAAAAGTAAGAAGGAAAAAAAATTTTAGAAAGTGGGTTTTGGCATGAAATAATAATTTTTCAAAAAGGCTATAAAGGTCTCCTTGACCTCTTCCCCACCTCATTTGTCATTGCAAAAGAAGAGATAGCCGTTGAAAGAATTTTTTTTAAGGGTTTTTGCAACCGTGGTTAAATTGTTCGGGCGCTACGCACCTGGCCGTCAGCGTTGCGCATAGAGGAGGCAACCACAGTGTTAAATCGCACTGCATTGCGCACTGGGAGAGCGGCACTACGCACCGGCTAGGGCGCTACACACAGAATCAAACCGGCCTGGCTACCTGCCATTTCACACCAGTTCTACACACAGGAAGGCCCGACAGGAACGACCTTTCGGGTGGCGCTGCGCACAAAGGGCAGAATTGCTCCAATTTGCTCAAAAACTTGCCTAAATCCAAATTGTCTACCTCCAAGCCCTTGCACAGAGTTAGATAAGGTTATTTTTATTTCTTCCTTTCCCTCCAAGTGATATTTTTCGTAATCTAGGAAGGTATTTAAAACCTAATGTGACCAAACCCTAATCTGCATGAAAATCAAATTATTGACCTTCTAGGGAAAATTTTACAAATTGGGGGAGTTGTCATTAGCCTAAAGACACTCAAATACAAGCAAGCCTCCTCCTAAAACTCTGAAACTTTCCTATACCTACTTCATTTTTCCCTCATTTGCTAAAATTTGCCCTCACATCACTCATTTTCCCTCCCTACACCTAAAAGCTCTCATCAAGCAACAAACCACTTTTTTCAAGGATATAATCAACCACCATGTCTGAGGAAGAGATCAGTACCATCAATGATGAAGTCAAAGGGCATATCAAGCCAAAACACAAGGGAGGGAGGGTTAATAGGTTTGAACCTTTAGACACCTTTCAAACCACCTCTTCTCCCATGATCCTTGCATGTTTTCAGGATGTTGGATGCTATCAATTCTGTGAGAAGGTTAAACAGGTCCAAAGTCACTCAGATTTGACTAGGTTGTTCATTCTCAGCCTACAAAACCACCAAGTCAACCTAGCATGAGTAACTTTTGAACTCTCATCTGAATCCATTGCTAAAGCCACATGAATACCAGATATTGGTGAGAGATGGTTCAAGAAGAAGAAGTTGGCTTTGAGCTACTATGAGCCCTTCCTCAAACCTAGCTGTTAACAAGGCTGCAAGGCTGTGTTTCCCTTCTCCCACTTGCTAGAGAGATATGCCCTATTGATGAGGCAGATTATCAAGTACTTCACTTGTGAGGGGAGGTACTCCAGGGTTTATTCATATCACATAAGGCTACTAATGCACTTCACTAGGGTTAAATTGATAAACCTACCTTACTATCTCTACCAGAGCATTGAAAAAATGGCTTTAGTGGTCAAGAATAGGAGTTATGCCCACCAAATGTAGAGCCTTTTTCACCACTCCTTGGTTAAGATGATTGTTTTGCACCAGCTGGAGCAGCAGGTAATCCCTTGGGAAGTTTTTATCTCACATTATGTATTTGTAAATCCCCAAGCCTTCATTCAAAAAAATTTCCCCTCCACTCCACATTCACTTACTTCCACTCCTCCATCACCTCTACCTATGCCTTATACACAAGAAAACCTACCTCTTTCCTCTTCTCCTGATGCATCAAGTGAAGATAATGACAGTGGTAGTGATGAACAAGCTGGTGGTAGTTGCCAGTAGCAATGAAGAACAAACAAATGATAGTGAAAATGAAGAAGCCAGTGAGGCAAGTACAAAGCTTAATGAAGAAGAATATGATGAAAATATCACTAAGGAACAAGAAGATGATGATGGAAGTGATGAAGAAAATAGGGCAGAAACAGGTTCTAATGAAGAAGAGCAAGATGATGAAGACCATGAGGAGGAAGATGAACATGACAGTTAAGAAGAGGAAGACAGTGAGCACTTGGAGCAAGACAGTGATAGTAATGACACAAATAAATCACTCCCAAGTATAGAAAAAGAAGTTGCTGATGAACAAGATGAAAAAATATAGGACAATGAAGAAAATAATGAGGATGACAGTTAACAAGAAGGTTCACATGACAGCTAAGAGAAAGATGTACATGAGCATGACAGTGAGCCTAGTCTTAGTGAAAACAATGCTGAAATGAATGAAGATGATGAATATGATGAAACAGACAATGATGATGAGGAAATAGAAGACCAAGAGCAGGCAGATGATGAAACTAAAACAGAGTTTGAAGGGGCAGGAAGTGACCAAAGCAATAGCACTGATAAGACAGTCAATGATGAGCAAGGCAGCCAAGGAAATAGTCGTGACAACTATCATGACTGTCATGACACAAAGCAGCCTCTAAATGACAAAGAGAATCAAAGTGACAGTGTAGGGAATGATAAAGAAGAAGACCTTAAGGAAAAACAAAGCCAAAGTGAGGCAAGTGAAGAAGGTAATGATCCATTTGAAGGCCAAAGTGACAGTGTAGAAAACAGTGAGGAAGAAAATGATGATGATGAGGCTAAGGATCAAGAAATCAATGACCCAATGGGGCATAAGGTGACTCATGGAAGTCATGGAAAAAATGAGAAAGCTGGTGACAATAACAAGGGTCAAGGCAGTGATGGAAACACTTCCAAAACCATCATCACCCCTCTCACATGCACATACCACAGAGGAAAAAGAGATGTGTTTGCTGCCTCAAAAAGGAAAAGGGCCATTTCTCCTCCAGCTATCAAGCACAAGGAAAAAGGCAAGGAAAATATGGAAAAGGGTGAGCAACAGGTAAAATTAAGGAGAAGAAAAGCATCAAGAAGACTTCTCAAGAGCCTCAATTCATTGATCCAGACAGTAACAATGAGGACAAACAGATGACCACAAGATTGCTACTCTTAGACAAAAATGCACATCTTAGGGAGTGGGAAAGTGAGTTTGAGATGGCACAACGTGTCATTCACTATTACAAAGAGGAGCATAAGAATTAAAAGAAGGTAAAGAGGGGCCTCACTCTCCAAAAGAAAATGACCAAGCACTATGCAAGGAAAAACATGCTTGCTTGTGCCAAACTGAAAGAGACCCTCATGGAGCTAGAAAACCTAAAAAGGGGAGAGGAGCATGATAGCCTTGGAATTTTGGCTGAGGCTTCTCAACAGGTGTCCAAGACCTCTTGAGGGACCTCTCCACTAATTTTGGGGCAATTTGAACAAAATTTTGTTTTTTTGAAATTTTGAGCCCTCTATGCGTAACACCCTAGGCACTACACACAAAATTGGTGCATCATCAACTTAAAAAATTTTCATTTTTGGATTCCTCACATCGCCAATAGTCTTCTCACCAAATTTCAGAGCATTTGGAGCATTTTGGACCCCCCAAACGGTAAAAAAACATCAAAATTTTGACCTTTCTGCCTCATTTTCAGACCAGGCACTACACACAGAGTAGTGTTGGAAAAATTGGTTTTTTAATAGGTAAATGGAACCCGATTAGCACAAATCAAGAATTTCTGGAACGTAGATTCATCAGGCTTTCCAACGAGCCATCACGGAGCCAAATCTGGTATCAGGAAGGGGTACAAAACTCAGCCACAAGAGACCCTATAGGCTACCTAGTGTGTTTTGGACCAAAAGTCAACAAAACACACTCTTTTATTGCAAATATATATTATTGAGTTTTTTGAGGCAAATTACTCTAGAATTAGGTGCAAATGGTTATTTTGGCATTTACTTCTTGTGATATTATGTGCCTTGGGCCTTGCATGGTCTCTTGGCCATAAATGACAATTATGGTTATATTTGACATTTTCCTACCACATTTAGGGTTTTATTCCTCCTTTTCTCCATAAATAGAGCATTAGCCCCCTATGTATTTTGTTGGAATTTGATGAGCTTGAAGAGAAATATACATGGTTTTATGAGCTTGGAGAATAAATTGGTTTTGTGAAGTGGATGAATGGCTTGTTTGGCTTGATGATGGAGAAGCTTGTTTGCAGGATTCCATAGCTTGGTGAATGGTGACATCTTATTAACTTTTTAATGTTTTATTGTTCTCATTTTGATCTGGATTTATGCAGGAATACAATAGAATACAGAAATAACCCTAACCATAGAGATACAGCGGAAATAAGGCTTCATTTCATTAATATCAAATCACAGAAATATGCTTATAGACATGATGGAAATACAATATCTAGGGTGCTGGTAGCGAATCTCTGATAAGAGATGTCGTGGCTACAGACCTCTGAACTGTGTTACAATGAGGCTCAACGGCCTATTTATTATGAAGAAACAATGGAGAACTCTAAATGTCCAAAAACTTAACCTTAGGAGATGAAGCGCCAAAAATGTGGGCCTCGTTTGGGTAAATTGGTGTTTCAACTTCCCGAGGATGTAACTTCGGCATACTATCTTCGTTTGGGGCTTCAAAATGACTCCGGAAGTTAAGGACCCGAAAAACTACTAAAAATAGTAAGTTGTGAAAAAACTGAAAGAGACAATGGTGGGGCCCCAAGTGGAATAGGCAGGTGGCCACCAATATCCACCTGGATCACATTTTGTTTCATTCTTCTTGGTTGCTATAAATAAGAAAAGTATAGGTTGAGACATGTTATTTGAGGCACCTCAGTCCTCCTATTTGTTATAGCTTTGATGTTTTCCTCTTTTGGCCATCTTAAGGAATTCTTGATTTCTCCTTAGGTCCACCAAAACTTGTTTTTGTTTCATGTATGGTTAGTATGCTACCTTACAAATATGATTCATGGTATGCCCTGCTTATTTGAAGCTTTCAAAACCTTATCTTGAAGTCTTTCTGTGGAATATTGATTGTTAGGTTAAGTCAAAGAGGTCTCATTCGATCTTTCCCTTTGTCCATGCTTACCAACTTGTTTCAGAGTTCCCAATAGCTCGAATTATGATGTTTAGGAGTTCCCTCTTCATAAATTGAGTTATTTGTTTTATCTTATATGTTTTTCCCAAAATCTGAAGGTGAATTTCTAAAGTTAGAAGCTCTTATGATTTCTATGTTTAACTGGAATGTTTATCTTGGATGTTTATCAGTTTAAAGTATTGTTCATTGAGCTTAATGGTTTTCCCTACCTCATGAGTTGTAACTTTTAACTATATGTGTTTAAGACCTCTTAGTATTTCCCAAATTCGATGTTTACTACACTTCATACATCACCTTAAGGATCCATTGACCTTGCTAAATTGGCCTTGCAACACACTCTGTTTCATCATTTAGACACCTTTGACTTTCATTTGACTCCATAGCCCAATGGCTTTGACAGACTCTCACTCCACCTATTCCACTTGACCATCTTACCCAAACAAAACAATCAATAAACCCTACACTTAACAACTAGCCTAAAATCAAAACCCTAGAGCAAAAAGAACACATATTTTGCACCCAATAGAGAGATCCCTCTCTGAGTCCAGGAAGGCTAGGTCCTAGGACTCCAAATACTGGTTCCATCTTACCCTATCATTTGGTCTACCAATCTGCAAAATCACGGGACCCTAACACTATGCATGGGTGTATGAATGAGACCTTCCCGTGTAAGCATTACTGACAGAGATGCTTATAATGGCACGGGTCTTCGATGAATTTGCGTAAAGTGCAATGGTTGTAATGTACGATACCATCTTGGCATGAAATATTGTGTCATAGTCAAATGCCAGGAGGATCGATGACATCTGTGGGCAATGATGATTCCTATAGTGCCACTCGAGAATGCCCCTATTGTGGTGAGGATCCATCCAAGGCACTGCTTCCCTTTTGAAGAATGTGAGTTGAAGTCGAAAAAAAGGAAGCCTCAACCGAACGAGAGAGCTATTGATGCAAGGGACCAGGTTCTTGGATTTGATAGGTTTAACATAGGCATGATGGCGGGGGGTGAGTGGAAAATGATGATGGGAATTAAGTGGCCCAAGGTTGAAGCATAAAAAAGTAGCTTGGCGATAGTCATAACTATTTCTGATGAGGGAACCCCTGTAGTCGGTAGGACATCCAGGGTGGGTATATGTTGGTTATGAATGTCGTGGTGGCTTTGTGTGAAGGCTGTGATGCTCCGACCAAGGGTGACTAGGGACTACTGCCATGAGAGAAAAGTGGATGGATGAGTGGGGGATTGTTCGCCGTTTGAGGCCTTTTTACACTTACCAAAAGAATGAAACAATGGGATTGGATTGTACAAAATACAGAGATGGGTGCCCCAAAAGATAAAAATGTTTGCTCACTGATGACATGGGGAGGGTGTTTTTTCTAAGGGTGAGGGCCCCATTGGTTGGTCTCTTGTGTGGGGGTGATGAAGTGGATGGAAAATATCGCAGATAGGCTATGTTTACGAAGAGATGGTAGACCAAATGCGAGATGCAGTGGTGCGCTTTCGATCTGCTTACAAAAAATGGCAGTCCGGAAAGGGGTTTTATTTCGATATGGTAAAACTTGAATTGATGCATGGTGGATGAATGGGCATGAAGTGCTTCCTAGACTGAAGTGGTATTGCCATGGCGTCGTGATATTTTGATGTGTGGTCTACTTTGAGTGATGGATGCCATGGAGGGGAGGCTCTACCGACCAACAAGGATGTTTATAATGTGCAAGGTGGGGAAGTGATAAACATGGTTGGGTGTTTGGAACCTATGGCTAATTTCTTGTGGAGAAATGATGTCAGGATATGCAGAGTTTTTCTAGGACTCTATCATGTTGAGGGTAGAATGATGCTTGCTCTGGACCTTCAGTACATGGGATGATGGATGGTTTGTACAATACCTGAAGCAAAATAACCCAAGTGAAAGCATCTTATCATTCGAATATTATTGAAAACATGTGCTGAATGAACATAAGATAAGAGAGGGCATACCTGTTGACACTGGAAAATTATTTTTCTGGAGGTGTGAATGTGTGGAGCCTCATTTGGGCATTATGAGGTGTTGATCACTGTGTTGCTTTCGATTATGCAATTGGGCCCTCTGAGCTCTCATTACAGTCCTACAAATGATCTAAAAATGGAAACATATAGGCCAATATAGCTCATTTGAACCGGATGCGGTCGATAGGTTGCATATGGATTGGGTTTGCACTGTCATTGGTATAGCTACTCTCGTAGTTGCAAATGACTCGACACCTATGAATGATGAGAATACAACTCGAGTCATGTTTCCGATACATGATGATATGAATCATATATGGTGTATCGTGTCGTTGGCATTTGGTGGGGGAAGAATTTCCATTGTGGGAGCTTGCATGAGAGAAAGGCTAGATTCTTCATTAGTCTGAGCGTTTTCTAGGAGTTGGAAGTTGTGCTTGGTGCAGAGGTGACTGAATGTTTCCATTAATGGGCATGGCTCTAGCTTGTGGTTATGGCCAGTTAGAATGGTGCACGGTACCACTATTCCAACTAAGTAGATTGTGTGGGAACCAACACTACTCTTCGTCCCTAAAGTGGATGCTCAGATGAGATCAGGCGTACGGGAGAGGGTCCTATGTTGCCATTTCTAAGTTTTTGGCTTGGGTATGTCTAACTCTTTTGGGGAGTGTAGACTTAATGCTGCTCTCGCTACTCGAATCTTGGGGAGGTGTTCACATTTCATAGTATGGTGAAAATGTGAGCAGATCCGACAATAACAGTGCATGATTTTCTCCTGGTTAGAGAGGTGCCTCTGAGGGAGGGAGGATACCATGTGAAATTTGTTCATGAGGTGCTTCAGTTATTTTCACTGATTGACCTGGTGGCAAATTATATCTTATAGTCCACATGTCAGCCTAGGCTGGACATGGGTCGTGCTAGGTTAACACGCCTTTCTAACTTGCTTGACGTGTCATTGCGGAAATGGGGTAGGCTGCCTGGGGGAAATATGCCTTCCATTATGATGTCTAAGATCTGGATTGATGACATCTTGATGGTGCGTTTCTAATGTATGGATGATGTAGATTAGTGGGTGCACTCGAGGGACATAAGTGAAGTGTTGATCGTGATAGTTGCCCTGACATACTAGATAAGAACATTGTTCTTAGGTGATCTCATCCTACTCATTTGGTGATGTGATCAGGTACCAGTGGCATAGCGCTTTTATGTCTGGGCATGTGGGGACCACATGATTGTGTGTGTTACATAACACAAATGTTGGTCTTCTCTGTGGAGGGCAGTTGGGGATGACTAAGGGTTCCTCGACTGATTGCTTTTCAGCTGATAGGAAGAGGATGGATCTACTTGTCACATATTCTTGCGTCGTCGAGCTATCCATGGATTATATATCAAAGCCTTATTCTAGGGAGAGGCGTACTATGGTCGTGCGTAAACTAGTTAGCGATAAGCGAAACTGAGGGATGTAATGAAACTGTTCTAAAGTGTGGTTTCCAAAACATATCGGACATGAAAATTGGGTTGCTTGAAAGCCAACATAATACACTCGTTCAACTGGATACCACGTATGTATGAGTTCCAGTGCTGTGCATTCGTCGATGAAATGGTCACGTTCATCGCAAATTGCACAACATATTATAAGAGGAGGGAAGATGAACAAGAGTCTTTCTGGTGATTGTCGTGCCTCCTGCAAGTATAAAATGATGTGAGGTTCTTCTCGTGTTGACTGGATGGAGGGATCCTCTTGGTAGGATTTCTCGATGGCATGTAAGGTGTCCCTATATCATGGAATTTCTGGGCAATGATGGGTGTTATGCCCGTAATGGCCACATATAGCACATGTATGGTTGGTACACAATGCCTTGCCTTGATTTTTGGTGGTTGGTTCCTTTTTATGGGAACCTGTTGCCATGATATTTACCACAGAGCTAAGGAGCAACTTTTGTTTGTCCAACTCTAGGTAGATGTGGGTAGGGTGGCCTATTATGGTGCATATGGCACAAGTTGTAATTCCCATTGCATGGTTTGATTTTCAACCTTCTTCCCATTTTTACTGGTCTTCTTGGTCCTAATAATTGCTTTTGTGACGGTAATTTCCTTAGATGGGATGGTTGCGATAGTCTCCTTAATAGATGGGGTCTCCTCAGGACTGAGGGGGATTAACCATGTAGAGGTGAAGTTTGTGACTTTCGTTGTGGTAGGTGAGACCAGGTACCAAAATGGAATTGAAAATGATAAGTTTGGCAAAACCACTGTGGCCAAGACTTGTTTTGACACAAAACTAGATGGGGGGTAGAGGAAAGGAGTTTTGGAGGCAGTGTAGGGTAGCGAGGCTACCGTGGCCGAGGTCTCGGTGTCGTTACTTCTTGTCTCCGTCTCCTGGATGGATTCGGTGCTTGATGTAGACATCATGCACACTAGATCCCCTACGATATCAGATGATGATTTTGGTATAACAGGGGGATCCCCTAGAAATGACCCGAGGATAGATGATGGTCTGAATTGGCCAAGGCCATATTCTTGGTACCATGTAAGAATCTCAGCAGATGTGTCTACATAGGGTAGAACGACATCAACATTTTTTAGGGATCGCTTGTCATGGTATGTCAATTGGTCAATAGTAATGATGCGATCCTCATGGGGGAACATCATGGTTTGGAAGTCGGAGGAGGCTATCGCTGACATGACATACATATAACTGTGCCCAAGGAGTATATTGTAATCGAGTTGAGAATTCAAGACTTCAATGTCTATAAGGATCATCTTTCCAGCCAAGAAAACTGAGACATTTTGGTAGAGATCGACGAGAGTAGATGGGTGCCCGTCGTATGCTCTGAGTGTGATGTCTAATGTCTTTAGTTCTTTGACATGATTCATGTGGATGCACCTTCATCAATGATACAACAGTGAATAGTGATGGTTTAGACTGACACTGGTATCTGGAAGGTGAATAACGAAGGAAGCCTAGGGGTGGATTTATCTAAATAGAAAGTCATTAGGCGTGAATCGGTAGGGTCGATGGCGCCTAACGCAAAAAGTAAGGATTTCCTTTGCTTTGGGCATGATTTTAATACCTCCAAATATGACATGGCAGCAAGATATTGGGCTAAATCATCCACAATGCTATAGTTATGGGCCACTTTGGAATGGTTTCTTGCTTGCCTAGTTGGTTCCTTAGCCATATTTGGCAAAGGTTCAATAGGTATCTTCGATATAGTCAATGATGTTATTGGTGCACTCATGCTAGCCCTTGAAAAATTGGTGTCTGGTGGGGTATCATAATTTCAATTCCGTGTCTGAAAAAACATTTCTTCGCTATTCATGTACATTTCGTGGCTGTTTTTTCCGAAATCGTCGCGAGTTGTTTGCTGGTGTTGGGTGCTAACTATCCCTTGGTGGGGGAAGGGCTCTTGCATGATATATGTCTGTTGTGAGGATTCCCCTTGTCCTCAGTTACCATGAAGCTTCTTCAGCTAGGGGATATTGGGAAAATGGTGAGTGTAACAGCCATATTCACCACAGATTGCACAAGAGTGGTTGGTCCAAAGGTTCGCCCTATTGTTCTACCCTTGGGAGTTATTTGGCTCCTAGTTTTGACTTCGGTTAGAGTTGCCTCCAACATGAGATCGCAGAGGGTGTTTTTGATTATTGCCTCCCTATCCAGGATTTCCCTTTTGTTTATTTTTTGATTTTTTCCTTTGTGCATTGGGGGGATAGATTAGATTCTCCTGATATTGGCGCAGTTGTGCTTGGTAAGGTTGCATAAATTTCACTTGTGCATTATTTTTCATGGGTGGGTTTTGTGCTGGGGATTGGGAATATTGGGCTCCCTATGCTTGGTTTGTGAATGGATTCTAGGGGAGAGATCTTTCGTCAGCATTTCTAGTTGCGTACTAGGTCCCCTAAGCCGAAGGGTATGGTCCTTCTTGTTGATGATGGTACGACTACACCCTATTGGTCATATTCTGCAAAGGTGCATGATGAATTTGGTAGCCAAGTTGCAGGATGTTCTGGTTAGGATCATATGCGTAACTGAGGTACTGACTACTGCTGCCTAGGTGATTTTGGGTCAGTGACCCATTCAATCCGTCTGCAGTGTTCGAAGCACCTAGAAATTATTTATAAGTTTGCAGGCGTGGGGTGTTAGGCAAGATGTTATAAATGTATCATGACTGTGTGTAAATCAACTCGATTTGTTGGGCTTTACTGATGGAATCCTCTTCAGATGTATATTTTTGGGTTGCTACATCTTTCTAAATATTTGCAGTGAGAGTTTTCAGGAGTAGGTCCAGCAGAACGCGATCGTCTATTTCGGCTTTACACAAACTGCGATGTTGTTGCCATTCATGGAGATGGTCCAAGATATGGGCGGCTGGTTTCTGTCTAAAATGTGTCTGTAATGCTATCCCAGAATCATGGTGGATGGGTAACTGAAAATACGCGAGGAAAGCGATAACGAGGGCACTAAAGGTTCCATGTGTAGTAGAAGGTTGCTGCACATACCATTTCGCAGCTGGTCCGGTTAGGGTGCACTAAAATAGTCTCAGCCGAATAATATCGTCAATGATGTTGTTCGATGAAAACCACAAGTGGAAAGTCATTATATGATTTCAGGGGTCTTCTGCTTGCTTCCCTTTGAATTTTGGAATGTCCTAAGGGAGCTTTGTGGGCATGGGGAGACATGTGGGGTTGTGTGTAATAGGGTCATTTATTAACTTGGTTAGATCGGGTAAGTTCAACGATGCTAAGAATGGTGACTGTGGGTTGAGAGCCATTGTAGGCTATGAAGACACAATGTTCTCGATAGATATGGGGTTTTTTTGTAACATACCCGAATGTGTGTTCACTTGGATCCCTGAATGGGTAGCGCTCCTTTGCTCCCTAGGGGTTGTGGGAGGAGTGGTATGTGGTGATCCTGTGGGGGTTTCCACTGGTGTAGCATTGGGTGACCCTCAGGGGTTCCCAAATAAATATGCCTCAATAAAGGATGAACCAATAAGGGTGGCGGTGTTCCATCTTTGATGCCTAAATGGCGAAATACCTAGAATTCCTCCCGGTAATGGGGGGAGGTCCAAAATACATCTAGATCAACGAGGTCCCATTGGGTCTGTTATGGTGTCAAATAGATATGGTTTTGAAAAAAATATTCAGTTCTATGAGAGGTAAAGTATCAAAGCAAAAATGGTGACCACATACATAAAACAAAGTGAAAACGAAAGTTAAATTTCCTTTAAATTATTTCTATGTGATCAATCAATCAAAATGTGGTTTTGGTTGTTTTTGCACATGATACTCAAAATCCTAGAGACCTAAATGTCCTCACACTCTCACTTGTAACTGGGCCTTGCGAAGATATAGTTCGGTGGGTACTGGGGATAAAGTCTTGAAAGAACTAGCGATGCCTTCCAGCAATCGAAGAATCAACCAAGGTAATGGGTAGAGGATCTAGTGCTACCTACACCATCACCTATAGGGAAGGATGCCATAGATTTGGCCACTAATTACCATTGTCTCAGTGAGCATTCAATTCTTGAGCTTCTTGGTAAATCAACTACCAGTACCGAGCATTATATGGGTCAGGTAGTCCCAAATAATACCGCACACACTAGGCCTAAGCTTAACCCCCTCTAAATCACATATTTGTGGCGCTCGAGTTTTATTTTCCATGGGTGGATAGATGGATTTAAAGTTCCCTATTCATTCAAATTCTATGTCTAAATATTTAAACTGACCATGGCGGCTTATTGGATGCCTACCCCCATGGTCCTAACCTGAACTATAATTTTTCTTATGGCCCCTGTGGGGAAATTTAGTGAGTTCAGTTAGGTTAGTTTTAAGGAGTCTTTACTTCACTTATAATGTGGAAGTGTGTGAGAACAAAGTGAAAAATCACACATTTTTAATATGTGGATATGCGGTGATCCTTTACATGTCCCCTATTAATCTATGTTTGATTGTTCCTTGCTATAAGAAAATCATGTGCGGATAGTGGGCCACTTACAACTTTGCCTAATTAATATAAGTGATTAACTAAAGGGAGATGGAAAATTATCAGAGGAGAGCTTTCATATGCTATCCCACAGTCACCAAAAGGTGCAAGGGAAGCAAATATTACTTACTTCTCTTAAGTTAATTAATTCTTGGTCCCAACTCCTAGAGAAAAATTTTAAACTAAAATTAATGATCTAACTAGGAAAAATGAAAAATAGCTAAGCATATGTGGGTTAGGGCCACTTACTCCAGCTAATTATCTATGTGTTTTTGGTGTCTATTTTCACAAAAATAATTTATTTCAGATTGCAAGTAAATTTCCCCGTACTGAAACTATGTGGTTTTTTGTGAAGATAAACTTTAAAATTTAAAACTAGCAACTAGCAATACTAAAACACAACCAAAAGCAAGTTATAAACAGTCATGGGACACCACACATAGTGCTGGCAGTTTTCTCTCGGCTACCAGCCACTTTACAATTGGGAAAATGAAGAAAAAACAGATAATTTTGGTCTCTGGTTTCCGCGTGGAAAATTTTCACACATACACGTGACTTTGCGCTCATGTCAGAGTTGAAATCGTGCAACTCTCTGCATCTGTCTGAGAAAACAGCGTGTGTTTTTCCTGTAAATGGAATTTATGGAATTTCTGAACTTCAAACTTTGACTGTGGGTGAATGAGAAGAGAAGAAAAGAAGGGGATTTGTCCCTACAACACTCCAGAGTAGAGAGAAGGTCCTTGCAACAAGCGCAACCACTTAACTAAAAAAATCAAAGCCAGTGGAGTTTCCAATGTTGTGGTTGTAGTTTTGGTGCACAAGTGTACCAATCCACTGGTGCTTAGGAGGAGTGGTCGCTGCCTCCAAGCTATGGTCACAGGCAGAAAAGATGGTTAGCAGGTTAGTGAACACATCCTAGTAAATATAAAACACACTAAATCATGGAATATAGTATGCATATATGGAGAGAAAACACAACTAAACTAAACATAAAAACAAAATCTCACAGAGATTCAAATGTAACAATAATGAAAACGGTGGAATCAAAGTCCCCTTTTATTACTCGTTGTTAGGAAGAAATATACTACGTTACACTCTTGCCAAAGGACCCTTATAACTATGGAGTTCCAAGACCCAATGCAACAACGTTTTTACCCTTTATTTGTTGTAGCAAAGTCTCTCTCTCTACTCCAGAGGATTGAAGTTGTTGGGTGGACAACAACCAAATCCTCACTCTAATGTTGCTCTGGATTGCACACTGCTGGATTTATCATGGGAAATTTGGCCAGCATAACAATGTGCTCTCATTTTTCTCATCTCCTGGTGGCCATTTATAGGTGAATTCAAATTCTCCTTCTCTCTCTTGGTACATTGGTAGATGGTGACCCATGAGAGAGGGTTGATTCCTTCGTGTGCCACTTGATTCTGTTGTGTGCTACCTTGAGGTCCCAAGGTGGCTTAGGTGACTATCCTTGGGCGGCCTCAAGTGTAGGATCATTTCCTAAAGTGTGTCAAGTGGTCCCAGAAAGTGACTTCCACCACTTCGAGGACAGCATGGCTTTTTGAGGGAAAGCCACGCAGACCAACACGCCTATCAAAGGAAATTGTGCATAAAAGCACATTTCACCTGTGTTCTTGGTGCACAATTTTAATTTTACCTCTTGACCTTAGAGATTTTTAAAAAATTTCAGATCCTCTAATGTGCCTTAGGCCTATAAATCCTTTTGCTTGACATTTAATAATGTCATCTTTGCTTGTCCGATTTTCTAGTGATAACAATGATTATAAAAGCCATGTTCCTTTGATGAATGTTATAGGTGCATGTTGAAAAACTAAGGCCTTGGATGCATCTCAAAGCAATGGAAGAGAAATATGAGATAGGCGTGAAGAAAATTAAGTCATGAATGTAGTGAAGATCAGTGACCTGGTAGCATGCACACATTTTTTAAGGCAAAGGAACATTGAGGAGGAGGTGTTATTCTAAGGGGGAGGGGAAAGTAACAATTATAGTTCCACCCCTGAATTATTAATTCAATAATCATGTATAATATGTGTTGGTGGGTGAGCTCAGGACTCACTAAAGTTGGGATGCTTCTGTGTGTGTGTGTGTGTGTCTATATATATATATATATATATATATATATATATATGGGGAAATTTATGAATATGGTTAAGGTCAGTGTTATTATGTAATGGGTCCAAGGACCATGATTATTAGGTTGGTGAGTCAAGACATAATTAATTAGGTTGGTGAGATGAGGGTTGTTTCTGGGGTGGTAGGCACGTGTGTATGTGCTTATGTGTTGGGGCCAGGGTGCCTGCATGTATGTTATTTTTATGCTATGAGGCTAGAAAGCCTAATTTGGAAGATGGTTAATTTATGAATATTAATAATCACCTAATGGCATTAGGTGGACCTATACTTAAGAGTATGGGGGGACCAAGACTCCATAGTTGGAAAAGGAATCTTGATGAAAAGAAGTTATTATTATATTAAATAAAGGAGAAATATATTTATAAAAGGGAGGAGTTTGGTTACCTAGTGAGACATTCAGTCTTGGTGACTGAAGAGTCAGTGAGTCATGGAGGATGGACTCTAAAACTAGTTCAGTTGCAGTTATTTAGTAGCCGCACCAAATTGGATGTATCTGAGTTTTTGTCGGCACTAGTGGCTTTGAGAGCTTGGTGGATTTGGGAGCTTGGTGGCTTTGGGTATGCCTTGGTGGCCATGGAGTTCTAGAAACTCAATTCAAAGATAGTCAGAGAGTCATGGTCTTGGAATTTGTAACTAACTTGCTAGTCAGTAAGCCCTATGATTGGACTCTTTAAATGAGCAAGGCATGATTATTCAATTAGCCATGCCATAAATGATGCATATTGATGTAAGAGCCTTGGTGGTTCTGGTTTATGGCTCAGGTAGCCATGGAGTTGAGGACCCAGCTTGGGGGTGACCCGTTATTGAAAGATAGATGAACAACATGTTCTAATGCTAGGAGGAACATCAGAGGTCATGTTGTATGTTATATTTAAGATAAGAAATTGTTATTGGTTACATTTTTATTGTAGGTATTGTTGCATGGTTATGCATTCACTAGTTATGTTGTTGGTCATGGTTTTTTCATTAGGGTTTGACTGTGCCTATTTTATTTATGGATTTTGTGCATTTGTGGTTGAGTTATGCCTATTTTCCTGGAAAAATTTAAGAAATGTTGATCTTAGGTGTGTGATGTCACCCAACAGGAGGGATGGGGACATTACATTGAGACCTTAAATGACCTCACCACTTATTTTCAATTTCCCCTCTATTCGTATGTCCACCTCCATTGGGACTTTTGGGAGGTTATTATAGATCTTGTCTACTACCTTTATCAACTTCTTTTATGTCTACACTATTCGCTCCCTTTCGATTACTAGCTTAATTTTTTACTCTTGCAAAGCCTTGTGAGACGTTGATAAGTGTGAAAAATTTAATGTTGTTGCACTTGAACACAACTTTATTTCTTGTGTGACACTTTTCTACAGTTGATGCAAATTGTCTAGTGATAGTTGCAACAATACTTGTTCCACATGTCTTAAGAATTGTGCGCATTTTTGTGTGTCTACACTTGGAAACTCCATTGAATTTTGTTATATTTTTATTTCATGATGCTCTCCTAATGTTGATTATGGTTGTTAATATGGAATTCTTACCTTGTTCAATGTAGGTGCACTATGTGCCTCTATATTTTCTATCCCTGCCTCGTGTACCATGGACATTCTACTGGATTCGAAAAGTTTTCACAATTCCCCAAAGTGCTCTTGCATTCTCTATTGTATTTGTTGGTGTTTTTGTGTTACTATATCAAGAAAATATGATGTCTTCTCCTTGACTTGGTTCCCAATCTTCTCTATGTCATCTTCAAACAATGACTGGAGTTGGGTGACAATTGGTTTTATTGCTGTGATTTTTTTCCTTGCGTGATAAGTTCCTTCTTTTGTAGTTTTTTGTTGTTTCTACTTATCCCCAACCTATGTAGTGTATTCTTTGTGGGATTTACCTGTGCCATCCTCTTGCCATATATCCTACGTGGACTCATGAATAAAAATTTCCTATTCCGGATCCTTACTACTTTCAATATTCTCCAGATCATCTATCTCTTCTAGTATGACTTTTCAATCAACTTCCTAGTCATTGATGATGTTACTGACCTCTAATTCAGTTAATCTATAATGGCTTTTAAGCTGCTTCTTAGTAGGATCCCTCTTCAACTAGATAAACATGAAATGTGAGGTGGATTTAAATTTCATAATCCCCTTGTAGGATTCCAAAATATATGGCAGTCAGAACGATATACTTTCTATTATTTTCCTAAGCACCTCCTTATAAAAAAAAAGTGAGATTTTTTTCCAACTACCTCTACGTGTGTGAGGCTTTCCATAATGAGGCATACGTGGGTGCCAATAATGGTTTGTTTTGTACTTTTAGAAACTTTGTTTCCTCTATCTCTCTCCATGTGACAAAGAGAATGAGAATTAGTATCCATGCATAGTGGAACTTCATGTTATTATCCTATGCCTCTTGAAAGCTTATTAGAAATTGATTTAACAAGAAGGTGGTCTAGTTCATTTAGACCCCTACTACACACTTTGCTGGTGTCATAAATTATCTTGCTGGTACCTAGTATTTTCTACATTTGTATAGTAGCTTGTATGCCATGACATGGGTTGAAAATATAATTACATTATCATTTATGCTTGAGATATTGAAACTATGCACACCTCTTTTTGTTCCATACTTCGCCTTAACCTCTTGAGCTAGAGATTTCTCCCTGATTTTATCTATAAATAAGGGAATTGGATCTTCATTGATTGTCAATAGCCCTATGATATTTTCAATGAAATTTGTATTGATTGAGATTGGATGGTCTAGCAAGAGGAAATATTTATGGACACATACATTAATTTTGGTTCTCGAGCCAAAATGAGGAATTTCAAAGAAATTTAAAATCCCTATCTGTGCCAAGCCTCATGACCAATCCTATTGTTCTACAATGATCATTGGGTGATAAAGGATCATGAAGTGATATCATACTTCTTAAATTCCAAATATGGTAATTTATTGACATTTGTGATGTCATGGTCTAAATATTTTAGGTTCACGTTGAGCATGTTCCCTGTCTAATAATTGCAAGTAGGATGAGGGGCATCACCATGGGGTACTTTAGATCCTTTTTCAGATGGATCAATGTTGCATTTGGTTTTCTTGGTGGCACATCACTTGAGGAAATTTTACTTGCACTACACTAGATATACCTAGTGTGGGTGTTGGGGTTTGACCTAGAGCTATGGGCTATGTAGGGGGTGGAGGTGCTTTTGATCCCCTTGCTGCCTTTTTTCTAGCCTTATTTTTGCGTGCAGATGATCCTCCCATATTGGCTTCCTTTTTTGTTGTTATTTTTTTTTTTGGAAATAAAATCTTGCTCTCTACTGGTTCATCTCTCTTATGCACCACTTTTTTCTTTAAATGCTTCACAGAAAATGAACCCATACGACTAAGTCAAAGATATTTATACCTCTTTTCCATACTGTATGGTTATCTAAGTGCCATAAATCCAAAATATGTCTGAAACAATCTAATATTATTTTTCTTGAATTCTTCAGGTGGTTATTACATCAATATGTGGAATTGGGAAGTTGGGGATCCTATTAATAGTCACTCCTTTCAGATCCACTGATCTAGAGGGATTTTTTCATTAAAGTGAGTCCATTTTTTCATTAATAAAGTAGATTTTTAGCCCTTTCAAAACCAATTTGTCCAACCATGTCGCCAATGGTGATATTTTCCAGTAATCTCCCCCCTTCCCCTTCCTGCTTTTTCCAGTGTTAATTCCCAACAACTATTTTCTTTTTGGTGAACCTATGTAGTCATAAATTATAGATATAGTGTGAATTTTTCTTATGTGCGATGATTTTACTTATGACGGCCTCCACGTGTCTCGCGTGATTCATTTTTTATTTTAACAAAACATATTGTTACACCATTTTTTGGTCATCTAACCTATTATCATTAGATGGATCCAAGTACACCATGTAGGACCAATTTTACCCTAAGTAAAATAAATTGCTTTCACTATGAAAATAACTTAGTAAACCACCTTTATTAAGTTGTTTATGGTCTAAATAGGAAACCCCATGAGGAAATATTAAATAAATCTACATTTGTTTGATTTTCCTCAAGGAATAATTAGTTAAACAACAGTTTAATTAATATTCTTGGTTATATTTAATCCAAAACAAGGAAATTAATTAGATAAATCATTATATATCTTATTATTTTCTAAATAATAGTTATTTAAACCTTATTTAAATAATATTCTTTGTTAAATATGACTAAATCACCCATAAATAATTAAATGAATCATTATTTATTTGATTATTACTCAACCACATCCTTAAAATGATAAATAAATAATTTATTTATTTATTATTTACAAATAAAGGGATTTGACCCAAGTCAAATTCCTTTTCCCTCTAACAAATATAATAAAATATTCCATAAAAGTTGGATCTTGATTTGGTTAATAATATTTTAATTATGCACCAATATCTAGACTAACTCAATATTTTGTTATAAATAGAAGGGTTTTTCCATTCATTTACCACCTTTTGTTGCCTAAAGATCACTCTGGATCTATACTTTTGGTCTGACTATTGATCCACCATCATAGTCATATTTTGCTACCATTTTTGTCTGGGTTTTCTACACCATCAAGAGAGAGGAATTTTAGATCTGAAGTGCTGAGGAATTACAAGAACCCATCCCATTGAGGAGAACTGGGAACACCCTCCTGTGTTTTCCTCCCAGGTGCCATTAATACAAAATTCATTCAACATATTCTTGTCTTGTCTATTGGATGCATGGAGTAAATCTTGTTTTTTCTACTGCTTAATGTCTTCTAATGCATAGATCTAGATTTTTGCAACATTTATCTTGATCACCTAACTGCAGATCTGAGGATATTGGCAACCATATTTGTTGTTAGGGTTGTTTTTTGTGCACAACTAAAGTGGTCTTTTTTCGTATGCTTGGAATTAAGATTCATACTAACAACTGGCGACTCCACACGGGTTTACGATTACGACCTTTGTCGTTTTTCTGATCCTTGCATATCCAACTACTTCAAACCCTAGGATTTCTCTTTAGCCTCTTATTTTTTCTTTTATTGATGTTGTTTTTAACCTATAAAACCCTAAAATGATAAAAATTCGACTTCGTGTGTTTTCGACCTATTGCGTACAGTGTGAAAAACGTACATCAATCAAATTCCCGCATGATAATTTTTTCTGAAATCTGCCGTCGAGAGTGCTGGAAGTGCATGTTGCACTTTTTGGCCCAAAAACTACGACCTAGACCCTCAGGAAACACCTTTCATCCCAAAAACTACGACATCTGCTGAAAACAGGTCAAAAACTGTAACCTAGACTTTTTGCGAGATTTTTTCTGAAAGTTTTCTGGGTTTGTCTAAGCCTCTGTTCAGGGTTCTCTGACCTTCGTCTCCACTCATTTTGGACTTGTAATTGTTCTTTTTTTCTCAAATAAGTGGGAACCTAGCCGCCTAGGGCTTCAGTACCCTCCACTTCTTGTGGAAGAGTTTTTGTTGTTGCAGGTTGTCTGAAATTTTAGAGTCTTCAGCCATTTTTTTCAGATATGATACCTCACCTTCAGATCCACTTCAGATCAGTTTTTTATCCATCCAAATCACCTCATTTAGATTTTTTTGGGTTTTCCTCTAGGGTTCACTCCATTTCCCTCCTGGAGATAGCCTTTCGCCACCTCTTTTTACAACAATTTTTCCTCTGATCTGTTGTTGTTTCTGCACCACTTTCCAGCAGATTTTGTCCTTTAGATCCCTATCCCTCCTGACCTTAGATCTATTGGATTTTTTAGTGTGTTTTGACTAGTTTTTTACTCACCTATAGAATAGTTCTTGAGAGGCCCACCTCCTTGGGTTTAGATTGTTGCATTATTAGCTGTTTATTTTATGTTTTTGCAAGCTTATGTATTGTCATTTGCAAGTTTATTTACAGCTATACAACACACTTTTTCTTTTCTCTACAAACGTCTGGGTTTAAAAATTAAAATTTACACACTTCGCACACACACCTTAAGTGAAAAAGGGTTTGGTTAACACCGCCAAGCAAAGACTCTAAAACATTGAAATAAATTGATCCTGCACCTCTCTGCCCTTGTTTCGACATTGTAATCAATTGATTCTGCACCTCCCTACCCTTGTCGGTCTCTTTTTCCTTTGTACCGTGTTTGTGTCATCATCATTGCGTCACCAAGGCGTTCATCCCGGAGACTTCTTGGCCTTCATCCTCAGTTTCTGGTAGGAAGACTTACTCCTCTGCGTAGGATTCGAGTTAGTCCTCTACCAAGTCTGCACACCGATTCTTCTTTTGGTCCTTTGGGTTCTCCTTCTCGTTCTGCATTTGGTTCTCCCCCTGTCACCTTCACCATGTCTAGTGCAGGACCTAATGCTGGTGGTAACCCCGACCCTCATGCTAGGAATACCACTAGTGGGACCACAACAGACACTACCCCGGCTGCGCCCTTTCTCCCCTTCATGGCAGGCCTCAGCCTCCCCGATTTTGACTAGTTGATAAACGAACCTATACACCATGATGCTAGTTGGCCTGCTATGCGGACGAAGCTCCCTTCTGACATCCCAAAATTTGAAGGCCTTGATGGAGAAGATCCTACAAATCATGTTAGATCTTTACACATGTGGTGTTCGTCTAACTCCATTACCGATGACTCTGTCCATCTTCAGTTGTTCCAACGTATGCTTACAGGTGAGGCTTCTAAGTGGTATGTTGATCAGGCCCCTTCCTCTCATACCACTTTTGCGACTATTGCCTAAGATTTTTTGTCTTACTTCCAGCTTTCCATCGAACTTTTGACTTATTTTCATCAATCATATGCGACCCGCCTATCTGATCATGTCCAAGAATGGCAGAGAAGAAAGATCCTATGTCAATCCCCTACCTTGGAAGACTGTGTCTACATGGATTGGTTCCTTAGATCTCTCTTGCCTCCTATCCCGAAATATTTTGCATCGCATTTTCCTCAAACTGAAGAAGCCACTCTACAAATGGCGTTAAAATATGACCTGATCTATGCTCAGTCGAGTTATGTTTGTACCGTTCTACCTGATCTTCCTAGACCCGGTGGTGCCAACACACCAAGGGCACCTCATGTTTCTGACGGTATCGTTGGAGCTCTCTTTAGTCCATACACTCAAACTCCCATAGGCTATGGTTTTCCTAGGGGGGGGCAGCACCTCCTACACTTTTCCCCCTCCCGGTAGCTCGTATCCAGGATACGGCATGCCTCCTCTTTTTGCCCAGCTTCCTGTTTACCACACTGTTACCCAACCTCCTTATTATCCGTATCCACAGGCTGGTGCTCCAGCTCCTCCAACATTAGCACCTCGCCTCCCTTGCCTTCTCAACCCCTGCAAAAACAAACACCACCCCCTCAGAAGCAGGTGTATGCATAGCAGGGCGCAACTAATCCTCCTCCCTCCAAAGAGACAAGGAAAGGCACTCAAAATCAATCTGCTCCTAGTAATCATGGACCTAATCCTCAAAATAATGCACCTAACACTGCTAACCAGCAACAGGGCACTTAGCCCAAGCAGGACAGGCCTATTCCCACGAACCAACTTTGTTCTTGTTGTGGTGTTTATGGTCATTACACGCACAATATTGTCCTCTTTTACAATAGATGAAGCAGATGTGGGAGTCTCAAGAAACGTTGCGAGGACAACAAGCCTCCCTTTCTGTCCTTCCCAATGCTGCGCCTAGTCAGCCAGTTGTGCTTACTAATCCTTTCCATCAGCAAGGATTTGTGGCTACCCAACCACCTGAAGGACAGGTGGCCACTCAACCCCTTCAATTTGGTACCTCCGATTACCAAATTCTCATGATGAACTCTATTCAACGTCTAACCGTAGACATCAATATTCAGACTCGGTCTTGTCAGTACAACAAGCCTCCCGCTACGTCTGTCCCTGAGCCGCCTCCTTCGGTCTCTACAAAGCCTCTTTCGACACCTAATGGTCCCCTGTAGATCCCTCAGCTTAAAGCGGAGTTTCATACCAAGATCCCTAAGGGACCACTATGCCAAAATTCTTCTTCCAGCAAAGCTGCCTATTCATATAGCATAGTAGATGATTTGGCACAATCCCCTGCTTCCATTTCAATGCTGGAACTCCTCCAGTCGTGCCCTTTACAACGAAAAGCTATTCTATCTGCCATGGGCATTGTAGATCCTTCCGAAGATCGATTGATTGTATTTGATGTTGACCAGTCAGAACATCCTCCTTTCCCTACTTCCGTCGCCTTCCAAATCCTAGTCAAGATCAGGAATGCCAAAATTTTCTGATGCATTATTGATGAAGGGGCATCCACTTGTGTGATGTCTACTTCGGTTTGGAAGCAACTCAGATCACCTAAGTTGGCTCCTTCCATGATCACTCTCCAAGCACGGGATGGCCATGCCTCCCAGCCCATTGGCTTATTCCGCAATTGTCCTATTACTCTTGCGGGCAAGACTGTTTGCGTTGATGTAGAAGTCATAGATGCCCCCTTAGATTACAACATTCTATTGGGTCGTAGCTACACTTATGCAATGTCTTCTGTCCTTCCGTGGTCCACCGCAAGATTTCCTTCCCTCATAATAGAAAGATAGTCACCATTGAACAGTTGACATATTACGAACCGAAGTCTTAGACCTCCCCTGAGTCCACTATCTCTTCAGTGGCCAACAAGCAAAGCATCGATCCTTTGAACAGTGTTTCACCCGGAGTCTACAAAGATTCCTCATTTCTCAGTACATTCCCTGGTATTCCTCCTCCTGTCTCTGATCCCAGCTCGTCAAATGTTTACATGATGCAATCGTCTCGGGCTGCTCTCAAGCGGCCTGCCTCGGCTAGTCAATAGCCTCCTCACCCTTCACAGCCTTCTCCTATCCCTTCAATTCAGCCTTATAGACCCTCTCCTCTTGGCCCTTCAGCTGGTACTCATGAGCCTCCTTACCCTCCTGGAACAGTTCCACTAGGCCTCAACCATTTAGGAGCCGTTCCACCTGGCCATTACCCCTCCAGTCAGATACTGTTCCTAGCTCCCCCACCAGGAGTCTATACGGCACCTGTCATGGCCACCCTCTCTCTTCTTAACTTGACCCTTGGGATTCTCGTCTGGTACCTTGATCCTCTAGTCGCTACCCTGCCAGGTCAACCTAAACCTTATCTTGCTTTGACCTCGGTTCAACCGGTCCCCCTGACTTTTCCCGTTGTTACAGTGCCTCAGCCACCTCAACAGGAATCACCTCCTGTTGCGACCGTTTCGGGTAAGAAGGGCAAAGCTCGCAAAAGGGCCTCAAAGAACAAGGCTGCCCCGACTGACCCTGCACCTCCTCCACCTCCAAAGCCTTATGTTTTGTGTGATGTCATTGGTCATGCCACTGAAACCTGTCCTGAGTTGCCCCGCATCAAGCCCATGGTTAAATTCGCGTTCCCTGAGTCTACGGTCCCTGAAACCTCTGCTTTTTCCTCGACTGCAGCCAAGAACACCAAGAATATTCACACCAACCAACCTTGTGCTTTGTGTGATCTCCATGGCCATTACTCTCATCATTGTCCCTGCATTACACATTACCGTGCATGTTTATAAGTAGTTCGGGAGTATGCGATTGAACAGAACCAATTCGCTTCTCCCGTACTTGCACAGTGTGCTACAAGCTAGACATAGGATTTACCCGCTACTATTGACATTCTCCCTCCTAATGTCGAGATGAGAGAGCATGCAGCCACCATCCTCTACCTATCATCATCCATGAGACCTTTGGCAAAAGCTCCCTCTGAATCTTCTCCTGTTGTTTCGCTTGACCTCCCTTTAGCGATCACCCTGGGCTCAACATCAGTAGATCCCTTATCTGCTTGTTCTTACGTCATCCCCCAAGACGATGCGCATGTGAACCTTTCTTCTCATGATGATGATTTAGGTAGCCTCACCGCATCATGTGGTATCCCTTCCTCCAGTCATTCCGCCTTCTTTTGTGATGACAACATCATGGAAGCCATGACCACCCATGACTTTATCTTTCCTGCCCATAAATGGGATGGAATCCTCCATACCTATGGTGACTTACACAGCCTGAAAACAAGCTACACCTCTAGTAGCTCCCACACTCCACCTCACCATCGACGTGTGAGTAGTAGACATCCTACCCAAATCACTGCCTCCCACAGAGTGCGTTCGATTTCTACTTTGTGCTTAGGTTGCCAAAATTGTTTATCATCCTCCCATTTATTGTCTTGTGGCAGCTTTTAGATGGACCCCCCGTCCACACCTTATATCGGTTTCACCGATGGTGCAAGTCACTACTATTGGAATTTAGCCTCAGCAGGTTGGGCCATTTTTACCCCCTTGCCTTCGCTTTTTCTCTTGAACGGTGTATGCATTGGTACTTCTACCCATAATCAGGCCGAATATGATGCAGTGCGGAGTTTATTAGTTGATGCCCTTTCACATCACATCCTCCACCTTCATGTTCATTTAAATTCCCTGCTTCTTGTCATGTAATTGAATGGTGTCTATCGTCTGCATAATCCTATCCTTTTTAGAAGATATGTACGAGTGGATCTTTTGATGCGTTAATTTGAAATCATTACTTTCTGTCATGTACCTAGAGCACAAAATCACTATGTAGATAGCATTTCAAACCATATTCTAGATTGGCATTTAGCACACACATTTAACACAAGAAAATAACATAAAAATATCAAAACGATGCATATCCATTATATGTGTCGTATAAAATTTTTTAGAGTCCATCTACTCTGATACATATGACATGCCCATAGCATGTTACAAAACTCAAAAGCTGGGGGCACCACCTTCCCCTACACAGTAATCACTATCTGGAGGATCTCGAGCCAATGGCTCTGCTCCCGCAGATCATAGATCACACATACCTTGTTCGATCATCGCCATGCGCCGCATGACCCCTCGCCACTTAGAGGGTAGACCAATACATGGCTCTATGTACTGGTCATCTAAGTCTTGCCAGCTGCTCTCTGAAACACTGGTCAGAAGCCTCTCACATCTATGACGGATGTCCTCCAAGAGGGCTGCTACATCCTCATTTTGCTGCACCCTTGGTCCATTAGATCCTGCGATCCCTGATACTGCTGGTCGTCCCATGTACCCAACTTGTTTTACCGGTGTTGTATCTGCATACTAGAAGTGAAAGAATCAGTACCACATATAATATTCTATAACTTTACATGCACATAAAATATTAGCAATTTGTCACTTACCATCAGGTCCCCATATTCGACCAGGCGGCAGTGGCAGATCTAGGTCCCCATAATAACTCATCCCACTATAGGGATAGTCGTATATATACAATGGCATCTGATCCCAATGAATAAAGAAACCGTTTCGGAACACCTGTCCAACTGCTCCACCTCCTCCTCTGCACAGTAGTTGCCCCCACCGGCACATCCTAGGCTCTCTCAGGCCCCCATCTGGGAGTTGTATGTGAGGTTGCAGTGTCGGGATCTTCTCAAAGAAGAACAAGCACAAAAATGTACCATATGCACAGTCATGGTTCACTTTCTGCTTGCATAGTGACAACTGTCGTTTCAACGACGACAACATCATTTGGGCCCACCCATAGTAGGTCTCACTGAAAACACTCTCCACATGCATCATTTGCCCTCCAGTGATGTGATGGAGTGCATGATTGCCCAAGATCTGCAGCACTGCTGTGGCCATAGCATGGGTCTCTAACCTATCCAAATCCCTTACGGGTATCCGAGTCCCCTTGACTTGGAGACCTAGTCGACAATGGTGCTCTACAAACTCTATGATATTCTACCCACGCGGTAATATTGGCTGAGTATTCCCTACCATCCTAAGTGGTAGGAGACCATTCAGGAAATATATATCCTGGACCATCAATTCGATCCAGTGCCCCTGCACTATAAAGACCTCATGGTCCGGGTCCCAATAGCTGACAATCTCGGCTAATAAGGGCTCTCCATCTCTCATCAAAGGGTTCTCCACAAACTTCAGAACCCCAAAACTGGTCAAAGCACTACGGACACCTTGATCCTCCCAGATCTCCGACCGTAATGCACCCAGGTCTCTCTCTCTAGTTGATTCGTAATTCTGCCATAGCTGAACAAAACCATCATATTCATCACTATACAAATCAGAAAGATTGTATCTCATCATAAAAACCTAATTCTTAGCCAAAAAACAACACAGAAAAACCCCTCTTTGACAGGTCGCACTTTTCAGGCCCAAACCCAGGACAGGTTGCAGTTTTTTTCCCACAACCTGCTACCCAGGTCACACTTTTTACCCCAAAAAGTGCGCCCTGGCCGTGAAGAGGAGCAGGGGTTTGTTCTTGAGCCCTGGGGACCTAATCTGAACTTTCAATCCACTAAAAATAAAGAGTAGGGTTAGGCTTCTTACCTGCAACTGATGGATCTCGATTCCAACGATCGATTTGTCTACTACGATTGTCGCAAGATTTATGGCCTTCTCTCCTCTCTACATTCACCACAGATCCACATGCAAATGAGTGAATTTGGAGGGAAAATGCCTTATTAAAAGAAAACCCCTGATTTTTCTTTCGTCTGCTACAGCCAAACCGTAGCTCAGTTTTCCAAACCGTCTATACCGTTGGAAAGCTCTCATCGAGCTCTCAAATGGGTATCCATTAATATTACGTGATTTGATACTTCACAGGAGCAATTTTTTTCCAAGTAGGGTCATTTCACCACTCCTAAAAATCAAAATTTTCCACTTGCAACACTCGTACTTGGGGGCACCCCTTTGCCTTCATACTTGTCCATGCTTGTGTTGATATTCGTCGTGAGTAACCATGATGTACTCATGTTTTTATGGTCCCCATTGGACCTTTTTTCTGTGTGGAAACACCATCGAGTCACACTTGTTTAGAGCATCTGAGTCGAGTCATCATTGCATTCATGGAGTCTATCCCGAGTCCCTTTGTATCCCGCATATTCCTCCATCCTTCATTGCTTGGTTCCTCTCTCATGTTGGACATCATGACCTTCAGTCCCACTGTCCCCTATCCCTCGTGATATTGTGTTAGTCACTGCCAAGTCGTCCATGCCCTTTATGCTCTAACAAGGGAAGTCATCCGTTCGCTACTTATTACCCCCCATTTCATCATCATCATCATTGGTTTCAGTCTGTCAGTCGCTCTACTATTTTCTCTCATGCCTTAGTTGAGGACCTCTCATTGCCTCATTTATGGCGGACCTCCTTCTGTCTACATTAGATCATTCATTCCAGAAGACAGGTCTAGAGGGCGGTGTACCTTGGTTCCAGCTTCCACTCTTGTTTGATGCCCCAGATCAAGCAAAGGGACTCCTTATTTCCCTTTGACTTGATTGTTTCTCAGCTCCAACTCATTTCAGCATGATCAAGATCCGTATACTTGATAGTTCAGCGATGCAGCAGATTGGACCGGTGATTCCCGGGTATGTGTGAGATGTTTCAACCCTCATGAGGGGGTGGCCCTATAGGTAGCCCCCCACATACTCAGATGACTTCTTCACTTCAGCCTTCGATGCAGCTCCATAGATTTGATGATGACGGCCTTAGCCACTTGCAGCACCTTCTTGACTGCATATATCAGTCAGATTTTCAGAGCCCTTTCCTGTTTACAGGGGCATCTGGGTTGTATTTGTATCTCATGTACTCAGATATTATTGTACAAGTCCTGGTTGTTATCCCAGGAACAATATGTATGTGGGATTCATTATCATGTTATTTATCTGGCTCATGTTTATGCCAGAATATACTATATTGTTCAGTCCCTTGCTTACTAGACGCCTTATTTTTTGTACTATTGCCTCAGCGGGCATAGGTATGCCTCCCCCACCGCCTATAGCAGGTACTCCCTTATAAAAGAGACTTGTTGCACCTGTAAGTCTCGCCTCCTCAGGGTCTAGCCCATTCAACACTTTGGTCTACCTTATACTTCTCTCTCTTTGACTTCCCCTTCGGCATCTAGTGATTGAGTTCTTACAACGTACTTCAATCATACGATTAGCTCCTAACGTTCGCACGCCGGGGGGCAATCTGTTACACCATTTTTTGGTCATCTAACCTATTATCATTAGATGGATCCAAGTACACCATGTAAGACCAATTTTACCCTAAGTAAAATTTCTTTCACTATGAAAATAACTTAGTAAACCACCTTTATTAAGTTGTTTATGGTCTAAACAGGAAACCCCATGAGGAAATATTAAATAAATCTACATTTGTTTGATTTTCCTCAAGGAATAATTAGTTAAACAACAATTTAATTAATATTCTTGGTTATATTTAACCCAAAACAAGGAAATTAATTAGATAAATAATTATTTATCTTATTATTTTCTAAAGAATAGTTATTTAAGCCTTATTTAAATAATATTATTTTTTAAATATGACCAAATCACCCATAAATAATTAAATAAATCATTATTTATTTGCTTATTACTCAACCACATCCTTAAAATGATAAATAAATCATTTATTTATTTATTATTTACAAATAAAGGGATATGACCCAAGTCAAATTCCTTTTGCCTCCAACAAATATAATAAAATATTCCATAAAAGTTGGATCTTGATTTGGTTAATCATATTTTAATTATGCACCAATATCTAGACTAACTCAATATTTTGTTATAAATAGAAGGGTTTTCCCATTCATTTACCACCTTTTGTTGCCTAAAGATCACTCTGGATCTATACTTTTGGTCTGACTATTGATCCATCATCATAGTCATATTTTGCTACCATTTTTGTTTGGGTTTTCTACACCATCAAGAGAGAGGAATTTTAGATCTGAAGTGCTGAGGACTTACAAGAACCCATCCCATTGAGGAGAACTGGGAACACCCTCCTGTGTTTTCCTCCTAGGTGCCATTAATACAAAATTCATTCAACATATTCTTGTCTTTTCTATTGGATGCATGGAGTAAATCTTCTTTTTTCTACTGTTTAATGTCTTCTAATGCATAGATCTAGCTTTTTGTAACATTTATCTTGATCACCTAACTGCAGATATGAAGATATTGGCAGTCATCTATGCTATTAGGGCCGTTGGTTATGCACAGCTAAAGTGGTCTTTTTTCGTACACTTGGAATTAAGATTCATACTAACACATATATAATTTTTTTTTAAGCATTATGCAGAATGTTGTTATTGCACAAAAGGATGATTTCTCCTATAGCATTTCATCCAACTTTTGTTGATAAAAACTTCTATTGAATCCTTGTTTTGTTTTTACAAATAAAATTCTCTTTCTTCTATCACATGCTCAATTATATACATGCCTAATCAATGTAGTTGAAACTTTCCTAGATGCTTCAAAATTTTGTTTTCATACAACATAACCCAGTCAGCTGACTGAAATTTCCTGTGTTTTATATATCTATCTTAAAAATATTTATCTCACACTTTCTAGAAATTTTGGTGGAATCATGCTAATCCATTATGTTCTTCTTATTTTAGTATCTATGAAAATCCCTTTTCTACTGAACCATAATTATTCAAGTTTTCCAGCACAACAATGCACATACTTGGCACTATAAAGTTGATAGGCATCAATGTTTCCTGTCCATTTAATAGTCTAAAATGTGTTTACCATGTCTATTTCTTACATGTGGTATGGTAATCCCATATAACTATTATACTTATTAGATCCTATTCATCTCACTTTACATGCATACTTTTGCCAAGGTTTATTATATGATATTGTTGAAAGCCTCAACTCTGCCATTAGCCTAAGGATGATAGGGTGTGCTATTCTAATGGTAAAATTGAAATTATTCTATTAAGGAAATAATTCTCTTATTTAAGAAATGGGTGCCTTTGTCACTCACAAGTACTTTGGGACATCCAAAACTTGCAATGACATACTCAAACAAAAACCACACTATTTTTTTTGCGCTGCAGTCTTTGACAAGTTCAACCCACCTAGTAAGATAGTTTGTCACAATTACTATATACCAAAGCCCTAATCTATATGTTAGAGGGTTGATAGGTCCAACATAGTCTATTCCCACTTATCAAATGATTATAATGTTACTTGTGATAATAGGGTAATTTTGTCCCTTCTGGATGGTTTCCCAACCTACTAACATACATCACAACTTTGACATAATTCCTTTGCATCGTTGTGAAGAGTTGGCCACCAATATCTGATGCGCATGATATTTTGTGTGGTATCTCTTCCTGCAAAGTGACCTCCTACAACTCCATGTTATTTTGATAATATCAAATTCCTTTAATGCTCCAAAACAAAATTATGAATTATCCCATTTGCACCTAGTTTGTATAAGCGATCTATAATCAATAGATAACCTATTGACTTCACCATCGATTGTTTCTTCTACACTACTATATATTTTTATGGAGCTAATCCTATGCTAAGGAATTGGATGATTCCTAAAAACTATTCATCAACCATGTTTAATATGAACAAATTTTCTTCTAATAGGTTTTCATCGGTATTCGCCACATATTATCCAATTAATATGCATGATAAATGACATGGTCTTGCATTAATCCTCCCTGGTTTCACAAGTCACAACTACCTCAAAGTCATATTAATGGAAGAGTAGTATCCACCTACATATTATCCCCCCAACACTAGCTTGTTGATGAGGTATGTCAACACAAAATGGTCAATATACATATTGACATTTGAACGAAGTAGGTATTGTCTAAAAATTTTCATCACATACACCATTGCCAAAATTTCTCATTTTGTAGTGGTGTAGTTGTGTTCAACAATTGATAAGTTCCTACTAGAAAATTCAATGGGGTGAAATATGTTCCACTCTCTTGACTGAGCTAAAACTGCACTCAAAGCTATGAAGTCGTATCCACATGAACATGAAAATCCTTCCCCTAATCTATAAAAACAAAAATCGACACAGTGCCCAATTTCTCCTTTAAGAAAACAAAGCTCGTTGACACTATTCATCCCATTAGAAATTAACTTCCTCTTTAAACAACATCTATAATGGGGTTGTAGTCTATGCATACCCTCTTATGAATTTATTGTACTTTGTATGAACTAAAGTTGTGTGCAATTTTTTCATTGAGGTAGGTGGAGGTAGATCCACTATTATAACTTTTTCAGGATCGACCAACAAGATTTTCTTGCACACTATATGACCCAACATGATACTGAATGGCGAGAAAAATATATATTTCTTTAAATTTAATGAAATATGTAGTTGTCTACATCCATACGCATTAAGCATATAACTTCAATGTGCTTTCCCAAGAGGCTGAACACTTTTCAATTACCCAAATGTACCTCTAAGAACTTATGGATGAAATTTTTAAATGCTACAAATAAAACTTTGGAGAAGACTGCTAGTGCATTCTTCATACCCAAAGGAATTATTATATACTGGAAGGATCCCTATTCCATCAAAAAATGAATCGTATGTCTATATTCCAGTGCGATATTTATCATATTATAGCTTAAGAATCCATTAGTAAATGAATAAGCCTATTGTCCTCCTACATTCTCCAACACCTCATTATGGGTCATGTACACAAGAATCATTAAGCTTCTTTAGATTCACACTAATTCTGATTTCTCCTATCTTCTTGTCCTACACTGCCATTGAAATGATCCATTTTGACTCTTCTAATGGTTCAATGATTCCATATTCCAACATCTTGTATTGTTATTTTTTCACTTTTGGATTATAGACTAGGTTCACTATACATGAATTTTTTTATGTGGCTCTGTGCCTAGTTTTAAGGGGATTTTCATCTCTCCTAGCTCCATATAAATCCCCTTCATCTTTGAAAAGGTTGTTGGGAAGAGGTCCTAGTATTCATGCAATAAATTAGCAATATTTCACACTATATCCTCTTTCCAACACTCTCCAATAAATACAATATTAGGATTGAGTTAAATTCCAATATTTACTTTGCGCTTCTTAGTAGGTCTTGCATAGTCTACAGACTCTAGACTACATATTTTGAAATAATCTACAAGAAGTGGATGTACAATGTGGTAGCAGATGTTTTTTCTGGAATAGAATAAGCCTCAAGATTATACTTGATTACATATTCTATTCCATCATGGCTAGAAGAATCTCACCATGAATTCCAAAATGACAAGAACACTAAACAAAAATAAAATGAAGGAATGAAGGAATGATCTATATCAAACATTAGGACTTGAAAGGAGATATACTTTGGTACAAGCGTAAGATAATTTATGCCCTCAATCAAAGTTGAAGCAACAAATATTAAGGAATTTCATGAGTCTTCCATGGTAGAACATGTAGGGTTCTTGAAATCATATCAAAGAATCCAAAAATATTTTTTTTGGAAAGGAATGAAGAAAGATATTCAAAATTTTGTAAGCAAACACCAGGTTTACCAACGAACTAAAATCTCTAGGGTTACATTAGCATTAAACATAACTAACCAAATATGATAAGAAATATTAATGGAATTCATTATACTGTTACAAATATCTGAAGGTAAATAATCCATTTTTATGGTTGTTGATATACACAAAAGAACATATCCATTTTTTTCAAAATTCAAAGAAGATACACTAAAATTCAAGTTTGTTCGTGGAGGAATTTCATAGACTTCATGGTATTACTAAGTTAATAATAAGTGACAGAGATCCAAAATTTTAAAGTAATTTTTCAAAATAATTATGGAAGATGAGTGGAAAAGCATGAGTCGTGAATTCAACATATCATCCATAAGAAAACGGTTAAATAGAAATGATTACAAATTTTTATAATTCTAACTATAATGTTATTTTTAATATAATAAACTTCAATGGATGAAGTGGCTTCCTTTGGTATAATAATGGTGATGGCCCTCAATATTACAACAAGAATGTTGAAACTCCTAAGGGTCTCAACTTTAATTATCAACCTAGGGTTAGTATAAAATTAAGAGGTGGTAGTGTTATATTTGTAGTGTGAAATGTATTCTCCTTTGGTTGATCTAATGTAGTTGAAGAGAAGCTATGATGTATAGATACCACTTATGTTATCTAGGCTATAGGAAATGCTAAAAAAACCAGGAATAAAAGATAGATATAATATTAATTAGAGGAAAGGAAATGACAAAAAGAAACCCTATTCTATCTAAAGAAAAGTAAATGCCAGAAGGTAACCCTACTCTATTTGGATAAAGGTAAGTTACAAGAAATAAACCTACTCTATTTTGTATGAAATAAATATATGCTTACTACATGAAAGTAAATGAGTGGAATTAAAATTATGCTAACTACAAGGAAGAAAAGAAAATCATTTCTAGAATGTTGGAGAAAAATCAGGTCTATTCTATGGTACATGGTAAATCAACCTGTAGCCAAAACAAGACATTCAAACAGTAAATCCTAATTACATAAAGAAGGCAGTTTTTTCTATAACTACTAGGGTAATTTTTGTAAGGGGTCTCTAAACCTATAAAATCCATCTACTGGGCCTAATGAGAATTGTAATGTGATAATCAATGATAGACAAGCTTTCAGTACAAATCTTGAGGCTTTCTAAGGCAATATATGTATTGGTAAAGGATGGCCCTCTTTTTCTACAAGAAATAACTGAAAGAAAAATGCATGGTTGTTGGGTAAAATAAAAGTTCATAAATTAATTATAAATTACTAGATTATAGGAAATAAACCAATAATGTAAAGGATGAGTTGAAATTTAAATGAAGACTACCACTACGTGAAAGAAATTGTTTTTGAGTTCATAAGAGAAAAATACATAAACAAACTCGGAAATAAGCTTATTCACTAAACCTGTAAGGACAATATTTTTCAGAGATGATATTTATAGAAATGCATGACTAAACTAAGTGCACAGAAAGTAAAGATACAAGAATGGGGCTTGAGTACTTGGGTTGGGCCCTAACCCAAGGAGACTCAGGTCCCTTAAGGAAAATCAGACTAGAGAAAAAAGAGTTCTTTTCATTAGTCAACAAATGTGCTCATACATGAAACTTGACAAAATTGAAATAGAAAGAAAATTTTTTCTCTATTTTTGACTATAATCTCCAAATTTTTTAATCCCTAATGGGATACTGAGGCCTCTTATTTATACAAAAAATGTTTGATGGGAAACCTCCTTGAAGAGAGTATTACTTCCCTCAAAAATTCCTACAAAGTAGGAATTGGTTCCCTGATCACTTCACAGATACAACGAGGAAATAATGTCCTTGAGCCAGCCGAGTTATAATTATCCTTCAGCAGGGGAAAACCTCCACATTCTTCTCTTTTTTGGCTCTTGCATGTTCTTAATAATATATCCTCAATATCCTACACAATAAATGCATTAGGAACAAAAGATATCAAATTCATCTCCTAACCCTCCTAAGAACATCCTGAAGTTGAAATATACATTGTTAAGTATATAAGGAAAGGTTAAATATTCCTAAAGATATCTAGATGGTGTTATCCTCCTATATTTTACAGTATCACTAGGTGAAGATGGATTTTCTACAATTTGCTGAAAATAACATTCCTTGACTATCAACTATCTTCAGAAATCTCACTACCTTCATTATCTTTATTTTTCGTTATTCACTATCTTTTACTTTTCCTCTTCCAAGCACCCTCATCATCTGAAAAAACCCAAGTTTGACCTCAATCCCTCTTTTCACCCTTTTTCCCTACCTAAATCCCCATTTCCCTCATTAAAAACCCCTCCCCCTTTATGCATTTCCTTTCTTTCCTCAAAAAAATGTAACAAAATCATTTTTTACATTGTTTTAAAGCTAAACTTTATTCATTTTATCATTCGGGCCTCCATTTTAATAAACTAAGTTTTTTATAAAAACTCGACCCCATCTATATGTTAAAACCCCACCTCCTCTATGCTTTAAGCCCTCTCTTTAGAGCCCTTAAACCCTCTCTAAAGATTTTACCCCCCCACAGCCATATAACCATGGCCCACTGAAAATGATAAGCCCTTGGCTTTAAAAAAATTCGCCTAGGGCCCACATTATAAAAAGACACACATAAAAACTAGCCCCCCCTCTGCTTTATCCTAAACCCCCCGCTATCATATGACTTGGCCCACACCTTTATAGATTAAGTGCCTCCGCTTAATTATATCCCCGACCCCACCTTGTACTGTAACTCATCATTCCAAATCCCTCGACCACCGTTGGATCCACCCCTCCCTGATCCAACGGCCCACACACCATATCACACATCCATCAATGTCAAGGTTAACAAAACCTCAACCTCGCGAATGGGCGATATTATTTCTCGTACCTCCTGCCATGCAGTGCCCCTCCTATGGTATCGCATCCCCACAGGTAGTACCGCCTCACCACTCTCATCCTATGCAAAAGCCACCATACCGCCTCCCCGCCATAACTTAAGAACCACTGTTCCATTCAAACATTCTGAAGGCCCTGTGTTAATGCAATAAGCCTTGCAGCCACCATGAAACCTCTGCAACACTCCGAAAGGACCAATAAGCCAAAACAAAACGCAGAAATCTGCAAACGCAGGCTTTTAATTAATGAATTGATTTGAATGTGCAGGTGATCAAGGTAGAAATACATGGTTTGCATTTTTAAGGTCCTAAAAATGTCCAAATAGACTTCCTGGGTGATGATCCAATAAGTTTTTGTTCATCTAAGGGACTAGGAGCGCCAGATTAAAGCATGAACATCAATGGAACATGACCATTGATGGTCATTCAAACACACTAAAGCATCAAGAAATGTTTCAATAAATGTAGATATAAAGGGCCAAGGAAGAACACAGTCAAAGAAACCATGCGAGTAAGAGGTTAAAGTATTAAAGATAAAATCAGAGTTTAAGGATGAATAAACATGATTAAAAGACAGAAATCAGGGATAAAAGTAGATTAGAAGAATTAAAAGAAGAAAGCAAATTTTAGGAGACAAATCAGTGAAGGAAAAACAGTAAGACAATCAACAAAAGATAAATCCAAGTTTTTAAAGTCTAAACAGAGTTTAAAGACAAATAAAGGGAAAATTAAAAAAGAAGGCATATCCAAATTACTAAGGCACTCAGAAATTACTTCTTCGGACCATATCTGCCACCTACAGCCTCATTTTACTTCAATAATGGTAGCTACAGTTATTGAAACAGTCAGAGATATTTCTCAGCTACTCAAAAGTTATTGAAAGAGTTAATGAAAAGCTTGAAAAGTCAAAAAAACCATAAAGTTAGCTCAACAGTTAAGTTAGAAGTTATTATTACAGTGAGTTAGTCACAGATATTTTTCCTTGGGCCTTGCATGGTCTTAAAGGTCAAAAATACATTAAATCTGTAATAAATACAAATATGTCACCCTAGATTATGGGAACCTCCTCATTTTGCAGATAAATAATGCATGTATTATTCATTTTTAGTGTTGGTTGATAAGTTGTTGGTTGCTGGTTAGTTGGCTAAGCTGTTAGCCTAGATTTGATCTGACTCTGAGCTGCAGAGATTATTTCACTGGAGTAATGTAACTGTTTTGGACATCAGTAATACAAGCACGCTCACAGGATTCTTGAGCTATGTTAATGGTGATGTTATCCTTCTTTGTCAATGTTTCCCTTTTGTTTTCCATATTTTCCATCATTTCTCTGATAAAAGAACATGAAATTTATATTAAGATATGCTGTCTTGGCACCTTAACTCTATCTGCTTTCTTTCATCTTAATGTTTTCTTCTGCAAGGTCTTATTAGAGAATTTAGGATTGTCCTAATATTTAGTTCCACCTAGCTTGTTGCCTTGAAATTTACTCAATAGATTCTAGCCGAAGAAGTCTATGGTTTTCCCTGTCCTTTGGTTTTGCTTGAAATGTTATTTTTAAGGCCTTATTTGAAGTTTACTTAGTAGAGTCCAGCCAAAGAAGTCTATGGTTTGCCCTGTCCTTTGGTTTGTCTTAAACTGTTGCTTTGAAGATCTTTTAGAAGTCTGATTAAAGAAGTTAGGTGTATCTTTCTCTTTAGTTTTACTCATTGTTATCTTGAGTGTTTTTCTTTATCTAAAAGCAATAACTAGAGAATTCTTAATTGATCTCTAGGATTGCTAAATCATTGTCTTAAAGGTTTACCTAGTAAATTCTAGCCAAAGAAGTCTATGGTTTACCCTGTCCTTTGGTTCTTCTTAAACAGTTACCTAAAAGGATTTTCTTGTTGAAGTATGGTTAAATGATTCCTAATTTCCCTTTAGTTTTACTGATTTCACAACTTACTGTCATTTCATATTTCATCCAATCTAAGAGATCCACTTGATATAGTTAGCTTTCCCTATGAAAACCATTGCAAAGTTGATGAAAAATTAAAACCTTTTATGACTCCATAGCCCAATGGATTAATTATTCTCACTATATGTCTATTCAACTGAAAAACTCAATCAATTAATCACACAATCAGTTAATCAACCAAACAAAAAAAAACAGTCCTAGAACTTCATAACTAGCCTTAAATCAGAAAACATAAGCATAAAGGTACATCATTTACAAACAAAAACATAGAGAGAGCCCTCTCTGAGTCCAGGAAGGCTAGGTCCTTGGACTCCAAAGCGGTTTGATTTGGTTCCCTTTAGAGTTTTTCTTGCCAATATTGTAAAGCACGGGGAGCCAACATAGTGGTGACTATACTAGGGAATCCTGAGTTATTATAAAGATTAATATTTCCTCGGGAACTCAGAAAACCCCTATTGAACTTAGATGACTCAAAAATTCGCCAATAATGGTATCTGGTTGTTGATGGTGGACAACAACCAGCCTCGAAAAAATTAAAAATCCTCCACCTGGTGACTCTATTGGTCTTCATTAGGCCTGCTGACTCCACTGGTTTTCTGTAGACTCCACTGGGAAATTATTAATAAATCCTGATATTATTAGACCTCAGTAGAACCCAGTCAAGAAAACTTTATGGATTAAGTATTTCTTTCACAGATTGGTTTTTTTTCGAAACTGTTATAAACTTTAAACCTCTTTAAACATTGGGTCTAAGTTCTGGCTCCTAGAAGAATCTGTACCAGATCCCATCCTGACCCAAACCCTCTTGCAATAGTTGACAATCTTAAAAGCATCCTTAGGAAATATCCTAGATCTAAAAGTCCAACTATTAGTAGACCAATTCACAAAGCAAGTTCGCTACCTGAAAACCTTAAAGAATTGCAGAATATCCTTTTTGACTCACCCCTAGAACAAAGCTTGTCTAGGACTAGATCTCAAAATTGGATAACCCAGATAATCTTAGACTCATCCATCTTACAGCAGAAACCTATTGTACTAACTTCAACCCCCATTCATACACCCACTATTCACCTTCCTCCATTTAACCCTTTACCTCCTTTTGTAAACCCTCCACTTATTAACCCTCCTTTGTTTCCCCAACTACAAGCCATGGCAACATGGTTTGCCCCATTAGTTATACAATTTATTTGGCTATTCTACCACAGGACTATCAATCCAAGATTCCTTTATATTATGCAAGTAGTTCCACTACTTCTCAACAACATGTGGATAGAATGAATGGCTATTTTGATAGGCAAGAAATAGATGATGAAATTGTTAAACTAATTGTTTGTTCTCAACTTAGTGTTCCTAAATTGAGTTCATTAATTGTCAACCAGGGCTAGTAAACTGTTGAAGTGTGGTGCACTATATGTGCCTAGGTATTTGTTTCTCACTACGTTGTGTTTAGTGTTTTATGATGTTTTTGGTTTTATGGTTTTATGTTTGAAAAGGGAAAGAACTAAGTGTTGGTGAAAAGAAGCTATTGGTTATATTAAAACAGAACAAAGCCTAAACTATGGATGGCAAACAACAAATGAAAAGCTTGATAATGACTTCATTGCAAGGAAGTAAATCACAACATGAGCTTGAACTTATCCAATTCATTCATTAAAGATGTGTTGGGAGAGCTTGAGAAATGGACAAGTTAAGTGTAAATGAAGTTCTCCTAAATAAACAATCAACTTACAATATTACAAAAAAATGATTATTTGTAACACAGTAAGGTTTCTATTCTAGATTAACCTATGATGCTGAAGTTACCATATTCTGCAACTTGACTTATCACTACTAGGCCTTATTCAGAAGTTTAGAGATTTTCTAGAACAATGTTTGGGAAAAAGGCTATAGGTGAATTTGTAAAAGATTTGCAGAATAATCAAAGCCTTAAACTGATATTACTGACCCCTGTTCATGTGATGATGTATCAATATAAATTCAAAACAAAAGTAAGTTGTAAATAATGAAGGCCGAGAGACTAATTTTGACAACTAGAACTACTTGAAATACAATGGATAACACTAGGCTAGAACGCGGTCTATCAATCTTAAAATACAGTGACTCAACTAAAATAGAATGTCATTAATCTTTTCTTGAAACAAAATGAACTGAGACTGAACTAGAGTGCTACTAATCTACTTGAAGTACAGTGAACAGAGTTAAACTAAAATTCCATTATCAAACTTGAAATGTAGTGACAGAGCTGAACTAAATGCAATCAACCTCCGGAGTGTTATAACTAAATTAACATGCAGCTAGTCTATGGAATTCTACAGCCCATCTCGTTCAATATGAATGATATTTTGGAAGAGTTTGTAAAAACAAGTCTGGCTGTATTATTCAATGCAATTGAACATAAACATAAGATTTGAAAGAAAATACAACTAGGATCTAAGATACCACAGTTGTTTCTTATTCATTGTTAATGATGTTTTTGAAGAGTTTGTAGGAGTAAGACCAGCTATGACACTTAGTGTAAACAAGCATAAATCATAAAATTCGAAAGGAAATGACACTAAAATCTACAACACCACAGCTATGCCTTATTCATCGTGATGATATTTTGGAAGAGTTTATAAGAGTAAGTCTAGCCGTGATGATTAATTTAAACAAGTATGAAACATAAACTTCAGAAACTTGCTTAAGCTAGAAATGAAAAACGAGACTAAAATACTTATCTAAACCGTATGAACAAAGTTGCTCAGGTAGCAGGGGCCCTCTACCACCGGAGTCGCATGCAAAATATACTTCAATATTGACTCAGTGCTTTCAATAAAATGATGCTTCTTTCATTAAAAGAGAAATTACTTCAAAACAGAGTGTTTTCGGACTTCTGAAATCTAGCAATCAAACACAAAATCTAACCTTGTCCCTCGGTTTTCCGAGCCATATTTATAACAAAATTACATAACTGTCTTGAGATAACCTAGGGATAATTTTCTTTCCAAATTAAAATCAAACCAGAACTCTGATGGTGGTCTCGTAATATGATTAAGGACATCTGGACTGTCCTTGTCCTATTAGGAGTCTATCTCCTAGTTTGAGTTCCCACGTGCATAACCACCTACAGAATTCCGTTCAAACTTCGTGGAGAGCAACAAATGATGAGGGAATGATGTGGAATATGAAAATATGTGTTTTTCTCTGAGATGACACCTGGAACCTGCGTAGACATGAAGACAACTGTAGAATCGGCAACTAGCTACAGAATGTCTGCATTATGTAGCTAGATTTAGTTCAAAAAGTACTACAATGACAAAATCATAAAAACATAGCAAGTTAGTCATGATATACATTCTTAAAGAAATTTTAATTAATTCTATTGATCATTTGAGCCTATAATTAATAATGGAAAAAGGAAATGGAGTGGAATGTGGTGGAAGAAAGAACATCTTTGGAGCTCAACATACCCCCACTGCTAGGTTCTTGCATGTCCTCATGCAACTATTCCATGAACTCTAAGACCTATGCAAGGACATCCAACCCTCTTCTTCTAATTTTCCTGGCAGTCAAAGGCCTTCTGGGCTTCCTTATGACTAACTTGAATCTCAAATTTGTGAGTGCCCTGGTTAACTTTTTATTTTTCTTCTTCAATTTTTCACTGCTCTTGTACAACTTTTGCATTTGTAGAGACAGAGTTGAATTCATATCAGTTTTCAGTTTAACCTACTCTCTCAGAATTTCATTCTCATTTTTGATATGCCTGTTGAGTATTTATAACTCATATTTATCTCTCCTTAGGATATCAACTGCAGATTTTGGTGGACTAGGAGTTCTATCGCTACTTTCTGAAGCTCTTTTCTCTAATGTCTCAACATAGTTGTAAATTTCTCGCTGTGCTAGGTCTATTTCAGGAGCTCCTTCATCAAAATCCTCCTCATTAGGTGTTTCTTCATCCTCTATTTTTATGACTCCAGTTTGTTTAACCTTTGTTTTCTTTAGTATCCCTCTAAGTCCGTGGCTCCGTCTTGGTTGAGATGGTCCTTCTCCTTTCTCTCTGGCAAATTTTCTTATTATCCTCTCTTTCTTAAGATGCTTCCTAATCTGAGCCAATTTCTCAAAAATCATTTCTTCACTGCCTTCTTGTATTGTTTTACCAGTTTCAGTTTTGGAGGTTTTCCATCTTCTGATTCTTTTTGTAGGTTTGTCTTTAAGTGGAGGTTCCTTGGGTTCTTCAAAGTGATTCCTCACTAAGAACTCTTCCCAATTATCTCCCATTTTTCTCAAATGATGTTCAATCAAAATTTTGACTAAACCATGGTGGTATAAGGTTGTTTCTAGAAATTGAACTCTCTTTTGAACACTTGAGGCCATTTTCTTTAAACTATGAAGCAAGAAAAAGGGCAAATTGAGTTCTTCTTCTAAGAAATGCATTATCAACCGAATATGATAAACATAGAAGGTACCATATCTCCCTTCACAAGCGATGAATTTTTGCAAGATAAGCAACATGTTCCTCCATTTGTTCTTTAGTGCGGAGCTAGGGATACCCTTTTTAAAAATGGAAACATCCATACCTGGTGACTTGAGTATCTGCTTCCATGACTCATTATGAAATTCTCTATTCTTGAACCACCTTTCTCCTTGTCTGGGAAATTCCGTTGCTTCTGCAATGGAGGCTTCTGTAATGGTGAATTTAATATCTCCTATCTCGACCTCAGCTCCATTGAAGGACCGTGCAAACGTTTTAGTCACCTCTTTGTGAAAACCACTGAATTTTTCAAAGAATTGCAACCACCCTGCTTGTTGTAACATTTCTCTGATTTGAGGATAACCTTCCAAGTACTTAGTTCCAACCAGTTCGGTCCTCACTATGAGACACATAAATTCTCTTTCCAACCTTCAAACTGTTGCTCCTCTGTTCACGGTGACAATGGCTGTTACAAAGATGTTTTTTCCCCACAGATGTTTCCTCTGTTTTACAGATTGAAATGATTAAGAGTTGGATACGGGAAAGAATGATATGGAGTGATTACGGAATGAACATAATGAGGTGAGGATGATGTATATGAGTTGAAATATATCACGGAAGAAAAGACCGCGGAGATATTTTGTAACGAATTCAAAAACATCATTAAATGATTTGGCCTAGTGACGTGACTAATCCAATCACTTCAGCACTTTAACCGTTTAGATTTTTAAATGATGATCAGATATGGGATTTGAAATGGTGGAATAGAAGGAGTTTTATCCAAATTTTCTACGGGAGGTTTGTTAGGCATGATCAACAAAATTAATTAAAACAACTTTTTGAATTATTCATAAATTAACTATACTAAATTTTTTCATGATATGTCATTATAATCAAAAATTTTACCTTTGCCTTTCCTCTGATTTTTGTGATCTTATATGCTTTTTTCTCCTCTGAAAATCATTACTTTTTGAGTCTTCATAAATCCCTTGATTTTTCTTGTTGTCATGGATATGCAGGATCATTTTATTGCACATCAGGTGATTACTAGACAGTGCTTTCAGGATCTCTGGTTGCAGAATGTCTGTCTGGCTGTAGAATGTCTGACTAGCTGCAGAATGTCTAACTGGCTGCAGAATGTCTAACTGATTGCAGAATGTACCTTTAGAATACTTGAAACATGAAATGGAATGGTTTGGAGCATGAACGAAATGTTGTATGGAATGAGTGAAGATGGATAATAAAATATGGTGTAATGGAATATGAATGAAGTGAATAATGGAGTGGAATGGATCACAACTTATGAAATGGAGTGAAGTATGAGAAGTGGCCTGCAATTCATGATATGTATTATTCAATTGCAGTAAATCATCAAACTTAAAAATCTGGGATGGAAATGAGGTGGACTATGGGGTGAAATGAATGAATGAAATGGAGTATGGATGAATGAATGAAACGGAATATGGATGGATGAAATGAGATGGACCATAAGTGAAATGGATCTGCACTTATGATTTTGTAACAACTGCTTGCAGAAAAAGAACAAATTTGAAAAGCTAAAGTGTCAGAAAGATTCTGATTTTCACTCTACCTTTTCTGTATAAACATGCTAATCAGTGATTAGTTTTCATGTTTATACTTTTTTTTTTCAATAAAATGATTTCAAAAAATTCAATTAAGTTGATGAAGAAGAAATATTCTTCTTCATTAACTTCACATCACTGTTTTCCTGGAATTTCTTGACAAATTCTTCTCTTGAAAGTGGCTTATGATACAGCTTCAATCTATGACCATTGACAAGAAAAGTGACCTCTTCTTCATCTATTGTCCTGATTTTTATTGCCCCATTGTCAAAAAATTTCAAAATTTCATATGGCCCAAGCCAATGTGTTTGGAATTTACCTTGAAAATATTTAAACTTTGAATCAAACAAGAGAGCCCAGTCACCTTCTTTGAACTTCTTTTCCTTGATGTACTTATCATGCCATCTAGTCCTTTGCTGTTGGACTATACTTATTTTCTGAACTGCATCTTGTCTGATCTCATCCAATTCATTAATCTGCTCCAATCTGTGCTTTTGTGCCTCTGTTAGATCAAGTCCTAGTTGAACTACCATTTTGAAAGTTTGAATCTGGAACTCTATGGGAAACAAAACTTGCTTTCTATAAACAAGTTCATAAGGAGTATGACCTGTTGTGCTTCTCCATGTAGTTCTATAGGCCCACAAGGCTTCAAGAAGCCTATCTGCCCAATCTCTTCTATGTAAATGAATAGTCTTTGTTAGGATCCCTTCAATGAACTTATTAGTAGATTCCACTTGACCATTTGCTTTTGGATGATATGGAGTAGATTTTCCGTGTCTGATTCTATACCTCTCCATCATTTGTTCCACTAGCCTTGATGTGAATTGAGCTCCTTGATCTGTAACAATTTCCCTTGGGACACCAAAACGAGTAAAAATATCCTCAAAAAGGAAATTAACTACAGATTCTTCAGTAGCAAAAAGTAATGGCTTGGCCTCTACCCATTTGGTAACATAATCAGTGTAAACTAATATATATTTCTTTTGTCTTGATGGAGGACTAATAGGTCCTACAAAATCCAAAGCCCATTTTTCAAAAGGTTCAATATGTACCTGAGGTTGTAATGGCATCTCACCTGAAGGAGAAGGTTTCCCTACCCTTTGGCAACTGTCACACCTTTTGACATACTCTTTAGCATCTTTAAAAAGGGATGACCAATAGTATCCTAAATGAAGGACCTTATAAGTTGTCCTCTTCTCAGCAAAGTGTCTGCCACAAGGTTCATCATGACATGCTTTGAGAATATCAGGCATCTCATCTTCCCGAACACATATCCTAATGATAAAATATGGACCTGTCTTGTACAACTCATTAGCAACCCATGAATATTTTGCACTGTCATAAATGATTTTTCTTTTGTTTCTTGCATTCATTATTGAAGGAAATTTCCCTGAAACTAAATAATTAGCAATGTCAGCAAACCAAGGAGTTTGAGTAGAAATTGCAAAAAGATATTCATTAGGAAATTGATCTTCAACTGGGGTATTGTCTTGGATGTTTTGGAGTCTAGATAGGAAATCAACTACTGTGTTTTGTTTTCCAGGCCTATCTAGAATGGTAATGTTGAATTCTTGTAAAAGCAATAACCATATTATGACTCTGCCATTAGTAATTGATTTGTTCATTAGGTATCTAATTGCAGAATGATCTGTGTGAACAAAAGTTTCATAGCCTGTTATATAGTGTCTGAATTTGTTTATGGCATGAACAACAACTAAAAACTCTTTTTCAGTTACAGTATAGTTTAACTCTGAAGGAGTCAAATTTTTACTGGTATAGTAGATGGCATAAGGAATCGGGTCTTTTTGTCCCAATACTGCTCCTAGAGTTGTATCCGAGGCATCTGTTGAAATATGAAAAGGTAACTTCCAGTTAGGTCCCCTTAAAATAGGTGCTTCAGATATTTTTATTTTCAGGGTCTCAAAGGCTAGCTGGCAATCAGGATTCCACTTGAATTCATAGTCTTTGGTAAGTAATTTGAAAAGTGGAGATGCTATCTTGGTGAAGTTTTCTATAAACCTTCGATAATATCCTGTAAATCCTAGAAAACTCCTAACATCTTTTTGACAACTTGGAACAGATAAGTTAGAGATGACTTCAACTTTTGACTCATCAAATCTAATCCCATCCCCTGAAATGTGATGCCCCAAAACAATTCCTTCAGTAAACATCATAAAACACTTCTCATGACTTAGTGAAAGATTTGCTTCTTTACATCTTTTTAAAACTTTTTCCAAGTTTGCTAAGGCTTCTTCAAATGTGTTTCCATAAACTATGAAATCATCCATATATACCTCTACACAATCATGTATTAGATCCGAAAAGATTCCTAATACTGCCCTTTGAAATGTTGCAGGTGCATTGCATAATCCAAATAGAAATACTCGGTAAGCATAGGTACCCCAAGGACAGGTAAATGTGGTTTTGTCTTGATCCTCAAGTGCTACTTGAATTTGATTATAACCACTAAACTCATCTAGAAATGAGAAGTACTTTTTGCCAGCTAAGGTATCTAACACCTAATCTATGAAAGGTAGGGGAAAATGATCTTTAAGAGTAGCTTTGTTTAATTCTTGGTAGTCAATACATACCCTCCATTCACCATTTCTCTTTGGCACAATTACCAAAGGAGAAACCCACTGACTATCTAAAATAGGATAGATAAAGTTGACATTCAACAATTTCTACAATTCTTCTTTAACAATCTCCTTAAGATTTGGATTCATCCGTCTTTGAGGTTGTCTGATTGGTTTACAATTTTCTTCTATGTAGATGTGATGAGTGCAAGTCTTGGTGCTTATCCCTTTCATATCAGTTTACTCCCATGCATATGCATAAGAATGTATCTGTAAGATCTTGACTAGCTCTTCTTGTTGAGATTTTTCTAGGTTCTTGTTCATGTTTAAAGTTTTTCCTGGAAATATTTCACTTGTAGAGATGCCAAATTTATCCATAGAATGAAGAGACATCTGTCTTGATGATAAAAACTCAATGTTGGATTATTCTTGAAATTGTTCATGTTTGTATTCCGAAGAGGATTCAAATTTTTCTAAAGTATCAGAATTTGACTATCTTCACTAATTTCTGAAATTGTGAAGAGAGGTTGTAAGTCTTCTTCATCCTCTATCCATTGAGTATCATCTAAATCTGTAATTGTCCTTGCTGAAGGATACAAAGTGAATTTCTTAGTTGAAGAGATATACATATCACCGGATCTACAACTAATGAAAGCATCAGCTGTAGCTAACAAAGGTCTTCCTAATATAATAGGATGCCCTCCTAGATTATTCTTAGGAGTTAGGATCATGAAATCTACAGGGTACTCCCAAGAATCTAGGGACATTGGAATGTCTTCTATTACCCCATCAGGTTTGATCACAGATATGTCTGCTAATTGTAATAATGTGGGTGTAAATAGAAGATTAGGAAGTTTCAGTTTATCCATGATTTGTCTACTCATGATATTGATTGCTGCTCCTAAATCAATGAGTGTGTTTTGGATCTCAATTCCATTGATATGAATTTTAACAACTGGATTTCCTGGGTCTAGATACTTTGGAATAGCAATCTTACCCATCATGATATCTGCTATTTTTCCTGCCAGTTGAATTTTCTTTGTCTCTCTTATTCTTTTTCTTGTTTTATTCATGCTCAACTCCTTTATTGTCTTTGCTAAAATTGGAATTTCCTTGATAGCTTGTAATAATGGAATCTTAATACAAACATTTCTCAGCTCATCTAGGAAATCATAATTAGGCGCCATGATTTGTTTTTCTACACCTCTATCAATTTGTAATCTTTCTAGAAAGGGAGGTGTAGGAGTGGATGTTGATGGCTGCTCTAATACAGGAGTTGAAATTATTGGTTCTTTTTGTTTTGGTTTTTCAATGTTTGGGTCCTGAAAAGATGTGTCTTCTTCAAGACTTTTATTTTCCCGTAGAGAATCTTCCTCAGAGTTGTCTTGTTCTTGTATGATCACAAAAGGTTTCATCTTTCAAGTATTCTTCCAGACCTAAGTTGAACATCACTAAGGTCTAGAGGAGCAATTAAATAAGTTGGAAATTGTTGGCCTTCTATCATGTATGTATTCTAAGGATTTTTATTGTTGGGGTTTGGTATGGGTTGAGCAGGCAACTGATTTGATTTCTGAGGCAATGGTAATGGGAGTGGTTGATTTTGATGTTGTGGGTTGTGAGGATTCTGTTGAGGATTTTTTTGAGGATTTTGAGGAGAAAAATGTGGGTATGGTGGATAGGATGGTGGATATTGATAGTACTGGGAGTATCTTCCATAGGGATTTTGTGCTCCTTGTGCCCAAGCTTGAGATTGCTTTTGAAATTGGGGCCAAGGTTGCTGCCAAGAATTCCAATTTAGTGGAGGTTAATTATACAATTGATCATGGAATCCTTGTGTTTGAGGTCCTTGCCAAGGCCTTCTAGAGACACAATTGAGAGATTCTGTGGAATTTGTAGGAGTTTCCTCTTGAAAGACAGCTTTAAGACCAAGAAGTGAAGGACATCTCTTGGTTTCATGTTTTTCTGAACAAATTACACAGGTCTCTACAACTTTTGCATCCAAAGGACATTCTCTCAAGGCATGCTTCTTTCTACATTTGGGACAAAATATTTCTAAGGCATCAGATTCAAGTTTTTTCTTGTTTTGTAACTTAAGGGTGTCTATTTGTTCACTAAGACTCCCTAAGATGTCAGATTTGAATTCATCAAGCATATGCCCTATCTCTGCCCTACTTACTGTCCCAGAAGCAGACTTACTTGCCCTTGCAAGAGCAGGGTTTCTTGGACCTTTTACAGTTTTGGATTTCCCTCTTGAAAGGTTGATACATAACTTAGATATTTCAAGTAATGTGAGCTAAGATATATCCCCTTTTCCCATCATGTTAAGGATATCCAACCATTCATCCCTAATTGTCTTCAACAAGAGAGCTTTTAAGGTGTCTTGATCTAAGTTCTCCATTTTTTCTCTTTTGATGTTGTAATGAAATCTCTCCAACAAATCTTCCAGGTTTTCATCTTCTTTTTGTATCATCTTGAACACTTCCTCCTTATGATTGATTGGCATACAATAATCCAAATACCTCTCTAGAAATGCTTGTTTCATATCTTCCCATGTCCTAATAGAACTGTTGATCAAACTCATAAACCACTTCAATGCTGCTCCTTTCAATGTTGAAGGAAATAGTTTAAGTTTTTGAGCGTCTTGCAAGTAGTCATAAGTTCTACATAGGACTTCAAATTCAAATAGGAAGGTTTCAGGATCTTCAGTTTTAAGTCCATATAAGTTTGGAAGGACAGAGGGTGAAATGTTTTTCATAGTTGTATTGGTTTCTTCATCTACTATAGGAAACCCAAAAGAGCTTCCCATTTCTCTACTACCTCTTCCTCTACCTCCTTCTCCTTCTGCACCTCTACCTCCTTCTCCTCTACCTCTACCTCTACCCCCTCCAAATAATGTGTGTTCTCCATTAAAGACTCCTCCTCCCCCTTCTTCTGCCATAGTTGATTCTTCTGTGGAAGTGGAAAAGTTTGTGTCTCTAGCAGGGGTCCTTGAATCTTCTTCTAAGACAGGTTCAGTGGATGAAGTGGAAGGTATTTATAATGGAATATCTGATCTTAAGTCTTCTGGAAGTCTAGGATCAGTAAAGGATGGAATGTGGGTCTGAGTTGAAGGTGTGCTGGCTCTTGGTCTAGGTGAAACAAGAGGTGTTCTAGGAATCAAGCTTATGCTTCCGCTTCTTATGAATCTACCCCTTGAGTCTCTCTATCTACGCATATCATTATTTTTTGTAGTTAAGAAACAAGGCTACCTAGTTACACTTCCCTGGCAACGGCGCCAAAATGTTTGTGCTCAACTTAGTGTTCCTAAATTGAGTTCATTAATTGTCAACCAGGGCTAGTAAACTGCTGAAGTGTGGTGCACTATATGTGCCTAGGTATTTTTTTCTCACTACGTTGTGTTTAGTGTTTTATGATTTTTTTGGTTTTATGGTTTTATGTTTGAAAAGGGAAAGAACTAAGTGTTGGTGAAAAGAAGCTATTGGTTATATTAAAACAGAACAAAGCCTAAACTATGGATGGCAAACAACAAATGCAAAGCTTGATAATGACTTCATTGCAAGGAAGTAAATCACAACATGAGCTTGAACTTATCCAATTCATTCATTAAATATGTGTTGGAAGAGCTTGAGAAATGGACAAGTTAAGTGTAAATGAAGTTCTCCTAAATAAACAATCAACTTACAATATTACAAAAAAATGATTATTTGTAACACAGTAAGGTTTCTATTCTAGATTAACCTATGATGCTGAAGTTACCCTATTCTGCAACTTGACTTATCACTAATAGGCCTTATTCAGAAGTTTAGAGATTTTATATAACAATGTTTGGGAAAAAGGCTATAGGTGAATTTGTAGAAGATTTGCAGAATAATCAAAGCCTTAAACTGATATTACTAACCCGGTTCATGTGATGATGTATCAATATAAATTCAAAATAAAAGTAAGTTGTAAATAATGAAGGCCGAGAGACTAATTTTGACAACTAGTACTACTTGAAATACAATGGATAACACTAGGCTAGAACCCGGTCTATCAATCTTAAAATATAGTGACTACAACTAAACTAGAATGTCATTAATCTTTTCTTGAAACAAAATGAACCGAGACTGAACTAGAGTGCTACTAATCTACTTGAAGTACAGTGAACAGAGTTAAACTAAAATGCCATTATCAAACTTGAAATGTAGTGACAGAGATGAACTAAATGCAATCAACCTCCGGAGTGTTATAACTAAATTAACATGCAGCTAGTCTATGGAATTCTACAGCCCATCTCGTTCAATATGAATGATATTTTGGAAGAGTTTGTAAAAACAAGTCTGGCTGTATTATTCAATGCAATTGAACATAAACATAAGATTTGAAAGAAAATACAACTAGGATCTAAGATACCACAACTGTTTCTTATTCATTGTTAATGATGTTTTGGAAGAGTTTGTAGGAGTAAGACTGGCTATGACACTTATTGTAAACAAGCATAAATCATAAAATTAGAAAGGAAATGCAACTAAAATCTACAACACCACAGCTATGCCTTATTCATCGTGATGATATTTTGGAAGAGTTTATAAGAGTAAGTCTAGCTGTGACGATTAATGTAAACAAGTATGAAACATAAACTTTAGAAACTTGCTTAAGCTAGAAATGAAAAACGAGACTAAAATACTTATCTAAACCATATGAACAAAGCTGCTCAGGTAGCAGGGGCCCTCTACCACCGGAGTAGCACGCAAAATATACTTCAAGATTGACTCAGTGCTTTCAATAAAATGATGCTTCTTTCATTAAAAGAGAAATTACTTCAAAACAAAGTGTTTTCGGACTTCTGAAATCTAGCAATCAAACACAAAATCTAACCTTGTCCCTCGGTTTCCCGAGCCATATTTATAACAAAATTACATAACTGTCTTGAGATAACCTATGGATAATTTTCTTTCCAAATTAAAATCAAACTAGAACTCTGATGGTGGTCTCGTAATATGATTAAGGACATCTGGACTGTCCTTGTCCTATTAGGAGTCTATCTCCTAGTTTGAGTTCCCACGTGCATAACCACCTACAGAATTCCGTTCAAACTTTGTGGAAAGCAACAAATGATGAGGGAATGATGTGGAATATGACCATATGTGTTTTTCTCTGAGATGACACCTGGAACCTGCGTAGACATGAAGACAGCTACAGAATCGGCAACTAGCTACAGAATGTCTGCATTCTGTAGCTAGATCTAGTTCAAAAAGTACTACAATGACAAAATCATAAAAACATAGCAAGTTAGTCATGATATACATTATTAAAGCAATTTTAATTAATTCTATTGATCATTTGAGCCTGTAATTAATAATGGACAAAGGAAATGGAGTGGAATGTGGTGGAAGAAAGAACATCTTTGGAGCTCAACACTAATAATGTTTTCTCAAAGCTTAGGGGGAGAAGAAAGAAAATGGTTTAAAGGCTTAACTCCTAGTAGTATACATGACCTCCCTTATTTTCATCAATTATTATTAAACAAATGAGAATTCAAGAAGAACCCTCTCCAAATCTTATCAGAGTATGAAAACATTAAGAGAAATGTTGGAGAGGGTGTACAAGAGTACTGCACTAAGTTCAATAGTGTATATAATGCCCTCCCTATCCACATAAAACCTCCACAAGGTATAGCTCTAATGAAATTTCCTGATGGGTTTGACCCAGAAATGGCTTACCAACTAAGAGAAAGAGACCCTCTTACATTAGAAGATATGCAAAGGGGTGTAGTAAGTGTAGAGGCAAATCTGATTGCCAAAAGAGCTAGAATGAAAAATGAGAAGAGAGTCACATGAAGAAGTTGCACCTCCATCATCTGATACTAAGATTGATAACCTTGTTAGAACCATGGAGAGGATGATGGAGAAAATAAATATGAATGAGAGAGCTTACCCCAGAGAAAACCAAACAGCTCCTCAAAACATAAATCAAAACTAGAACCAAAATAAAAAAATTAGGAGAAATCCCCCTCAAATAAGACATAGAGGTCTTGATTAGAAAATCAGACCTCCTTTCCAAGAAAACTATGCTGATGAGGATGAGGGGGTGATTGAATAAACAGAGGAAAGATATCAATCTAATGGGAGTAAATAGTGAGGATATTGTTTTCCTCACTGAGGAAGAACAAGGCATATTTGCATCAAATGAGGAAGAAAGCCCAGAATCCGAAGACTATAAACAAGTCTTTGAAACTTACATCATGGAAGTACATAGATAGTATGACCTCATAAGCAAGAAAACCCAAGATACTCCAAAGAGAAAAAACTCTGAAATTTCTGCTAGGAAGGTCCCTGAAAATATTCCTAAGAAGATAGCAGAAAATCCCAACATAGTGGCTGAAAGTTCTGATAAAAGTAAAACAAAAAAAACCAATATAGTGGTTACCAAAGCAGTACTATTAATACAGCTAGTGGCCCTAAAAAAAAAAAATTAAATGAGTTTCGAAATAAAAATTAGCAAGGTGAAATTGCTCTCAAAACAATGTCTGATAAAACTGATTTAAATCTGCCAAAATAACAGACACCTTTCAGTCTTGAGAGTGAAATTGCCAAGATAAAAATCTCCATACATCTTACTGAATTAGTCACCTAAGATTTCTATAGATCCCAAGTTTTGAAAGCTTTAAACATAGGAGAAAATTCTTATTCTGTAAATCTAAATGATGACAAACCCGAACTTCTGTTTGGACTCGAAGTAGAAGGTAAATTTCAAGAAGGAGGTGTCCCTACATTTTATGTCAGCTTGAACATCCATGAAAATCCTTCACAATGTCATGTTACACTGAAGGGCTTCAAATAACCTCATGCCAAAGGTAGTAATGGAAAGACTAGGCCTTGAGATAACTAGACCATACAAAGATTTATACTCTTTTGATTCCAGTATAGTTAAATGTCTAGGCCTAATCAAAGATATCTGTGTTAATATAGCACAACTACCAACCAAGAGCCTAGTAATGGATATTGTAGTGGCTGACATCCCCCCTAAATATGGCATGCTCCTATCACGCTCATGGGGAGCTAAACTTCAAGGTACACTCCAAATGGACATGACCTATGCTACCATACCTATCTTTTGTCAACCAAGAAGATTATATAGGGAGAATCACATGAAATACATGGTCAGAAGTCAAGAAAATCTAGAAAAATCCCCTCTTTATTCTATCCACACACACCTTGATTCATTTATTCTTTACAATGATGAAAACATTACAAGTGGCAGAAAATGAGCAAACAGCTAAAAAACAGGAGGAACAGTCAGAATAGTTAGGCCAAACAGAAAATGAACAACATAATAATCAACGTAGTGGTAGAAAAAATGACCAACATAAGGATAAATCTAAAATTGAACCTCTTTGAAGCATGAGCTTTGATGGTTCTTGTGGAAAAACTGGTTCAGAAGCAAGTGTTTGGGTACATAACACTGAAAATCATCATGCTGAGGGTCACTCATATAAGATGAAATTTCAATGTACAAATAACATAGCAGAATATGAGGCACTCCTTCTAAGGCTACAATTACTCAAGAAACTAGGAGCCAAAAGGATTTCTGTCCATGGGGATTATGAATTGGTCATTAGGCATATTAAGGGAGAATATTCAACTAAACATCCTAGACTGAGAGCATATAGGAATGATGCCCTTGACCTATTAAAAACATTCAAAGAATATGACCTTGCCTTTGTCCCAAGAAATCAAAATTGCCAATGGTCTAGCATTTGCAGCTAGTACTTGTCAAAACCTTATCATAACAAACAATATGCAGTGCAAGTCAAATATAGACCAACAATCCCTGATAATATAAGATATTGACAAGTTTTTGAATGAGATAAATAGATTGAAGATTTCCTGCAGTGCAGAAATGAGTTTGAAATGCCAAATTCAGACTCAGATCATGAAGAATATTACTCTGATGAGGAACAAAATTACAAAGAAGAAACTCCTGATCATGCTGATATAAATTTGTTGGAAAAAGAACACCCACATGAGACAGAACTGTGTACAAACTTAGAAAAAGAATATTTTGAAGTGCTGCCGTTCATAGATGATACTTTGCCAAAGGGAATGTTTCCTCTGGAGGATTTGTTTGATTTTAATGATGTTGTTAAGAAATCAAAGATAGAATATATTGAAGTTGAAGTAGAAGAATGCAATATAGGCAGTGAACAAGACCTCAAAATGATAAAACTGTCAAAAAAAATGCCAGCTCACATAAAACAGAAATACATTGAGGTTTTCAGCGAATTTAGTGATGTGTTTGCTCGAAGCTATGAAGATTTAAAATCATATTCTATTGAGATAATCAAGCGCAAGATTCCTCTCAAAGAAAACTAGAAGCCCTTTAAACAAAGATTACGCATAATTAATCCTGTACAACTGCCACTGGTTGAGAAAGAAATAAAGAAAATGTATGATGCTAGAATAATAGTCCCTCTGAGATACTCAGAATGGGTTTCAAATGTTGTATCAGTGAGGAAGAAAACAAGAGAAATTAGGCTATGCATATACTTCCAAAATTTAAAGGACAGCTACCATTTACCAAAAATGGATCACATATTACAAAGGGTGGTAGGCTCCAAAAGGATTTCTCTGCTTGATGGCTTTTCAGGGTACAATCAGGTGCTGAAACACCTAGATGATCAACACAAGACAACTTTCACCACACCTTGGGGCACCTTCATGTATGTTAAAATTATTTTTGGGTTAATGAATGTTGGGGCCACTTTTCAAAGAGCCATGGATATTGCTTTTTCAGAAGAAATAGGTTACTTCATTGTGATATATCTTGATGACATCACAGTCTACTACAAAACTAATGAAGAACACCTATATCACTTAAGAAAGGTCATTGAAAAGTGTATAAAGTATGGTCTGTCTTTGAATCCCATGAAAAATTTGTTTGGCTTTCAAGAAGGGAAACTTTTAGGCCAAATCACATCTGAAGAAGGGATTAAGATTGAACCAAAAATGATTGACGGAATATTGCAAATCATCCATCCAAGAAACATCAAAGAGCTGCAATATTTCATTGGAAAGATAAATTTCTTAAGAAGGTTCATACCAAACCTTGCAGAACTCCTAAGAAACATTACTAACATGCTAAAAAGAGAATCATGAGTTAAATGGACCATAGAAGAAAATAAATCCTTTGATCTGGTAAATGAAGCTCTTACACAAACACTAGTTCTGATTAGCCCTGATTTTACCAAATATTTCTTCATTTTATCTTTTGCATAAAAACACACAGTTTCTGTGGTCTTATTGCAGAAAAATATAAAAGGACAGGAGAAACCCATAACATTTTTCAGCAAGCCATTAAGAGATATACCGATGAAATATAACATAATGGAAAAAAAATATTTTTCCTTAATCAAGGCATTGACAGATTTCATAGTATACATTCTGCACTCACACATCATTGCATTTGTGCCTCATACAATGGTCAAAGACATCTTGACACAAGATCCTGATGGAAAAAGGGGTAAGTGGATTGTTGTCATATTAGAATATGATCTAGAAATGAAGCCCAACAAGCTAATCAAAGGGCAAGGACTGGCTAAAATCATGGTTGAAACAAATTTTCAAGCACTGGACATCAATATGATTAATGCATTGGATGAACAAGAGGAGCTGGAAACTCCACCTATTGTGGAAACATTTCTGAACTCATATTGGTATGCTGATATATTATATGTGATTTTTAATTTGAATGCTCCTCCTGGTTTGTCCAAAACAAAGACCAGATTCTTAACTGTGAATTTTTTCATTCTAGATGAAGTTTTGTATTGGAAAAATTATGGTGGTGCATTGCTTAAATGTTTGCTTGAAGAAGACATAGATAGGATTATGCATGAGTTTCATGAAGGAGAATTTGGAGGCCACCTATATTGGAAAACCACTGTCAACGAAATCCTTAGAGATGGTTACTATTGGCCCACCCTCTTTCAAGACATACATAAACTAGTAGTTTCCTGTCATAAATGCCAAATCTTCGAGGGCAAAAGAAAACTGTTGCCTTTGCCATTACAGCCTATCTCTGTTGAAGCTCCTTTTCAACAATGGGGTCTTGATTTCATTGGATAGATTCATCCTTATTCCTCTGCCCAGCACAAATGGATCCTCACTAAAACTAACTATTTTACAAAGTGGATAGAAGCCATCCCCTCCAGAAATGCCACAGACTCGGTAATTATCAAATTCCTTGAAAACCACATTTTATCTAGATTTGGCTGTCCTAGGAAAATCACTACTGACAATGTTGTTGTCTTTAGATCCAAGAAAATGGTGGAATTTTGCCACAAATTTCAGATTACATTGGGACATTCAACATCTTATTACCCTCAAGGTAATGGATTGGCCGAATCCTCAAACAAAAGCTTGGTAAACATCATTAAAAAGTTGCTGGAAGAGAACAAGAAATCATGACACAACAAACTAGTACATGCACTATGGGCAGACAAATTAACAATTAAAAAATCAATTTTTATGTCACCCTATCAGTTAGTGTGTGGAGTAGATGCAATTTTCCCAACAAGATATGGAGTGCCCGTAATGAGACTCATTCAAGAGGTACAGTTTGAAGAAAATGATATGCAAAGGAGAATAAACAAAACTGTCCACCTGCAGCAAACCAAAGAAGAATTGTACAACATAACTCAACAAATACAAGAAAACATCAAGAAGCTCTTTGACAAAAGGACCAAAGAAAATTATTTCAGCATTGGAGACAAAGTGTCGAAGTGGGATTCAAGAAGAGAGGACAAAGGCAAGCATGGAAAATTTGACAATCCATGGAAAGGTCCATACATCATCGATTATGCAAGAGGTAATAATGCATTTTTCCTACAAGAGATGGATGGAACATAATTGTTTGGAGGTCCTGTCAATGACAGGATGCTCAAGCATTATTTCAGTTGAAAATATCAGTTTAAATCTTTATTCATTGTATATAACATTGTATAGATAAAAACCCAGAAAAATAAACACTAAAAAAGAAATAAAAGGACAAAATTGGGCAGATTAAAAATAAAAGTTAAAGCCCCATACCAAAATGTGATATTTCTGAAAGTGTGCAAGTCCCAATGCCACTAATTTTTAAAAATAGGTCTTGTTCAATCATACATCCTAATCATGATTGAAACAAATTTTGAATTTTTTGCTGACAAGTTAGAAAATGAAGATTTTCCAAACAGTTTAAAATTGGCTTATTAGTAGGTAGGAATAAAATATATTGGTTCCAAAGCATAATCTGAACCAAAAGGAGAAGAAGGGGATAAATGAAAAATTCCAGATTATAGCCCTCAATTTTTAGTTTTAATTTTTGCAAAAATAAAATCTGTGCGTAACTTGTCCAAAATGCCACATTTCTTGACAATCAAACTGCTTGATCTTGATTTGGTCATGCTTTAAATTTCCTGTTGATAGATTAGAGAATGAAATTTGTCAATCTGTTTAATCTTGATAGATAAGTATATTAGGTAGAGAATAAAAGAGCTCATCAGTCTAATCTGAGCCTTTAGATGATATACGATTAGAAATAGATAGTTTTTTGCTTTCAAAAGAAAAATGATGTCAAGGGCTTGCCAGTCTAAATGCACCCAAATAAAGAAAAAATGCTAGAATATAATGATGGGTAAGTAGAATAGAGTTGCAACAAGCAAGATTTTAAAATTTCAGAAGGAAAAAATTACAAAGGATGACAACAGATAGGAGATTGAATAATTAAAAATATGCCAAGTACAAACAAGGCACTGATCTACAAATTCCATAGATTTGAACTCTAAGGTTCTTGACACCTCCTAAAGGAGCTACCCACCCAACTGGAACCACTGTTATCCTCCTGTATTTTACAGTATCACTAGGTGACTATGGATTTTCTACAATCTGCTGAAAATATCATTCCTTGACTATCAGCTATCTTTAGAAATCTCATTGCCTTCATTATATTTATTTTTCCTAATTCACTACCTTTTATTTTTCCTCTTCCAAGCACCCTCATCATCTAAAAAAAACCAAGTTTGACCTCAATCCCTCTTTTCACTCTTTTTCCCTACCTAAAGCCCCATTTCCCTCATTAAACCCCCCCCCCTTCATTGATTTCCTTTATTTTCTCAAAACAATGTAAACAAATCCTTTTTTACATTGTTTTAAAGCTAAAATTTATTAATTTTATCATTCGGGCCTCCCTTTTAATAAACTAAGTTTGTTATAAAAACTCGACCCCTTATATATGTTAAAACCCCTCCTCCTCTATGCGCTAATCCCTCTCTTTAGAGCCCTTAACCTTGATCTAAAGCTTTTACCCCCCACGGCCATATAACCATGGCCCATCGCAAATGATAAGCCCCTCGCTTTAAAAACCTTCACCCCGGGCCCGCATTATAAAAATCCCCACACAAACACTAGCCCCCCTCCCCCCTCTGCTTTATCCTAAACTCCTCGCTATCATATGACTTGGCCCACACCTTTATAGGTTAAGTGCCTCCACTTAATTATGTCCCCGACCCCACCTCGTACTGTAACCCATCATTCCAAATCCCTCGACCACTGTTGGATCAACCCCGGGCCCGCATTATAAAAATCCCCACACAAACACTATCCCCCCCCTCTGCTTTATCCTAAACTCCTCGCTATCATATGACTTGGCCCACACCTTTATAGGTTAAGTGCCTCCACTTAATTATGTCCCCGACCCCACCTCGTACTGTAACCCATCATTCCAAATCCCCCGACCACTGTTGGATCAACCCCTCCTCGATCTAACAACCCACAACCATCTCACATATCCAACAGCGCGAGGGTTAAAAAACCCTCAACCTCGCGAAGTGGGTGGTATTACTGCTCATACCTCCTTCCACGTGGCGCCCCTCCTATAGTATCACATCCCCGTGGGTAATACCACCTCACCACTCTCATCCCATGTGAAAAACACCATACCGCCTCCCTGCCATAACTTAAAAACCACTGCTCCATTCAAACATTCTGAAGGCCCTGTCTTAATGCAGTAAGTCCCACAGCCACCATGAAACCTCTGCAACACTCTGAAAGGCCCGATAAGCCAAAAAAAAATGGAGAAATCCGCAAACGTAGGTTTTTAATTAATGAATTGATTTTATTGTGTAGGTGATCAAGGTAGAAATGCATGGTTTGCATTTTTAAGGTCATAAAAACATCCAAACAGACTCCCTGCGTGACGATATAGAAATTTTTTGTTCATCTAAGGGACTAGGAGTTCCAAATTAAAGCATGAATATCAATGGATCATGACCATTGATGGTCATTCAAACACACCAAAGCAACAAGAAATGTTTCAGTAAACGCAGAGATAAAGGGACAAGTAAGAACGCAGTCAAAGAGACCATGACATTGAGAGGTTAAAGGATTCAAGATCAAATCAAAGGTTAAGGATGAAGAAACATGATTAAAAGACAGAGATTAGAGATAAAAGAATATTAGAAGAAATTAAAAGAGAAAGCAGAGTTTAGGAGACAAATCAGTGAAGGAAAAATAGTAAGACAATCAACAAACGATAAATCCAAGTTTTTAAAGGCTAAACAGATTTTAAAGACAAATCAAGGGAAAAGTAACAAAGAAGATAGATCCAAATGATTAAGGCACTCAGAAATTACTTCTTCAGACCATATTTTCCACCTACAACCTCATTTTACTTCAATTAAGGCAGCTACAATTATTGAAACAGTCAGAGATATTTCTTAGCTAATCAAAAGTTATTGAAAGAGTTAATGAAAATCCTTAAAAGTCAAAAAATCCTAAAGTTAGCTCAACATTTAAGTTAGAAGCTATTATTATAGTGAGTCAGTCACAAATATTTTTCCTTGGGCCTTGCATGGTCTCAAAGGTCAAAACTACATTAACTATGTAATAAATACAAATCTGTCACCCTAGGTTACGGAAACCTCCTCATTTTGCAGATAAATACTGCATGTATTATTCATTTTTAGCGTTGGTTGATAAGTTGTTGGTTGCTAGTTAGTTGGCTAAGATGTTAGGCTAGATTTGATCAGACTCTGAGCTGCAGAGATTATTGCACAGGAGTAATGTAACTATTTTGGACATCAGTAATACAAGAACGCTCATAGGATACTTGAGCTATGTTGATGGTGATGGTATCCTTCTTTGTCAATGTTTTCCTTATGTTTTCCATATTGTCCATCATTTCTCTGATAAAAGAACACAAAATTTAGATTAAGATATGTTGTCTTGGCACCTTAACTATGTCTGCTTTCTTTCATCTTAATGTTTTCTTCTGCAAGGTCTAATTACAGAATTTAGGGTCGTCCCGCTCTTTAGTTCCACCTAGATTGTTGCCTTGAAATTTACTCAGTAGAGTCCAGCCAAAGAAGTCTATGGTTTTCCCTGTCCTTTGGTTTTGCTTGAAATGTTATTTTTAAGGCCTTCTTTGAAGTTTAATTAGTAGAGTCTAGCCAAAGAATTTTATGGTTTTCCCTGTCCTTTGGTTTGTCTTAAACTGTTGCTTTGAAGGTCTTTTAGAAGTCTGATTAAAGAAGTTAGTTGTATGTTTCTCTTTAGTTTTACTCATTGTTATCTTGAATGTATTCTTTGTCTAAAAGCAATAACTAGAGAATTCTTAACCTATGTAATATTCCCACTTAGCCCAAGCTAATGGGAATATTCAATTTTGCTTTGTTTTGTTTTGATTTTCATGTTGATGAATAAAGTGTAAAGGAGGACATGTAAAACTCCTAAATAAATCAATGCCCAATGTAAACAAGGCTAAATTTGGGCCATTTTATAAAACACACTTGAGTGTGAAAGAGGTTGATCTCTTGACCAAGTCAACCATGACCATATCTACAGCGCAGTCTAGATGCATTGAATCTCCTTGAGGCACAACGCAGTTCTAGATGGGGGCTCTACATGTGAAAGGAGCTAAATTGATGAAGTTGTTTAGGGTTTGACAAGACTCCTATCTTATAAAAGGAAGAGGAGAGTAGCATGAGAGGGGTTGTTGAAGATATTATTTTAGAATAATTTGTCTGCTTAGACATTTCTCATTCTCTAGCTATTTAGCTAAGAATAATGTTGTTTATCATTAGGTATTCCTAAGCTGTAATCCCACCTCCTTCCTAGAGCAGATCTTGGAGGAGTTGTGCTTGTCTTGACCACTATTAGGCTTGGGCCAAGCTTCACCTTACACCTACAACGCTGATCCTATTAAGGGTTGGGTTGTCCTTGTGAGTTATAGCAAGTGGGAGATAAATCTCTTCAGATCTATGCATATCTAGCCCCTATTTTCACTGGGAAAGTCTACTATCCCATTGGCAAGAGTGTCCTAGATCATTGGAGCTATAGATCCAGACCTTGGCATCAAGCCAAATCATTCTCAGAGCTTACACTGTAGTTTCCCTTCCCAAACTGCGTTATTTTCAAGTTTGCAGTAGCAGGGTGTTTTTCTGTATTTTGGAGGAGATATCTCTAGTGATAGGATTCTTCCTCTCACTGTGATGATCCATGGATTGGCCGTCCAATCCATGTTTGTTTCAGATATGATATGCTGTTATATTATATGATTTAGAAATTTCTGAATATTATTGCAGATTTGCAACTTTAGATCTCATATCTACTCATGTACTCTCATGTTTTGCACAAAACCCCAAGGGGAATGTATAGATGATCTTTTATTGTATACAAATATGAATTAGATCTATATTTTTATATACATATCTGATCTAGATCTGAGTTATAATATACTGCTGCTTCAGCCCCATTAAAATAACGTTGTCAAGTTTATGCAGACTTTTCTTGTAGCTGTAGCACCTCATTTCCGAGGGTTTATTCATGGATAGTCTTCTACTTTCTCTTGTACACTGTATGGGCTGTAATATAAATATGATTTTCTGTTGTACATATGATATGTGAGCCTCCATACTAATCTACTGCAAATACTGGGTTGAACTGCATTATTTTCCAGCAGTGTTCTTTTGTATTACTGCAGTCCCTTCTTTGGGCATTTTCTAGCTGCACTAGGTGTGGGGAGACCTGTTTAACCCACCTAGGAGGAATTTTTGAACCCCTCTTAGATTCAGGTCTTATATTGTCAGATCTAAGGGATCCAAGTGTTGGTTTCCAATCCTGTAGCATACATTCTTGAAAAAATGTGTTTTTCAGGCATGCCTTGCTAGCAGTCCTGATTTTCGGATATTATAGTGGTATCAGAGCTACTTTCTTGGCTCAACCTATGAGCTTCAAGAATTATGGAGTATTCTCATGGGAAGGAAGATATCTGCAAGAGAAAACAAAGCAAACCCTTGTTGTTTGGAGAGAAGACGTTCATAAAACTTCTATCTCAAGTTCTGTGGGGTATCAACAAGGACATCAAAGAAATGAGGAGGGAAAAACATGGATATCCCTCAACTAGATCTACAAGATCTATACATGAGGAAGTTCCTAAGTCCTCATCTCATGGATATGAGCACTCAGCCATATCATCAAATCTACAACGTTTTGTCAGCAACTTCTTCATGAAGAGGAAGGAAGGAGATCTGCCAAAGAGAGAGAATCACTTGAGCTTCCAAGGATCTTGCAAGATCAAGGAAGAGAAGGCTGAAGATGATAACGCAGTCATAAAAAAAGCACATCTAAGACCTCATGAAGAGGGAGATGGAGCATTTTCTCCAACGGGAGAAACTCTTGCTCTCTTGCAAGGAGTTCCAAGGAATCTCACATATGGAGATTGTGGCACAGTCCGTGTGCAGCATGTGCCATCATCCTCAAAGGGTGAGATCGTGAAGATATGAGAAAGAAAAGAGGAGGGCAAGCATCACATGATGAGGAGAACATATCCCTCTCTATTTTAGAATTTTGATGCACAAATAAGGCATGAGGATCTATGCAATGAAGGCAAGGACCAGTCAGTCCATACATCTATGTATCTTGCTCTATGTCTTGATGTCTCTTTGCATGGAGGCATTCCACCAGGGAGACCCCCTGATTGGAAGAAATATAAAGTGTTCTCTCAACTATATGCAGCATCAACATATTTTTCTAAAGAGGGAACCTTGAAAGGAGCTACTACAGCGCTAAGAATCATTGATGGGGAGCTAAGAAATTTTCTGAAATTGACTTTGCTATCCTCCCTTCATCTATTTGTGTTGGAAAGAAGAGATTCAGAGATCTACGTTGATATGAGCATGGTATCAAAATTCCACTCCATAGCCTTGGAGAAGCAAAAGATACTCCAATATATAATGAAAATTTCTAAATATGACAAGAAGGTATTTCCATTCTTGTATGCAGGAGAAAAAATGTGGAAGTTTTGGAGGAGGAGGACCTTTCAAAAGAAGGATGACTCTCCTAAACTTCCATCTTGTCTTGAGAAAGATCCGCTGCAAAATAAAGTTGGGAATACTCCAACATGTGAATTTGACATCAAGCATGTCAAGGAGGAGAGCCATCATATGAAAAATGCTTCATTTCACACTTCTACAACGCTGTCAATGTTGGGGAGCCTAGATCCTTATTGGGAGTCCCAACTCTTGATGGAATATTCCAAGGACCTCTTCACATGCAAGGTTCTTGATGGGAAAGAAATGGACGGGAAGTATAAGGTAGTTGATGGAATCATATATGTTCATGATCAGATCTACTTAACTAAATATTCCAAGCTCAATAATAAACTACTTAATACAACCCATGAGGTCTTGCTTTAAAAACCTGCTGGTTTCATTATAAATTATCATATTATCGTAGATGGATTCATGTGGGAATATTTAAAAGAGGAGATGCACTCTCATATGAGTAAGTGCATGGATCATTTTCTGGATGAGGAGGACCATAGCTCTTGGGACAAGACATCCTCAACACCTCCTTACTCATTGAGTGTGAAAAGGAAATCATTCATGAGTTACCTCACTAATGTAAAACAAGTATATGGAAGAACTTGTATCTCTGAATATCTTGTTGTATATACTATATGCTTGTATTTCTCTAACACTCATGTGCAGGGCTTTTCTCCAAGAGGGAGAATTATTTTTGATGGGTTTCATAGGCCACTTTGGGCCATGAAAAATGGTGATGTTGGCCATTCCTTGGGAGATATTGGAGAGATGATGCACTCTTCATGGTGTGATTCATTAACACCAACCATTATACACATTCTCCAAGCATGCAAGAAGGATGAGGCAACAAACAAGTGTTGGGGAGAGCACTTTTCATATCATATTTTGTGGCAGTTAGGAGTAAAACTGTGCTGGCTACACATGAGGGACCATTGTCCCTCTCCTTTATTTCATATGGCAGCTAGCATGAACTTACTATGATCCCATATGCTGAATATTTTCTTATCTTTGTTGGGAACATGGTTGGAGGAGAGACACATTTTTTGGATATGTCCTTGGGGAAATAAATTCCCTACATTTTCTGCACTACATGTTCTAAGGGGAGCATGGGAAACTATATGGCCACTATAGTATACCACTTGTTTCTTTATGATGTGGACCATATGATTAGTTGGAGAATTTGGGGCATGCCTCTCATGAGCAATTGGGAGGAGCTTTTATATGAATTACCAAGCTGGAAGGTGATTCATTTCATTTGGATGATAGCATGGAGGTGGGAGACCTTCATTGATGATGAAATTCCCCATGATTGTCATCACTTCTATCTTGAGGAGGCCATGGATCAGAAAGAAGGTTTCCACATAGACCTTCAATTCTTTCATGAGGAAGGCCATTGGGTTTATTCACCAAAGGCCAACTTGCACACTTGGGAGGAACCATTGGGAGATGAAATGTTTGTAGAAATTCTGAAGCAATGGTGGAGACTATTGGATGAGGAGGCCACAAGAGAAGGAGGGGAGGTTTTGTAGCACTCACCTTATCAGTTTCTTGAGGACAAGAAAAATTTTGGAGGGGAGGACTATAATATTCCCACTTAGCCCAAGCTAATGGGAATATTCAATTTTTCTTTGTTTTGTTTTGATTTTCATGTTGATGAATAAAGTGTAAAGGAGGACATGTAAAACTCCTAAATAAATCAATGCCCAATGTAAACAAGGCTAAATCTGGGCCATTTTATAAAGCACACTTGAGTGTGAAAAAGGTTGATCACTTGACCAAGTCAACCATGACCATATCTACAGCGCAGTCTAGATGCATTAAACCTCCTTGAGGCACAATGCAGTTCTAGATGGGGGCTCTACATGTGAAGGGAGCTAATTGATGAAGTGGTTTAGGGTTTGACAAGACTCCTATCTTATAAAAGGAAGAGGAGAGCAGCATGAGAGGGGTTGTTGAATATATTATTTCAGAAGAATTTTTTTGCTTAGACATTTCTCATTCTCTAGCTGTTTAGCTGAGAATAATGTTGTTTAGCATTGAGTGTTCCTGAGTGGGAATCCCACCTCCTTCCTAGAGCAGCTCTTGGAGGAGTTGTGCTTGTCTTGACCACTATCAGGCTTGGGCCAAGCTTCACCTTACACATATAGCGCTGATCCTGTTAAGGGTTGGGTTGTCCTCATGAGTTGCAGCAAGTGGGAGATAGATCTCTTCAGATATATGCATATCCAACCCCTCTTTTCATTGGGAAAGTCTTCTATCCAATTGGAAAGAGTGTCCTATATCATTGGAGCTACAGATCCAGACTTTGGCATCAAGCCAAATCATTCTCAGAGCTTACAACGCAGTTTCCCTTCCCAAACTGCATTATTTGCAAGTTTGCAGTTGCAAGGTGTTTTGTTTGCATTTTGGAGGAGAGATATCTGGTGATAGGATTCTTCCTCTCACTGTGGTGATCCATGGATTGGCCATCCAATCCATGTTTGTTTTAGATCTGATCTACTGTTCTATTATATGATTCATAAATTTATGAATATTACTACAGATCTGCAACTCTAGATCTCAGATCTACTCATGTAGTCTCATGTTTTGCACAAAAACCCAAGGGGAATGTATAGATGAGATTTTCTCATATACAGATCTGAATTAGATCCATATTTTTATATACAGATCTGCTCTATATTTTAGTTATAATATACTGCTTCTTCAGCCCCATTAAAATAACATTGTCAAGTTTATGCAGACTTTTCTTGTGGCTATAGCACATCATTTTTGAGGGTTTATTCATGGATAGTCTTCTACTTTCTCTTGTGCACTGTATGGGCTGTAATATAAATCTGATTTTCTATTGTACATATGATATGTGAGCCTCCATACTGATCTACTACAAATACTAGGCTGAATTGTGTTATTTTCCAGCAGTGTTCTTTTGTATTGCTGCAGTCCCTTCTTTGGGAATTTTCTAGCTGCACTAGGTGTGGGGAGACCTATTTAACCCACCTAGGAGGATTTTTTTTTGAACCCCTCTTGGATTCAAGTCTTAGATTGTCATATCTAAGGGATACAAGTGCTATTTTCTAATCTTGTAGCATACATTCTTGAAAAATGTGTTTTTCAGGCATGCCTTGCTAGCAATCCCGATTTTGGGATATTACAACTGATATTTAGGATTGCTGGATTGATGTCTTAAAGGTTTACTTAGTAAAGTATGGCCAAAGAATTCTATGGTTTTCCCTATCCTTTGGTTCTTCTTAAACAATTACCTAAAAGGATTTTCTTGTTGAAGTATGGTTAAAGGATTCTTAATTTCCCTTTAGTTTTACTGATTTCACAACTTACTGTCATTTCATATTTCATTTAATCTAAGAGATCCACTTGATATATTTACCTTGCAGTGTTGATGAACAATTAAAAACTTTTATGACTCCATAGCCCAATGGATTAATGCTTCTTACAGTCTGTCAATTCAACTGAAACACTCAATCAATTAATCACATAATTAGTTAATCAACCAAACAAAACAAACAATCCTATAACTTCATAACTAGCCTAAAATCAGAAAACATAAGCATAAAGATACATCATTTACAAACACAAACATAGAGAGAGCCCTCTCTAAGTTTAGGAAGGATAGGTCCTTGGACTCCAAAGTGGTCTGATGTGGTTCCTTGCAGAGTTGTTCTTGCCAATCTTGCAAATCACAGGGATCCAACAAATGGGACTTAAGTTGTACCTATTTGGGAGGCCCATTATAACCCCCTACTAAAACTATTTCTCATCCTTTGATCAAAATATTCATATTTTTTCCTTTCATTGATTATCTTGATGGATTTCTTGAAATCCTAGGCTAGTTCAGATGTGGTAGCTCCATCTAGATTGAACCCTACATTCTCCTCATTTTCTGTCCATTCCTTATTTTCCTTAGTCTTGATCTTGATGCTCATATATTCCCTACAGGAAGCGATGATTGAACTTGTTTCCACTCAAGTGGACTCCAAGCCTATGGATAATTCATTTCTAGAAAGGGGGTTTTGGACAATGTAGTCATCAACCCCTCAGGTGAATCATATTCTCTTATCTTTAAACTATGTGGAATTGTATGCCATATTATTTGGAATTCATGTCATATTTCCTCACCCAACAACCTGAAAGTATCCTCAAAGTGAAATCTTCCCTTATATATTGTTTCCATGTTAGGATCTTTTTCTATGTTCTTGTAATTAGAAATGATAATATGTGGGGTTGAAAACTTGGCCATGACCCATAATGGTTCTTCTACTTCATTTGAAAGTATTCTCTTGATATCCTCTACCTCGACTTCTTCATGGTTCAGCCATGAATCTAGAGCCATTAATTGTACATCACCCAATTGATAGTTCGAGATCTAGTGATGGGTCCCATCAATAAGTATATTTTGAGGTCCATTGTGCCATCCTCCAACCCTTAAAACTCTCATTTTCTTACAATAATTCACATTTTTAGCCATAATATGTTTAATAATAATACTAAAGGGTGTTTTTCGTATTTCATGGCCTAATTTGATTAATATGAAAAAAAATAAGGATTTTTGGAGATATTTACTATGCAGGGGCTTGATGGAGACATCTAGAGAGAATATCGGGGGGGGGGCATGTCCACTTCATTAAATATCCAAAGCTTGAGATCAAAGGTTCCTCACCAACATAGAGAATTGACTAGCAGAGAAGGAACTCCAGTGCATTTGAAGATCAAAGGGAATCAAATCCACCAATTTTGAGATTTTGGAGGGGAGAATTCCTCCTTTCAAGGAGCTTCCCATTAGCTCTATTTTGTACAAATAAAGTAGCCTAAATGCTCAAATGGATTAAATTTTTTGATGAATATAGGAGTATATACCAAGAGCTTAGTTCTTGATACTTTTATTTTCATCTTTCATATGATGTATGTGACTCTTATTTTTTTCAATGAGAAATTTGTTGTTGGCCTGCATTTGAGTTAGTTTTGGAGGGTTGAAACCCTTGGGTTTGTGACCAACTCAGAGGATTTATTCCCTCTCTTGTATTCTTTCCTTGTTCTTGTTCAATTCATTTAATTTATTTCCTTGTTTAAGTAGGAATTGCATCACAAAAATTGTAGTTGCAGGTATGCCTACTATCTCTCTTGTGGGAAGAGTGGTTGGAAGATATACAACAACAACCCAAAAACATGTGTTTATGATTTCTTAGAAATTTTTAAGTGTTGGATTGTCATCCTTCTGCATGCTTGGTTTTTGAAACTTAGAAATTTTTAGCATTTATTTCACAAATTAGAGTTGTGTTGTAGGATATAGTAGACCTCAATAAAATTCAACTCATCTTTTCCATGTTAATTTATTTTTATCTAATATTGATCATTTTATTCATGTGCTTGATTAGTATGTAGGGATTGTTGTAAAATTTCAGGGGTTGGAACACTCTTATGTATTTACCTAGACCATTCCATCCATCTCCTGGACACTTCACATTGCTTCCAAACTCTGCAACCAAGATCACTATTCTAAGGAAAATTAAGGACACCGTGGGCATGAACATTGGTTCAAGATAGGCCTCTGAGGGGTACTGCGCTTGGATAAGGGGAAACCACACCCTTAATTCACCTTCATCCACCTTCCTTCACCTTTAATATACCATCCTTGTCCTTAGAATGCTCTCAGACCCCCTCCTGTAGCAAAATAGGGCCTCTTATAACACTCCCTGTAGTAGTCTTGTAACAATTCTTAATTTAACGAGATTCACCCTAGAATTTTACCCTTGCATTTTGAAGTTGAATAATGGCCCCAAAGATTTTATATCGTGATTAAGGAAGACTATAAGGCCACTCCAACCTCATCCTGTCCTCACTGTAAACATAAGACAACAAGTAGGATTAGACTTAGCATTTTTTCATAGTTGTCTTAAAGATTGAATTCCTCATTTTTAAGCAAGTTGAAAATAGATAAATGAATCATGCAAGTATGCTATTGAGTTTATTGAGTGTTCAAATAGAGTAGCATGGTTTACTTATGAAACTAGACTATCCTCTTCCTTTCATGAAAATTCAATTAGTATTTACATTTAATGAATGGAATTTTCATTTTTGTAGTTAGAATCATGCTCTTCTCCTTGACATCACGACATGCTTCCATAAACAATTCTCTTTATAGTTAGTTGAAGGAGTGGCCTCTAAATACCTTGATATGATCTAATGATTGAGGGTGACACGAGTATAGCCCAACTTGTTGTGAATATGTCATTGTCACCTCTAATTTTGTACAAACCTTGGGTTGATAATTTAAGCTGAGAAGCCTTGGGAGTTGAAACATTCTTGGTGAAATACAAGGGCTCATCACTTTTTCATGCCGTTTTCGAGGAGGTGTATAAGTAGGTGTTTTTTCTAATTAGGAGTTACTTGTTTATTCTATTTTGCACAAACCTTATTTATTTGAAGGTTTCAAAAAAGAGAAAAAAATATAAAACTAAAAAAAAAAAAATAGAGTTAGTTCTTTCATGCCTTGTAGAACTAGGGATATTCAAGGGAAATTCTTACCAAAAACCCCCACCCCTCAAAAAGTTAACCTTCATTATTATTTGGTGATTATTAACTTCCCTCTCTTATTATAGGGGAGTTAGAATATGCTCTAGGTCAGCAACTTGATAATTTTGACTAACCCATATGGGAAGAAGATCCTATCTCACCTACCCAAACCATGGCTGAAAACATGCACAATGAGATTTTTCATATCAAAAAAACCATTGGGGAGGCCAGAATGAAGAATATAAGCCCTTCAACCCTTCCAAATGTCCATGGGATAACCGTTGAGGATTGTGGCACCTTCATGTTTGAGTTTAATGTTGTCTATAGAATATATGACTATGCCTCTAATGAGCAGATGTTGAATTTGTTTCCATATACCCTCAAAGATGCAGCCTTGAGATGATTTATGAGTTTACCTGGAGGCAACATCACTAACTAGGGAAAAATGTGACAAACCTTCAATGAAAAATACAAGTATTACTATAGGTCCAATGAAACAAAGGAGGGAATATTCAGGATGACCCTTAGACTTGATGAATCCTTAGAGGACTATGAGGAACTATTCCAACTCAATTATAGGAGGGATAACTATACCCTTGACCCTGAGTCACTCAAGCTAGTTCTTCTCCAAAGGATCAGGGAGGATGTAATGGAAAACCTTAACATCTTGTCTGGAGGAGATATCTATCAATTTCCTTATGATGACATCAAACTTGTATTCAGGATTCACTCTAAGGTTGCTAGGAAAAAGGGTAGGTCTAGCCAAGGATGAGTCGGTTCATATCCCTCTACAAAAAATATCAAACACGAGATAGGAATTATGTTGGAGGATTTTAAGAGTTAAGTGTTACATACCTTTGTTATTAAGACTCTTTATGTTTTGGTTGACTTATTTTGAACTCCGATGGCCAAAATACCTAGTTTCTTGCAAGCAGGTTGAGGTCTAGTTTTGTATCTTTTACCCGATTTTATTAATAGAAAATAGAAGGTCCCACCTAAGCTTACAAAAAAAAAATGTTACATAAATTTTCCTTTAAAATGGATACTATACCAATTAAAAGTATGCAAGAGGAAGCAGAAAGGGCACTAGCTATCTTCTGCCCTAGATGCACTAAGAGACACCCTAGGAATGAGTGCCCACATAATGTCATATAAGTATGTTCTTTCTGTGAAGAGAACCATGCAATAGATAAATGTCCCTCTTTTCCAGTTCTGAAGTTTGTATACCAAGGAGCAGAAGGTGGTTCAAAGCAGCTATGTTTCATTAACCAAAGAAGGTCTCCAGGCCCTTAGCCATATAAACATGGCATGTAAGGTGTACACTATCCTCATTACAATGCTCAAAATCATAATACACTTTTCTAGCCTTGGTACTCTTCCATTCATCCATCATGGCCCATACCTCCTCCTTGGCCTTATAATCCTCAATATCCTCCTCATCATATTAACCCTCCTTTCCATCCATATCCACCTCAATATTCCCAATGGGGAAAACCCTCACAAGGGTGGAGGCCTCAGAAAACACAAACTCATGCTTTTCTTCCTCCATATCAACCTCCACTAAAACTCCCTCACCATACCCCACCTAAGAAACCTAAAATTACCACCCAACCTAATCTGAACTTGAACAATAAGGAGACACACAAATTTTATAGTGGGGAGACATCCTATCCTGCTTATGCTGTGGAGATCCAAGAGATAAACCTTCAGTCTGGGAATGTGATCCCATATAATCAACCACCTTCTCCACTTTAAGAGCTTGAGGAAGAGAAGGAAGAGAGTGCCCCTTAAGCCAATGCACCTTTTTATCTATAAAGTTTGGTCCACCCCAAACAACACACCCTAGAAGAGGCTGAAATTCTGTGAAAATTGAAGAAATTGTGTGTCAAGATACCCCTTATCTAGGCCATCAAATATGTTCCCATTTAAAACAAGCTTATTAAGGAAGAATGTTACGAAATTCCTTGGAGAAGAGAAGAGATAACTTCACTATCAATTTTGTTGGACAACTATTTGATATGATGCTTGGAAGGGTAATCCCCCAAAAGTACTTGGATCCTGGTAACCCAATAGTGGATGTGCAAATTAATGAGATTATGGTCCCTCATACCTTGATTGACCTTGGGGCTGAAATCAATATGATGACTAGGGAAAAAATGTTGAAGCTCAACCTCCAAGGGGCCTTGAGGAAGACCACTACAATGTTGCCACTTGCAGAGAGATCCATTGTATATATTGGCAAAGTTGTTGAGGATCTAATGGTCTCCATTGACTCTTGGGAGTACCCATTGATTTCCTGGTTCTCCAGCCCAAAACCCACTTTAATGGCTATCCTCTCTTCCTAGGAAGAACTTGGATGGACACTGTTGATGCCTACATTAGTTGCAGGGCTGAGAAAATGATGATTAAGAATGAGCATTTATCAAAGAAACTTGTGTTGTATCCTCCTGCAAAACCTTCTATGAAGCATTATTTTTCCTTGTGGTTAGAGGATGGGGAAGAGAAATAATTTTATCAAACATCTCTCTACACATTATATACTCTATATAATATTATAGGCGACGGGGGGGGGCAACTTGATGAAGATGATATTTTTTACCATATATTACAGAATTGTAACAAACCCTGGTTAAAAGTTAATGTAATAAAAGTAAATAAAGGAAATAAATAAGAACATGGTTAAAGGAAACTTATTCAAAGTTGAATGTTAGGCAAAGATATCCTAGTGGGCATCAATGGATGTGTTTATGGCTAATGGGAAATTGGAAAAGGAAATGTCTAAGGCATTAAAGAGGCAAAAAAAAAAATTTGGCACATTTATTTATGAAAATAATGGAAATTAGGAGAAAAGGAAGGTGAAAGGTCACAACTTGCATGTGAGGAGGAAATTGAGGGAAAATAATGGAAAATGAAGAAAATGGAGACCTCATTGATAACAAGGCTTATGAGAATCAATTGGTACCTTTTGCTAGTTCAGTTTTGGAGACCTCTCATTATTCTCTCTCTCTCTAACTCTTGGACACTTAGAGTTCTCTTGGAGAATTCTAGCATTGGACCAAGAAAGGAGAAAGAAAGTAAAGGAAGGACAAGGAAAGGGAAGGAAAACTAATATCTGTTAAGGAATATTAGGATAAAGCAACTTCAACAAGAGTACTTCCAGGTAACATATTGCATGTGTGATTTCCTAGTTGGTTTCCACATGCATGGCTTGTGCATGTTGACATTTGGTACTCTTGCTTTTGGTGGCATGGTTTTTACATATTTTGGATAGTGGTTTTCAGCCTTGCCTTACCTTTTTCTTGGTAGCCATGGTGTGATGGGATTGATCTCGGTTTTTAGCTTTGGAATTTTTGGATTGTTTTTGGAATCCAGGGCAGAGGTGGTCTCAGGAAATTTCCAAAGGCCTAGGAATCCCTTGGTCAATTATAGCAAGACACATGGTAAATCCTAAGGGTGGTGTCTTGGTTTAGGTCCTAGTGATTCGATGTGGATTGCGGTAAAGCCTGAGAGACAAGGGGACAAAAAATTCCTCAAGGATAGTGATGGAGTCAAGAGGAATTCCAATCTCAGTTTGATTTTGTGATCTCGACATTGCTTTAGGTGTGATCACGGTATGGTGAGGGTGGAGATGGTTTAACATCTGGATTGGTTTATGCATGAGATCCCACATTCATGCTTGGAAAATGGCACGGGGGTGACTGACTAAAGAGATATTTGGATCAGCCATGTCTATGGTTGGGTGGTATGTGGAGGACCCAAACCTGGTTGGTTCTTTTCTACGTTTAATAAAATCTAAGTTCCCTTGCTTTTGTAATTGTTAATGTGTGGCTTTAATGGTTGTTATCTCATTGTTATTTACATGGTTTTATGTTGGTTATAAGCATGGTTATCTGACTAGTTCAAGTCACGGTTATTTCATGAACTTACTTGTAATTGTAAATATAATGGATGTAAGACCTAATTGATGCCATAAAAATTCAAGGACGGGGGTAGTTATCCTTCTTTTCATGTCTCTTAAGATTTTTCAATCATTAATTCTATGTCTTGTATCCTAGACATGTAGATTGCATTGATTCCACATGTTTGACAAAATTTTAGTCCTGTTGAGGATGGTTAGGGCTAGTCTTGAAGTTAGTTTTTGGTTCATTAGCATTTTCATCATGTTTTTGATGGATTCTAGAAGCTACAGGAAGTTCTAGGAAGTGGTCGGGATTCTGGGCTTAAAACGTGGCACAAATCTCATAGACGTGGGCACAGGTCTGAGGGAAACAGTCTCTAGATGCACACATACCCATGTTGTCAGAGAATCCAGAGCCTCCCAGGCACACCCTTGCCCATATCAACAGAGTTCCCATGAGATTTATTCACTAAAACGTAGTGGGATCCAAGGACCGGTCAGGTAGATGATTGGGATAGCCTCTAGAGGCATTGTAGCAAGTATAATAGGTTTGTGTTATGGGTTTCCATCGATTACACTTCCTTAAAGTCACCAAGGAGGTTGAGTATGGTCATAACTTCCGCTCATCTCATGTCTACCCCAATTGGCCAATTACTTAGGTAGATGTGAGGGGAGATGTCGTTACAGGGTGGTATCAGAGCATGGTTGCACTCTCTTTGGGAAAAGTCTGAGTATGCTAAGAGTATTGTCATCATGCATTTCTGTTGGTTTCATATGTGTTTCTCATGACTGTGGTCCATGTACCTATTGCATCCACATGGTGTGGTCATGGTGGCAGTGATGTCTCCATGGGAAGACTGATGGTGTTGTTGTGGAATGTATTATCATGAGCATATGATTAGTTATACATGTTAGGTGCTTAATTGTTGTGAAGTGTGCATTAGCATGGTTGGCATTTTCATGCATGAGGTCATGGTATATAGTTGATATGGTCATGCATTGATGACTGAGATCTAGTTAGAATGATGTCTATGTGTTAATACACCTATGAATTATAAGTCTATATGTTGTTATGATTATGTCTATACATGTATTATGCTTATTGGTTGATCTTGAATATGAGATATCATCCTCGAATTATGCTAAGGTACACTGGTTTATTGTGATTTAGTTTAAGCTGACATGATATGCCTTGCAGGAAGAAATAAATGATGGCTAGAAAAATGGTATACTGCAAATATTCCCCTTATGAATCAGATGAGTGTTGGAGTGGGGCCCCTAAGTCCGAAGACCAATTTTACTATATTTTTGTAATATATTTTGCAAGTTTAGTCGTGCACATGGGCTTTGGGGCGGGTCAAAGCCCCTCATGAGTTGTAATGGGAAAAAAGGGTAGATCAAGGGGCCACAAACCATGGTTGGCGGACCCTAGAGTAGCGTAGGCTAAAACTATAAATAGAATTCTAGATCGAGTCTAAGAAGTCAGTTTTTGGATAAGTATGAATGTTGATGATAGATATGGCTACTTTGTGATATTTTGTGCAGATTTGTTTGGGTAGAAGGGTCCTGCTGCCTATGTGTGCAAAGACCTTAGTCTTGCTATTTTCGGACCCTGTTGGCTGTGTGCTTGGGTGACTGAAGGGTTTTTGTATGAAGGATCTTAACTAATATTAATAAAGGCTATTGTTGCGGATATCTGAAGTCTGAAATGAATCTATTGTTTATGTTATGAATGTTTCTGCATATTATTTCTGATTGTTGTATTGTCTGCAACTAGATCTCTTGCGCAACTGTTTCTGGGTTCATATGAATGATTATTGGATGGATCTAATGTTATAATACTTTGATATTGTTTGTTAAGGGTTATTGTTCGAATTATAGATTCTATGTTAACCTGCGTAAGACATTCTGCATATTTGACCTAAATTTGTCTGTAAGGGTTTTCTGGTTAGGGCTTTTGTTGTGAAGGTTTGTTTATGGTTATTTTTTATGTTAAGTCACCCAAATCATTCAAACCTATCTTATAGTCTGGAAACCTCGTTCCAACACCCCCCCATACTGCTTCAGGTGAGACTTTGACTTGCGCCAGTAGGTCACTGCCGAAAGGGATAGTAGTAAGAGGGTTTTGTTGGTTAGCCTTAACTCGGAACCTGGGTCACAACCCCTTAAGCCAGCAAATGGTTCTGTTGTCGGGACCGTGAAAATTTTGAGGGAGGTTGGGTGATGCCAAGAGGTCATTGGTAGCCATTAAAGCCTGAACTTGAGGACTGGTTTGAAAAACAAATTTAGGAATTTTCCCTAAAAGAAAACAGGAGTAAGAAGCTATCCACTGAAGAGTGGGAGAATAAGTATATTTTCACCGAGGTGCATGAGATCTTCTTCGTAACCTTTGCACATGAATTGGAAGAGTGGTTTGCAAGGTTAGCAGAATTCAAAACCTGTTGAAAACATGACCAAGTCACACATTAGACCCCTGAATTGATCCAACAGTTGGAGAAGATTGATAATTCCATTGCTCTTTAATTAGATCACCAAGAAGCACAATCACCCAAAACAGAATAAGAGAGGAAAAACTAAGCCATTTATAAAAGCACCCCACTTGAGGGGAAACCTCCTTGCTATCTAGCTTTAACATCTACCTTTTTAATATATAAATTACAAAACTTCCTTCTATATATAGGAGTCCATAAATATCAGAACAGAATCCTTTCTAGTCAATTTGGGTAAAATGAAGGAAATGCTAGGGCAGAAAAGAATAACAAAGTATTGGGGTTGCATACAAATAATAAAATAAAACCCTAGTATCAGACAACAATATGATAACATCAGTAATAATATAGGACCCAGGACACCCCTCCTTCAAAAAAGCAGTGTTGTCCCCAATGCTGAGTAGCTCTGATGAAATCCAGATAAAAATTTCTATCTCCTACAATATGCAGGAATTTTCTAAAGGGTAAGTTCTTCCAAATTTTAACAGATAATTAAATTGAGACTCATTTCTAGCCATTTTCAAGCCCAAGCTTCTATGTTGCTCCGTGTTCCAAGTCATATGATTTTTCCTTCCTCATCAAGTTTTGGCAATATTGTTTGAACTGCAAGTTTGTCACCTATAAGCTTCTTTAAGCATGAAACATGGAAAACTGGATGCACTTGCGAAGGCACATGAAGATCCAATTTGTATGCCATAGTACCAATATTTTGCAACACTTTTTAAGGACCATATTACTTTGGAAATAATTTATTATCCTTCTTATCTTGCTTGAGGGACATTTGTTTGTATGGTTGTGGCCATAAAAATACCCAATCTCCTGCATCAAAAATTATCTCGTTGCAATCTTTATTTGCCTGTTGTTTCATTCGATTTTGTGCCAAATTTATGTTATCCTTTAAGAGTTGGAGAAATTCTTGTTGATGCTCGATGTGATCTTCCATTGCTTGAACCTTAGAATTTTCTCTTAAATATGATGTGATGGATGATGGATGATATCCATAAAGTGCGATAAATGGGGTCATTTTTGTTGCAGTATGGAAGGAAGTGTTATACCACCATTCAACGATAGGTAACCACTTGACCCATTGTGTTTTCTTTATCAAATACAAAACAACGAAGATATCCTTCCAAGCATTTATTCACAATCTTAGTTTTACCATCGTATTGAGGATGATAAGATGAGCTATGAGTTAGTTGAGTACCCAAACAAGAAAATAATTCCATCCAAAAATTTCCAATAATAATGGGATCTCTGTTGCTTACAATAATATTTGGGTTTCCATGTAGCTTTTGAATTGTTTCCATAAATGCAGTAGCAACTATACTTTCTTTAAATGAATGAGATAATGCACAAAAGTGTGCATACTTGGTAATTCTATCAACTACCACCATGATGACACTCTTTCCTTCGGACTTAGGTAAACCTGTGATAAAATCCATTGAAATATCCTCCCAATAGTGACTTGGAATGAATAAAGTTGCAGAAGACCCGAGGTCTTAACCGTCTCAAATTTATTTTGCTGGCAAACCAAACATTCCACCACAAACTTTTGAATATTAGATTTAAGGCCATCCCAAAAAAAAAATGCTTTACCCTTTGGTATGTTTTTAAAAATCCCGAGTGTCTTCCTAAAGCAGAAGTGTGAAATTCCAAAATAATATTTTGTTTTAGTTGGGAAATATTACAAAGATATAAGTGATATTTGTACCATAAGGAATCATTTTCCAACCTAAATGTATCAGATGTACTAGGATATTGCTACAACTTTTGAATGAGTTTCCACACTTCTTCATCCTTCTTCCATTCAACCTTTGCTTTGGTTATCCATTCTAGTTGGATAATAGAAATGGCACAAAGAAATTCTTCCACCTCTTCGTGGTTTCTTGAGAGTGCATCTGCAACAACATTTAGCTTCCCTTTTTTGTAGATGATTTCAAAGTCATAACCCAACATCTTTGTGACCCACTTTTGCCACTCTTCTGAAGATAGTCTTTGTTCCAAAAAAAATTTAAGACTATCATGATCAGTTTTACCTTGAAGTGTCTTCCGATTAGGTGAGGTCTCCATTTCTTTAGTGCATGTAGTATTTCCAACATTTTCTTCTCATAAGTAGCTTTATGTAAATACTTTCCTTTGATTGGGCGACTTTCAAAAGAAATGGGTCTTCCTTCTTGCATTAAAACAACACCAGTTCCATTTCCTGAGGCATCACATTCCACAATAAAGGTTTTTGCGAAGTCTACCATACCTAAGACCGGTGCTAGGAAGATTTCCTCTTTAAGATGTTCAAAGGCCTTAGTTGCTTCAGGAGTCCATGAAAATGAATATTTCTTCAATAATATTGTTAGAGGTTCTGCTATTCTCCCATAATTCTTAAGAAACTTGTAATAATACCTTTTTAACTTGAGAAATCCCCACAATTTCTGTATGGTTGTGGGGACTTTCCATTCCTTAATGGCTTTAATTTTGTTAGGGTCTACCTTAACACCCTCGTGAGATACAATATGACCCAGATATTCCACCTCTTGTACTCCAAAGAAACATTTGGATGTTTTTTCATATAATTGTTTCTCCTCCAATAGTTTTAGCACCCTGTCAACATGTTGAACATGATCCTTCCAAGACCTGCTATAGATTAGTATATCATCAAAAAATACTAGAAATTTTCTTCTAAGGAAGGGTTTGAAAATGGAATTCATCAACCCTTGAAATGTATAAGGTGCATTGGTCAAGCCAAAAGGCATGACCACAAATTCATAATGAATCTCATGAGTTCGAAATGTTGTTTTCGGAATATCTTTAGTCTTCATTCTAATTTTATGATATCCTGAACGAAGATCCAACTTGTTAAACTAAATTTCCCCATGTAATTCATCCAATAATTCATCAATGATAGGAATGGGAAATTTATCTTTAATAGTGAGCTTATTGAGCTCCCTATAATCCAGACACATGCACCATGATCCATCCTTCTTGTGCACCAACACTACTGGAGGAGAGGAAGAACTTTGATTATGTTGAATTATACTAGCCTCTAACATTTCTGCAATCATATGTTAAATTTTTCTCTTTTGGACATAAGGATATCTGCAAGGCCTGATGTTTGGAGGAACACTTCCTAGAATCAAATGAAGAGCATGATTAGGATTATGAATAGGTGGGAGTCCTTTGGGAGTTTCAAACACCTTGGAATGATTGTCCAAGATTTTTTGGAGATCTGGAGAAATAGATGATTTTGATGTTGGAACTTATAGTGAGCATAATTGTGCAATTACGCCTCATTGTTATTTATTCAAAAGATTTTTAATGACATTAGAGCTTATTATATTTCCTTGCTTCCCTGCGATACCCCATAATTCGACTTCATTTACTTCTAAAAAAAAATTCAGGTTCTTGAAAATTAAAAGCTACCGTCCCCAAAGATTGTAACCATTGTACTCCTAGTACAACATCAACACCTCCCATTGGAATGGAAAGCATTAGACTATTCAATACATATTACCCCATGGTTAGCTTGATATTATGGAATTTTCCATTGCAATCTATATTTTGTAATGTTCCTACTTAGCCTTAGCTAAGAGGAGACATTCAATTTTGATTTAACTTATGTTTTATGAATAAATGAATAAAGGAGGACATGTAAAACTCCTAAAAAGTCTGAATAAATCAATGCCCATGTGAAAAAATACAAATCAGGGCTATGTACATAATCACTTGTAGGTGTGAAAGAGGTTTGAGCCAAATATTGGGTCCACCTTGACCAAATCAACTGCGCTGTCGAGGTTCATTGCATCTCCAAAAGGGGCTACGCAGTTCTATAAGGGAGCCTCTAATTTGAAGAGGGATAACTCATCAAAGTGGTTTAGGGTTTGCAAGAGCTTTCTCATCTTATAAAAGAAGGAGGAGAGCAACATGAAGAGTTTGTTGATAGATCATATTTCTAAAGTATTTGTCTACTTAGACAAATACCATTCTCTGTTGTTTAGTGGAGGATTGTGATTGGAATTCCTGTTTAGGGGTTTCATCTCTTCCCTTGAGGATCATTGGAGGAGTTCTTTGCTGAAGTGAGACACTATCTGGTTTGAGACCAAGCTCTATTTTTATGAGCAGCGCTGTCCCATTGAGGGTTTTGCAGCTGCTATCATTTGTAGCAAGTGGTGTTCTAGATCTACTTAGATCTAGCTTGTTTTGAGAGGCTTTTTTTGTTGGAGTGTGTCCTTCAGCCTCCAAAGAGAGAGTCTATCCCTATTTTGTATCAGATCTGTAATTTAATTCAAGTTTATTCAATCTCCTTCACCCTCTGCGCAGTTTCTGCTCAATACTGCATTATTTTGTGAGAGGGTTTTCTTATTTCAGTTTGCCATCAGATTGGAGGAAGATCTCTTGGTGTTAGGCTTGCCTTCCCTTGGTGATCTGTGGATTGGGTTGCTGATCCATGTATCTATATATTTGATCTCTTTCAGTAATAAAATATATCTTCAAAAATTTATGGGTTTTCTGCAGCACTGCAATTTGTAATTCAGATCTACAACTTATTATGCAATATTTTGATGTAATTCCAATTGGATCTTGTTCTTAAAGTATTATAGTTTATAGATCTATATTATATCTGATGTTTTATCCATACATATGTCAGAGATATGAAATGTAATGTACAACAGCTGAACCATCTGAAAAATAACGTTGTCTATGTATTTCTGCACTTTATTCCTAGTTTCAGCTCTAATTTCTGAAGGGATTTTTCCCTAGTTCTCTTTGTAATCTGTTTTAGAGGCAATAAGCTCAAATATAAATCTGATTTACTATTATATCTCTGAAGTATCATATCTTTGGCTGTCCTCCTCTGAGTTTCTATCAAAACTGCGCAATTCTGGTTGCTGGGGTTTTCATGTTGCAACAACCCTTCTCTTTGGCTAATTTCTAGCTAGTCTTGACTGTGGGAGATCTGTTTAATGTGCTTAAACTTATTTTTTTTGATGAAATTCCATATGTGAGTCACATAAAACATAAATTAGGGGATCCCATCCCTGATATACATTATTCTTCCTCAAATTTTCTTATACAACGTTTTCATTGAAGACCTTGTTGAGATTCCTGAAAGGGATTATCCCAAGTTCTATAGACAGAGTCTACAATTGGCCAGGTAGCCTCTGGATCTCACCATTTCTTCGAAGGGTGACATATACAGTAAATTCCTCTGTAGTCCATCTCTGAAATAGAATTGGTATCGAAGCTCCTCTCTTGGCACAGCCTGTGCTAGCATTGGAGCCTCAGTCATGCTGCATTCCGAAGATGAAGATCCTCTTTCTGAGAGGGAGAGGAGATACCAGAATATAATTCATAAAAAGTATGAATATACTATTGTTGACCTTGACAAGGGTCAAGACAAGGGGAAAGCCTCTGAATTGGTGAATGATAAATATAAGGAGGCAAAAGAGTTTGCAAAAACTCTTATGGAAGCTATGCAAGATCTGTCCAAGGAGGTAAAGGAGATGAGGATAGATTGAATGAGGGAGTCCCTTGGGAGATTCCATCAAGGAGAAATTTCTGAAATGTCTCAGTTTGGGACTGGTCAACCTGTGAGCTTGCCATAAGTCCCACATATCTCACAACGCTCTACAATGCCTACCTTCTTGGATATAGAGAATGAAGGGCTGCAAGATTTAACCTCTTTGGAAGGCTACTTTGTAGAATATGATTCACAAATGATGACTTGAGCTTTCAAGACTTCTGCCATCTCAAGGACCAGAGGAGGCCATGGCAGCAGTGTAGAGATGGAGGTTTCCTTCATGGGAGGCACCACACCATGGGCAAGTTCTTCTTGCCTAAGTTCAATGGATCACCCTCTTGTTCTACTAAATCATGGGTGGAGAAGTTGGACATCTATTTCCAGCTGAATAAAGTGCCTGAAGCAGAAGCCATCAAGGTTTCTGTTCTGCATTTTGAGGGAGAAGCCCACAACTGGTGGTTTCATGGAATTTCTACATTGAGGCACAACAATGTGTCCACTTATGCTGAGTACACTAGGATACTAGTGGAGAGATTTGATCGGAAAGATCCGGAGGCCCCTTTCATAGCTTGGAAAAGCTTAAACAGACAGGAGATGCTGGGGTCTATATCTTTGAATTCCTGAGGTTGTCTGTAATGGTTCTTGATCTTTTAGTAGAAAGGAGAGCCTATATGTTCATTGATAGCCTGGAAGAACCTTTGCATGGGTTGGTTAAGTCTACCAATCCCATCACTCTGCATGATGCCATTGAAAGAACTAGAGATCTCCAAGATGCCTTGCCAAGGGCAAAGGCAACCTTCCTAAGAAAAGCCACTCACTCTTCGAAGGGAAAGGAGGGGAAAGTTGCTCCACCCAAGGAGAGCTCATTGAAGAAGCTTCTTGACAATGATCTCCGGAGGGAGTTGAGGAAAAATAAATTATGTTTCACTTGTCAAGAGCCATGGGTACTGGGACATAGATGTGCTACTGGAAGAGCACACTATATTGAAGTCTTCTCTGATTGTGAGGAGGAAGAGGGAAATGATGGACCTAGGAGAGGTCACAACGCTGGTGATGATGAGGAGGAGGATCCATCAACATCCAGAGAAGAAGAAGGAGCATTTGCTCCAACCAGTGGGACTCTTGCTTCTTTGAGAGGAGTGCCCAAGTATTTGACTCTTAGAGTGTAAGGTTCAGTTATGAACCAAAGAGTATCTATTCTGATTGATAGTGGGCCAACCCACAACTTTATTGATGCTCACTTTATGCAGAGGAGAGGGATCCCTACTGATACTTTTGATGGGTTCTCTGTTTTGGTTCCGGAAGATAGAACTATGTAGTGCATGCAGTATGTTCCATCACTTACTGTGACTATGGGAACCTAAACTTTGGAGGACCATTTATTTGTAGTGGATGTACCAGACACCAACATCATCTTGGGTGTCCAGTGGTTGATTACTTTGGGAAAAGTTTCCACTGATTGGAAGGCCTTGCAGATGGAATGCGTGGATTTCAAGAGTTGGAAACAGAAAATCATTCAAGGCATGCACACCTACACTTCACTTGATGTTTCCACCCACACAACAAAGATGGAATTGCTCAGTGGGGGTAGGGACCTCACAGTTTCTTCTCTCATATTTATGAGAATGTTGTAAGGAACATTCTTACATCATGGAAAGCCACTTGGGGTGCCATTATATTATGTGGGAAAAGCCTCACCAAGTGCTGAAACCATGGAAGAGAGAATCATAGCGCTGTGGGAGGAAGCAAGGGGGAGGATCAACCTTCCCACAAACAATTTTGGCATGCATAGTGCTAAAGAAACAAGCAGCAACAAGGCAAGAACCACCATAGATGCATCAACAATGTTGTCTTTGTTGAGGAGTGTAGATCCATATTGGAGGTCTTAACTCCTTGTGGAGTACTCCAAAGATCTGCACACCGGGATGATATTAGATGGCATGAAGCAAGGAGGAGGCTATTTGGTCCATGAAGGGGTCATCTATCATCTTGGTAAAGTATTCTTGTCTCAAGCTTCTAAGCTTAAGCAAGAGATACTACAAAGAGCCCACAAAGAGTTCCTTTCCAGCTACATGCAGTGAACAAAAATCTACTCCCTAATCTTGAAGATTTTTGATTGGGAGGGTATGGAGGAAGAACTACATCAGCATTATGATTGGGAGGAACTATATTAGAACTTACAAGAGTGCAATAGTTATGTGGAGATGGAGCAGCCAAGGGATCCTATGCAGGAGACATTTCAGCCATCTCTTTCTTCTCTTAGAAGAGGAGAAAAGCACATGCCTAACTCTATGTGTATGGGAGACTTGTATGGTAAGGAATTTGATCTTATGGAGCAAGTTTATTTTTCTGATTTGGCACATTCTCTTACCATATGTATGCAAGCCATGGCTCCTAGAAGGAGTAATATTACATACAGATCTCATGGCATTGATGAGGCCATAAAAATTTCAAAGTTGGCCACTCCCTTGAGGTGCAAAGGGAGATTATCTATCATGATGGGTGCTTCCCAAAGGCACCTAATGAGGGCTTCACTTTCAGCCATTTCAAAGTGACCCATGCAGCAAATATGTGGTGGGATTACCACCTATCACACTCAGATCTACTCAAAACAAGGAGTGCACTGCGTTGGTACCTTATGTGGGATTGTGACCCACCTCCTCAAGTGTAAATCTCAGTTTGCTTATATGTGATTTTGCTTGCATACATAGATGATATATTGGTATTTTTTATGGGTATTTATGGGAAAAAAGAAAGTAGTGTACATGTACCACATGGGATGGAAATTTATCCTGTACTTCATGATACATGTTTCAGATATGACATTGCTTCACCCATGTTCATTTCTGTTGAGTTTTACACTCCTGAAGGGGCAGACTATGCACCTATCATGTTGGCATTGGAGGAGTAGTTTCTGATGTATTGGCTTGGTGAGCATTTAATCCATGATGAAAGCTTGATTCTTGATGGTGCCATCAATGGAGAAGGTGAATAACTACAACTCTTAACCTGTCAGTTGCTTTAGGACAAGCAACATTTTGAATGGGAGGACTGTAATGTTCCTACCTAGCCTTAGCTAAGAGGAGACATTCAATTTTGATTTAATTTATGTTTTATGAATAAATGAATAAAGGAGGACATGTAAAACTCCTAAAAAGTCTAAATAAATCAATGCGCAAGTGAACAAGACAAATCAGGGCTATCTACATAATCACTGGTAGGTGTGAAAGAGGTTTGAGCCAAATATTGGGTCCACCTTCACCAAATCAACTGCGCTGTCTAGGTTCATTGCATCTCCAAAAGGGGCTGCACAGTTCTAGAAGGGAGCCTATAATGTGAATAGGGATAACTCATTAAAGTGGTTTAGGGTTTGCAAGAGCTTTCTCATCTTATAAAATAAGGAGGAGAGGAACATGAAGAGGTTGTTGATATATCATATTTCCGAAGTATTTGTCTGCTTAGACAAATGCCATTCTCTGTTGTTTAGTGGAGGATTGTGATTGGAATCCCTGTTTAGGGGTTTCATCTCTTCCCTTGAGGATCATTGGAGGATTTCTTTTCTGAAGTGATCCACTCTCTGGTTTGAGACCAGGCTCTATTTTCATGAGCAACGCTGTCCCATTGAGGGTTTTGCAGCTGTTATCATTTGTAGCAAGTGGTGTTCTAGATCTACTTAGATCTAGCTTGTTTTGAGATGATTTTTCTATTGGATTGTGTTCTTCAGCCTCCAAAGAGAGATTCTATCCCTATTTTGTATCATATTTGTAATTTCATTCAAGTTTATTCAGTCTCCTTCACCCTCGGCGCAGTTTCTGCTCAATACTGTGTTATTTTGTGAGAGGGTTTTCTTATTTCAGTTTGCCATCAGATTGGAGGAAGATCTCTTGGTGTTAGGCTTGCCTTCCCTTGGTGATCCATGGATTGGGTTGTTGATCCATGTCTCTATAGATCTGATCTCTTTCAGCAATAAAATTTATATTCAGAAATTTCTAGGTTTTCTGCAGCACTACAATTTGTAATTCAGATATATAGCTTATTATGCAATATTTTGGTAATTCCAATTGGATCTTGTTCTTAAAGTCTTATAGTTTCCAGATGTGTATTATATCTGAAATTTAATGTTCAACAGCTGAACCATCTAAAAAATAACGCTGTCTATGTATTTATGCAGTTTATTCCTAGTTGCAGCTCTAATTTCTGAAGGGATTTTGCCCTAATTCTCTTTGTAATATGTTGTAGAGGAAATAAGCTCAAATATAAATCTAATTTACTGTTATATCTCTGAATTATAATATCTTTGGCTGTCCTCCTCTAAGTTTCAGTCAAAACTGCGCAATTCTGGTTGCTAGGGTTTTCATGTTGCAACAACCCTTCCCTTTGGCTGATTTCTAGCTAGTGTTGACTGTGGGAGATCTGTTTAATGTGCTTAAACTTATTTTTTTCGGATGAAATTACATATGTGAGTCACATACAAAATAAATGAGGGGATCCCATCCCTAATCTACGTTATTCTTTCTTAGATTTTCTTATACAACATTTTCCTTGAAGACCTTGTTGAGATTCCTGAAAGGGATTATCCCAAGTTCTATAGACAGAGTCTACAGTTGGCCAGGTAGCCTCTGGATCTCACCCTTTCTTTGAAGGGTTACATATCCAGTAAATTACTCTGTAGTCCATCTCTGAAATAGAATCTTGAGAATCCCCAAAAAGGATCATTACAGTGGTATTAGAGCTTCACTCTTGGCACAGCCTGTGCTAGCATTGGAGCCTCAGTCATGCTACATTTCGAAGATGAAGATCCTATTTCTGAGAGGGAGAGGAGATACCAGAATAGAATTCATATAAAGTATGACTATACTACTGTTGACCTTGACAAGGGTCAAGACAAGGGGAAAGCCCCTGAATTGGTGAATGATAAATATAAGGAGGCAGAAGAGTTTGCAAAAACTCTCCTGGAAGCTATGCAAGATATATCCAAGGAGATAGAGGAGATGAGGATAGATCTAATGAGGGAGTCCCTTGGGATATTCCATCAAGGAGAAAGTTCTGAAATGTCTCAGTTTGGGACTAGTCAACCTGTGAGCTTGCCACAAGTCCCACAAATCTCACAATGCTCTACAATGCCTACCTTCTTGGCTATAGAGAATGAAGGGCTACAAGAGCCAACCTCTTTGGAAGGATACTTTGTAGAATATGATTCACAAATTCAAAGGTTCAAGGATAACTTGAGCTTTAAAGACTTCTGCCATCTCAAGGATCGGAGGAGACCATGGCAGTAGTATAGAGATGGAGGTTTCCTTCATGGGAGGCACCACACCATGGGTAGGTTCTTCTTGCCTAAGTTCGATGGATCACCCTCTTGTTCTGCTAAAGCATGGGTGGAGAAGTTGGACATCTATTTCCAGCTGAATAAAGTGCCTGAAGCAGAAGCCATCAAGATTTTTGCGCTGCATTTTGAGGGAGAAGCCCACAACTAGTGGTTTCATGGAATTTCTACATTGGGGCACAACAATGTGTCCATTTATGCTAAGTTCACTAGGATAGTAGTGGAGAGATTTTATCGGAAAGATCCGAAGGCCCCTTTCATAAGCTTGGCAAAGCTTAAACAGACAAGAGATGCTGAGGCCTATATCTCTGAATTCCTGAGGTTGTCTGTAATGGTTCCTGATGTTTTAGTAGCAAGGAGAGTCTATATGTTCATTGATGGTCTGGAAGAACCTTTGCATGGGTTGGTTAAGTCTACCAAGCCCATCACTCTGCATGATGCCATTGAAATAACTAGAGATCTCTAAGATGCCTTGCCAAGGGCAAAGGAAACTTTCCCAAGCAAAGCCACTCACTCTTCGGAGGGAAATGAGGGGAAAGCTGCTCCACCCAAGGAGAGCTCATTGAAGAAGCTTCTTTACAATGATCTCCAGAGGGAGTTGAGGAAAAGGAAATTATGTTCCACTTGTCAAGAGCCATGTGTACTGGGACATAGATGTGCTGTTGGAAGAGCACACTATATTGAAGTCTTCTCTAATTGTGAGGAGGAAGAGGGAAATGATGGACCTAGGAGAGGTCACAACACTGGTGATGATGAGGAGGAGGATCCATCATCATCCAGAGAAGAAGAAGGAGCATTTACTCCAACCAGTGGGACTCTTGCTTCTTTGAGAGGAGTGCCCAAGTATTTGACTCTTAGAGTGCAAGGTTTAGTTATGAACCAAAGAGTATCTATTTTGATTGACAGTGTGGCAACCCACAACTTTATTGATGCTCACTTTTTGTAGAGGAGAGGGATCCCTACTGATACTTTTTATGGGTTCTCTGTTTTTGTTCCGGGAGATAGAACTATGCAGTGCATGCAGTATGTTCCATCACTTACTGTGACTATGGGAACCTACACTTTGGAGGACCATTTCTTTGTAGTGGATATACCAGACACCAACATCATCTTGGGTGTCCAGTGGTTGATTACTTTGGGAAACATCACCACTGATTGGAAGGCCTTGAAGATGGAATGGGTGGATTTGAAGAGTGGGAAACAACAAATCATTCAAGGCATGCACACCTACCCTTCACTTGATGTTTCCACCCACACAAAAAATATGGAATTGCTCAGTGGGTGCAGGGACCTCACAGTTCCTTCTCTCATGTTTATGAGAATGATGCAAGGAACATTCTTACATCATGGCAAGCCACTTGGGGTGCCATTATATTATGTGGGAAAAGCCTCACCAAGTGCTGAAACAATGGAAGAGAGAATCACAGCTCTATGGGAGGAAGCAAGTGGGAGGATCATCCTTCCCACAAACAATTTTGGCATTCATAGTGCCAATGAAACAAGCAGAAACAAAGCAAGCACCACCATAGATGCATCAACAATGTTGTCTTTGTTGAGGAGTGTAGATCCATATTGGAGGTCTCAACTCCTTGTGGAGTACTCCAAAGATCTGCACACTGGGATGATCTTAGATGGCATGAAGCAAGGAGGAGGCTATTTGGTCCATGAAGGGGTCATCTATCATCTTGGTAAAGTGTTCTTGTCTCAAGCCTCCAAGCTTAAGCAAGAGATACTACAAAGAGCCCACAAAGAGTTCCTTTCCGGCTACATGCAGTCAGCAAAAATCTACTCCCTAATCTTGAAGAGTTTTGATTGGGAGGGTATGGAGGAAGAACTACATTAGCATTATGATTGGGAGGAACTATATTAGCACTTACAAGAGTGAAATATATATGTGGAGATGGGGCAGCCAAGGGATCCTATGCAGGAGACATTTTAGCCATCTCTTTCTTCTCTTAGAAGAGGAGAAAAGCCCATGCCTAACTTTATGTGTATGGGAGACTTGTATGGTAAGGAATCTGATCTTACGGAGCAAGTTTATTTTTCTGATTTGGCACATTCTCTTACCATATGTATGCAGGCCATGGCTCCTATAAGGAGTAATATTTTATACATATCTCATGGCATTGATGAGGCCAATAAAAATTCCAAAGCTGGCCACTCCCTTGAGGTGCAAAGGGAGATTATCTATCATGATGGGTGCTTCCCAAAGGCACCTAATGAGGGCTTCACTTTCAGCCACGTCAAAGTGACCCATGCAGAAAAGATATGGTGGGAGTAACACCTATCACACTTAGATCTACTCAAAACAAGGAGTGCACTGCGCTGGTACCTTATGTGGTATTGTGACCCACCTCCTCAAGTGCAAATCTCAGTTTGCTTATATGTGATTTTGCTTGCATACATAGATGACATATTGGTATTGTTTATGGGTATGTATGGGAAAAAATTAAGTAGTGTACATGTACCACATGGGATGGAAATTTATCTTGTACTTCATGATACATGTTTCAGATATGACATTGCTTCACCCATGTTCATTTCTATTGAGTTTTACACTCCTGAAGGGGCAGAATATGCACCTATCATGTTGGCATTGGAGGAGTAGTTTCTGATGTATTGGCTTGGTGAGAACTTAATCCATGATGAAAGCTTGATTCTTGATGGTGAAATCAATGGAGAAGGTGAAGAAATATAGCTCTTACTCTGTCAGTTGCTTGAGGACAATCAACATTTTGGAGGGGAGGACTGTAATGTTCCTACTTAGCCTTAGCTAAGAGGAGACATTCAATTTTGATTTAATTTATGTTTTATGAATAAATGAATAAAGGAGGACATGTAAAACTCCAAAAAAGTCTAAATAAATCAATGCCCATATGAACAAAGACAAATCAGGTCTATGTACATAATCACTTGCAGGTGTGAAATAGGTTTGAGCCAAAGATTGGGTCCACCTTGACCAAATCAACTACGTTGTCTAGGTTCATTGCATCTCCAAAAGGGGCTGCACAGTTCTAGAAGGAAGCCTCTAATGTGAATAGGGCTAACTCATCAAAGTGGTTTAGGGTTTGCAAGAGCTTTCTCATCTTATAAAAGGAGGAGAGGAACATGAAGAGGTTGTTGATAGATCATATTTCTAAAGTATTTGTCTGCTTAGAAAAATACCATTCTCTACTGTTTAGTGGAGATTTGTGATTGGAATTCCTATTTAAGGGTTTCATCTCTTCCCTTGAGGATCATTGGATGAGTTCTTTGCTGAAGTGAGCCACTATCTAGTTTGAGACCAAGATCTATTTTCATGAGCAGCGCTGTCCCATTGAGGGTTTTGCAGTTGTTATCATTTGTAGCAAGTGGTTTTCTAGATCTACTTAGATTTGGCTTGTTTTGAGAAGATTTTTCTGTTGGGGTGTGTTCTTCAGCCTCCAGAGAGAGATTCTATCCCTATATTTTTATTAGATCTATAATTTCATTCAGGTTTATTCAGTCTCCTTCACCCTCTACGCAGTTTCTGCTCAATACTGCGTTATTTTGTGAGAGGGTTTTCTTATTTCAGTTTGCCATTAGATTGGAGGAAGATCTCTTGGTGTTAGGCTTGCCTTCCCTAGGTGATCCATGGATTGGGTTGCTGATCCATGTCTCTATATATTTGATCTCTTTCAGTAATAAAATTCATCTTTAGAAATTTCTGGGTTTTCTGCAGCACTGCAATTTGTAATTCAAATCTATAGCTTATTATGCAATATTTTGATGTAATTCCAATTGGATCTTGTTCTTAAAGTTTTATAGTTTATAGATCTTTATTAGATCTGATGTTTTATCCATACATATGTCAAAGATCTGAAATGTAATGTACAACAACTGAACCATCTGAAAAATAACGATGTCTATGTATTTCTGCAATTTATTCCTAGTTGCAGCTCTAATTTCTGAAGGGATTTTTCCCTAGTTCTCTTTGTAATCTGTTGTAGAGGCAATAAGCTCAAATATAAATCTGATTCACTATTATATCTCTGAATTATCAGATCTTTGGCTGTCCTCCTCTGATTTTCAATCAAAACTGCGCAATTCTGGTTGCTGGGGTTTTCATGTTGCAACAACCCTTCTCTTTGGCTGATTTCTAGCTAGTCTTGACTGTGGGAAATATATTTAATGTGCTTACAGCATAAATGAGGGGAGTCACATACAGCATAAATGAGGGGATCCCAGCCCTGATCTATGTTATTCTTGCTCAGATTTTCTTATACGGCGTTTTCATTGAGTACCTTGTTGAGATTCCTGAAAGGGATTATCCCAAGTTCTATAGACGGAGTCTACAGTTGGCCAGGTAGCCTATGGATCTCACCCTTTCTTTGAAGGGTGACATATCCATTAAATTCCTCTGTAGTCCATCTCTGAAATAGAATCTTGAGAATCCCCAAAAAGGATCATTACATAGTTCCTAGATTTGCAACCATCACTTGACATTCTGGTGTTGAGTATAGGAAACAATTCAATTCCTTGGCTACCTTAGAATGAAAAATATTATAGATATTACCCTAATCAATCAACACTATTACCTTTTTCTTCTCGATATTTGCATCTATATTGAGAGTTTGAGGAGTGGTGATTCCTGCCAATGCCTTACATGATATGGTTAGACTCATTTCTTCTTCTTCTAGGGGGAAATTCCATATGTGAGTCACATACAGCATAAATGAGGGGATCCCAGCCCTGATCTATGTTATTCTTGCTCAGATTTTCTTATACGGTGTTTTCATTGAGTACCTTGTTGAGATTCCTGAAAGGGATTATCCCAAGTTCTATAGACGAAGTCTACAGTTGGCCAGGTAGCCTATGGATCTCACCCTTTCTTTGAAGGGTGACATATCCATTAAATGCCTCTGTATTCCATCTCTGAAATAGAATCTTGAGAATCCCCAAAAAGGATCATTACATAGTTCCTAGATTTGCAACCATCACTTGACATTCTGGTGTTGAGTATAGGAAACAATTCAATTCCTTGGCTACCTTAGAATGAAAAATATTATAGATATTACCCTAATCAATCAACACTATTACCTTTTTCTTCTCGATATTTGCTTCTATATTGAGAGTTTGAGGAGTGGTGATTCCTGCCAATGCCTTACATGATATGGTTAGACTCATTTCTTCTTCTTCTAGGGTTGGTTCCTGGTGTATATCCTCTTCTTTTGAAGTTTCTTGTTCATTTTCTTCCTCCTCTTCACAATCTATGTAAAATAATTTCTTCTCAGAACAGTTATGACCTTTAGTGTATTTTCTATCACAACTGTAGCAAAGCCCTTTTGCTCTTTTTTATTCCAATCGTTGTGGTTTCAACCTTGTATGTTGTAATGTTCCTTTTTTCAGGAAATTGCTACAACAATGAGAACATCTCAAGATATTCTAAATTTGGAGCTCCAGCAATAAGCAAGCACAATAATGGTGCAACAGCAACACTCAACTCATAGAAACATGAGAGAAATCCATAGCCTTCTAATTAAATAATAGAAGCAACAATGAATACAAGATCTTGAGGAAAAAGGTCACTCAAGATAGGCAATACTCAACCTCAAGAAACAAGTACAAGATACATGACAAAACCACTGCTACACAATGTATACCCAGCTATGAAAACGTAGTTTTATAGAGAAAATGCATGCTACATATGTCAAATACATAGATAAATAAATTTATAGCCCAATACAATAATGAGAGTGAAGATATCAGCTCCCAAAGACTACCTCATGTCAATCCTAGAAGGATTGGCAATAAAATACAAAATCTGCAAAATTCCGGAGTTGCTGGGTAGCTGCAGTAACTCAAAAATAGAACTGGATGGAGATGGATGAATTTGATGCTCAAACTTAATATGCCTCCTCCAATGGATCTTTCAAGTGAAAGGCTGATCCCTTCACCAAAGATATTCCCCTCCAAATGTATCTGCAAAGCCCTACTGCAAATGCTCCTCTAGAATAACACAGTCACTGGATGAAACTACGCTATAGGACAATGGAATGAGTTGGCCTTGATGCCAAATTCTGAAATAAGCTTCGGGATGCCTCCAATATGATATCTCAAAGAGAAGAGAGACTCTTCCTCTGAAAAATAGCAGAAGGAGATGGTGTAGTGAACCCTCACTGCAACACCCAGCAAAATAGTGTTATTCTGCTGCAGAAATAGCGTTGTCCTGATGGAGGAAGCTTGGCCTCAAGCCTGGATGTGAGGAAAATGAAGAAAAATCCCTCAAGCGACCTCTCAAGAAGGAGAAGGAATCCTAAACAAGAATTCCTCTGACAATTCTTTCTAAGCAGCAAAGAATGCTCCAATTGTCTAACTAGACAATGAGATGAATAATACAAGCATGAGAAACAATGGTTGCCTTGTCCTCCTTTTAAATAATTGAAATCTCTTTCTCCATGGGCCCCATCCATTACGGTTTCCTCCACCAAATATCCCTTTCCTCATTCATACTGTGATAGCTTCCTAAGTAAGCCACTCCTCCTATGGCAGCGTTGTTGACTTGGTCAAACTTGACCTTGTCTACTTGCAAATAACTCTGTTCACACATGAGGGGGTGAAAACCAGATCCAAAGATGATCCCCTTTCATACTATGAGGAATTTTATTGAGAATTTAATTGTGCATGGGTCTCCTTACCCATTTATTCTCCTCCTATGTGAAATTAGCAAAAATTAATGTTCCATTTATCTGCATGAAAATTTTGGAACATTACAGTCCTCCCCTCCCAAATGTTGCTTGTCCTCAAGCAACTGCAAGGAAATAATTGGATAGCCTCTCCTCAAGGCATGGAGTCTATAATGTGTTGAGGAACATCTTCCTCATGTGGATCTTCCATCCCCCAAGAAATCATCCATGCAAAATGAGTTACCTCACAACTAGGAAACTCCTGGAAACTGTCTTCCACCTTTGGCTCCTGCAAAGTAGGTGGGATGAAAATATTCTCATGGTAGAAAATGTAGCCTACCCCACGCTGTCATTCTCTCCACTCAGGATAAGTGTAGAGAAAGTGCTGATCCTGGGCTGCAAAATACTTTCCCTCAAGTGGCAAGATGAAGACTAGATCCCCAAGGACCTCTCCTCCAACGCTGCAAATCATGATGACCCAAGTATCTCCATATATGATGAGTTGGAATTCATCAACATATGGCATCTCCTCCAACATATGGATCACCTCATTAAGTGACAAATGTGTTGTTAAGGTAACCATATCATGTCCCATGTTCCCCTTAGAACATGTAGTGCAAAAGGTGTGAGGAATTTCTCCCTCCAAGGACACATTCACCCAATGTGTCTCTCCTCCAGTTATGCTCCCAAGGAAATCTCCAGCAATATCAACCAAGGGAACCATAAGGAGAATCATGTTGGCTGCCATCTGAAGTAAATGAGAAGGAAAATGGTCCCTCAAATGTATCCAACGCAGTTTGACTCTCCACTGCCATAGAAAAAATGATGGGTGGCCTCCCCACCATTTGCTTGCTGCCCCAATCTCCTAGAGAAAGTGAATGATGTAGTGTGCAATGTGAGTTTGTTCTCCACAAGAAATATCCTCCCCATCTTCTCTTAGGGAGTGATCATCCACAATGGCCTCATGTAGACCATCAAATCTAGAAGGAAGGATATCCTTCCTGTGAGCAAGTCCCTGCACATATATGGTTAAGAGACGCATATATATAGACAAATGCAAATCAACAATACTCTCACCATATGTTCTGCTCATATTAATGGAGTGGCTCATAGATGAGTCTTCCCTTACCCTTAAATGGAAAAGAGTTTACTGTGCTAACTCCTCCACCTCCTCCTGATCTATGGCATGCCTCCTCAAGTTCTTCAAGTGGTGCCTCCCACAAGAAGCATAGAAACATAATGTGGCATTCATGGTTGGCCCATGGCTCCTCATGAAATATACAACATGTATAGTGAGGAGAATCATGCTCCCAATGGGCATCCTCAATCTCAAGCCCACTCTCCAATAAAAGCTCCCCATGAACATGAACATATCAGCAATACATGGAAGCATAGTACAAGAAGAACAAGTTGCCAAATGACAACCGGAAAGTGGATCAAGGTCCCACACAAGGAACCAGTGCAGTGCATGCCCTGCTTGCATCAGATCAAAAAAAAATAAGTGCTTCTCTAGCCACTTTTTTGCTGCCACAATCATCCTACAAGATGTGAACATGAAAGTAAAAAAGGGTGTCAATGGTGCACACCAAGAATCATGTGGCTCTCCCCACATACCACCAATGAGATAACTAATCTCAATGCTGCAAATGACTTCAAGTACATCATAATGAAAAATGTAAGAAGGAACAATCCTCCTTGGTACAATATGCTACTCATAACAAGACAAGAAGTACAAAACATAAAGTGAAATTGTACATCCTCCATTATGCACTCGAAGACTTGAGCTGAAATGGCTCAACTGAAGAAGTTCCCTTACTCTCAATGAGTAGGAAGGTGGCTGTGACATCCTCACCATCATCATCCAGGCTTTGCATCTCTCCATATGTTGATGTATGTCCTGCTGGATGCCCTCCCAAATGAACTCCTCTGCCAAGGTCAGATATGCATCACAATGCATGGAAAATAAGTCCTCATGTGCTGCATGCAGCAACCTCTCCTTGAGACTAGAATCTCTAGTCAAGAAGACTCTGCCATGTGAATATATGACCACATCATCCACCATATACTCATCATCTCTACCTGGGTCACCTAGAATCATGCATGCACCAAGATCCTTGGAGTACTCTACTAAGAGCTGAGATCTCCAATAAGAATCAATCCTCCCAAGATACAGCGCTGGTGATTTGGCATGTGTATCTCTCCTCCTGCTGTTGTCTACTACTTTGACATCCCCCATGCAAAATTTATCCTCCAAACACTTCACCTCTCCACAATCCAAGAGTGGTGAACCCGAAGACACAATGTCTCTGTTCAATGATAAATCTGGTGGCCTCCCTGGTGGAATGCCTCTATGCAGTGAGACATCTATGTCCAGAGTGGACTGTACATATGGTTGGGAAATCTTGCCCTTTCTCTCATAGCGCAATACAGTCTGCCTCCTCTTTGCACTAGCTCTCTGAAATAGAGAAGGGTGTGTGTTTCTCATCATATGATGCTCCTCTTCCTCCCTTTCTCCTTCTTCCAGCTGCAGTGATGCACAATCATGCTACTCATTGATTGTGCTTGGAACTCCATGTATGAGATCCTGGGGACTTCCTTGCAAAGCTGCAAGAATCCCTCTAGTTGGAGCAAGAGATCCTCCTTCTCTGCATGAGGTACTAGATCAACTCTAGAAATGATAGCGCTGTTGCCCTCAACTTCCTCAATATGAGTGGGCAACCCTCCAATGATTGGATCCTCATTTGGAAAAAGGATCTATTTTCCTCCTTGTGCCAAAAATGAATATCTTACCTCCAAAAATGCATCATGCAAGATATCAGCTTCCTTCATAGCTTTTTGCAGTGATTCTGAGTCTATGGTTTTCTTCATTACATGCAAGGGTTTTGTTTGTCTAAATGTGTTTGTTTCCTCTACACGCATTTCAGAATTCCTCCTACCAAATATCTTCATCAAATTTCTAATGAACATTGCATATGAAGAGTTATTTTCATTTTTCAAAGCAAATGACTCAAATAACCACCATGCATAGACTTTACCTCCCAAGTGCAGCGTTGCTACTCTGATGGCTTCATCTTTAGGAATTTGATGTTGCTGCAAAAAGGTGTCTAGCTCTTCAATCCAAGCCTTGGCTGAACAAGTAGGGGAACCACCAAAGACAGATAGAAGAAATCTATCCTCATCATGCTGCTTGCTCCTCCTCACCATGATCTTGCAAAACTCCAAAAAATTAATATGATCTCTAAACCTCCGGGTTTGAGATTCATACTCATGCAAGATACCTCTAAGAGTTCCTTTCTTTGGCATTTCTTCTTATTCTTCTCTTCTCATGGAAAAGCTGGCCATGTGACTGTGCTGTGTATTATAGGGTGTAGTTGGATTCTCACATCCCCTACAAGAAAATCTAGAGTTTGACTCAATTTCAAACCCTTTTGGAGATCCTGAACAAATCTCCCTCCTTATCTTCTCAAATTCTTCATGAATGCTCAGTAAGAATCTTGAAAGAAGCTTGGTAAGCTTATCTTCCCTTTTCTCTCCATATAATGGAGTCTTCATCTTGTCTCTCTCTGATATGATGGCTGATATCTACTACCTTTAAGACTCCCTCTTTAGGAATATCAAAGTTCTATTCCAGAGATTGACTGCAGGGGAATTTACTGGATATGTCACCTTTGAAAAAGGATGAGATCTAGAGGCTACCTAGCCATCTGCAGACTCTATCTATAGAGTTTAAAATATTACCCCTCAGGAATTCATTACTTTGGCTTGAAGCCACAGGCTGAGCCAAAGATCATGCTTTGATACCACTGTAATCTTCCTTTTTCAGGAAATTTCTACAACAATGAGAATATCTCAAGATATTCTAAAGTTGGAGCTCCAGCAATAAGAAAGCACAATAATGGTGCAACAGCAACACTCAACTCATAGAAACATGAGATAAATCCATAGCCTTCTCATTAGATAACAACAGCAAAAATTAATACAAGATCTTGAGGAAAAAGGTCACTCAAGATAGGCAATACTCAGCCTCAAGAAACAAGTACAAGATACATGACAAAACCACTGCTACACAATGTATACCCAGCTTTGAAAATGCAGTTTAATAAAGAAAATGCATGCTACATATGTCAAATACATAGATAAATAAATTTATAGCCCAATACAACAATGACAATGAAGATATCAGCTCCCAAAGACTACCTCATGTCAATCCTGGAAGGATTGGCAATAAAATACAAAATCTGCAAAATGCTGGAGTTTCGGGTAGCTGCAGCAACTCAAAAATAGAACTGGATGGAGATGGATGAATCTGATGCTCAAAATGAATATGCCTCCTCCAATGAATCTTTCAAGTGAAAGGCTGATCCCTTCACTAAAGATCTTCCCCTCCAAATGTATCTTCAAAGCCCTACTGCAAATGCTCCTCTAGAATAATGCAGTCACTGGATGAAACTGTGTTGCAGGGCAATGGAATGAGTTGGCCTTGATGCCAAAGCCTGCAATAAGCTTCGGGATGCCTCCAATCTGATATCTCAAAGAGAAGAGAGACTCTTCCTCTGAAAAATAGTTGAAGGAGATGGTGTAGTGAACCCTCACTACAACACCCAACAACACAGTGTTATTCTGCTGCAGAAATAATGTTGTCCTGATGGAGGAAGCTTGGCCTCAAGCTTGGATGTGAGGAAAATGAATAAAAAACCCTCAAGAGACCTCTCAAGAAGGAGAAGGAATCCTAAACAGGAATTCCTCCGACAATTCTTTCTAAGCAGCAAAGAATGCTCCAATTGTCTAACTAGACAATGAGATGAATAATACAAGCATGAGAAACAATGGTTTCCTTGTCCTCCTTTTAAAAAATTTAAAGCTCTTTCACCAGGGGCCCCATCCATTAGCGTTTCCTCCACCAAATATCCCTTTCCTCATTCATACTACACTGGCTTCCTAAGTAAGCCACTCCTCCTATGGCAGCACTGTTGACTTGGTCAAACTTGACCTTGTCTACTTGAAAATAACTTTGTTCACACATGAGCGGGTGAAAACCAGCTCCAAAGATGATCCCCTTTCATACTATGAGGGATTTTATTGAGAATTTAATTATGCATGGATCTCCTTACCCATTTACTCTCCTCCTATGTGAAATTAGCAAAAATTAATGTTCCAATTATCTGCATGAAAATTTTGGAACATTACATAGGTTGTGGAAGTCTAGGAGTAGCAACACTTCCATCTTTATAGATGTGAGTGGTAGGCTTCCTCGTCTCCATAATTTTACATTCAATTTTTCTTTCCAACCTAAATTCCTTCTCCAGTGAATCAGGTTCCCAAAGGCGAACCTCATGTTGGATGTTATCCTTTAAAGTCCCTATGAATAAATCAATCTTGTGTTCCTCTGGAATATCAGTTACACTTATATTCAATTTTTGGAAGTCCTCAATGTGCTCCGCCACTGAAACCTTTTGTTTGAGATTTATCAATTCGCTAAAGAAGGCGTTGCTCTTTGTATCCTCATAATGTGCTATCATTTCCTCCGTAAAAATTGACCAAGTGACAATTTTTTTATGGGAGCAAAGCCATCGAAACCATACAAATGTATTTTGTTCTAAATGTAAAGTTGCAATGTGTATATTTTGTGTGTTTTGCACATTATTAATATCAAAATATTGCTCCATCTGTAGTATCCATGTTATGGGATCCTTGCCATCAAACTTCCTCATATCCATCTTTGGAATATGGTGGTTCTTCCATCCAACATTAGAGTTTATGAAATCACGATTAAAATTTATTTTATTCTCATCATGAGTTCCCTCTACTATCTTTTCTCCATTAGGAAACATTTCTTGTATCATCTTTTTCAAACCTTCCATGTCTGCTTTTAGATCATTCTTCATGTTTTCGATGTTGTCTTTCATTTTTTCATCCATCTTAGCTTCCATGTCAGCTTCCATGCCATCCATCTTAGTTTCCATCCCATTCTTCAAACCATCCATCTTATCTTCCATGCCTTTCTTCAAACCATCCATCTTAGCTTCCACACCTTTCTTCAAAACTTCCATTTCATTTTTTTTTGCTCTTTGCAAGAGAAAAATTTGGTGCACTTTCTCTTGTAATTTTGATATGTAATGTTGCACTTCTTCATCTTCATGAGTCATAATAGAGCCTTGTGAAGGCTTAATGGGTGTTGAATTCTTTTTATGGGGGATTTTAGAACCCAATAGTGATATATATTCTACAATATTCCCTTGGAATCAATTCAAACTGATTTTTCATACTAGACTTATGAAATTCGAAAAAAATACACACCTTTTTCTTGCTTTTGAGGAGCTCAATATTGAAACTAAATTATCTCTATGATTTTGGATCTTAAATATCTGAAATTCGGTCCTTTAGTAGCCCTCTAAATCTTTTTTCAAATGCCACATGTTTGACCTGATTTGGATTCTTCAAGGAAAAGTTATGCTCAATCTCCCACAATGACCTAATTATGGACTAGTTCAGTAGAGAGAAATTGTACAGCGTGACACGTGTCACTATTTCCTCCTACGGCTCTGAAATTGATACACATGAAACTAAATTCTGTGTACTTGCGGTCACTTTTTACATCATTCCAATATGATGCTCAGAGAGAGAGTTATGATGCTTTTCCCACGGTCACCTCTTTGAGATGAAATTCGGGAGCCTGAAAAAATCCTAACTTCTACAGATCATATCTCCGAAAAAAATTTACACGAAGTTCCTCAGGATTTTAGCTTCGCATGATAAACATTTAAGCTTTTGAACCTTCATAGGAAAAATTTTATAGCGACAATTCCATGATGACCTATTTGGAACAAAGAAACCCTAGAATCCAAATCTCTGATACCAAATGCTATGAAACCAACTCCAAAAATAGAATAAAAGAGAGATCAACACCTTAGAAATAAGCTACTTTGAGGGGGAAACCTCTTTTATATTACCTAAATGAACAATTCTTGGATGATACAAATGAAAAAACCTCCTTTTATATATAGGATTCCATGGGGTCATAATATAATCCTAGCCAACCTAACAATAATAATGTAAGGGCACAATAATAACAATATTGGGGGTACAGGGGTACAACAATAAAAATAAGGGGGCTACACTAACAACAATAAGAGACTACAGTAGTAATATAGGGACCTAACATGTTGATAGTATCTTGGGTGGGTTTGTGATAGAGTTTGCAGTCGATCAGTCTGTGTCATACTCTGAATTTGAAAGAAGATTTTTCAAGGGATTGAGAGGTAAGTTCTTACAAAGTTTTCCCTGCTGATTAGGATTATATTGTGCGAAAAGGGTATTTTGTGGAGCCACACCGAGTGAATGACCCCTGATCAGATAGAAAGAACTGCACGCAATGGTAAATATTATCAGGTCAATAAGAGAGGGGATAGATCTGTATATATTCCTCTGAGAAACTCCCCTGATATAAACGAAACCGAGGCTACACATGCTGAAAATATCCCTCCTGCTATGCCACCATCAAAGTCGTGCAGAGGTAAGAATCCTCCTACCCCACCAGCGCCCCCACCTTTGGAAGATATGGCTACGCATATGAAGCTACCCACCTTTAAGGGTGCGGGGGATAAGGATATGGATTGATTTTGTTTTGTGGTGAATGCAGTGTGGACTACGCATAATGTTAATACTAATGTTGTCAAGAGAGTGCAACTAGCTATGGCCTTTGAAGGTCGTGCTTTAAATTGCTTCATTGGATACCTAGCTCAAAATGTAGATCTGATGGTTCAGCAGATTAAGGATTCCCTGAAGGAGCATTTCCGAAAGCCAAAATCTTATTCTCAATGCATAATAGAACTGAAAGATATTAAGCAAGGGGCGACGGAATCAATTTGGGAAGCTAACCAATGACTGAAGCAAACCATCAGCGACGGAGGATTTGCTTGCGATGAAAAGAAGCATAAGGAATGGTTCATCTCCATGCTATTGTCACATCTACGGGGGCCTATGGGTTAGCAGAAGATTTATTCTCAGGAAGAAGTTCTGGAAATTGATACGAAATTAGAAGTTGTGCCTAGAGACAATGCTCAATTTGGAGCACTAAAAATTCAAAGCCAATAAGAAGCTATGCACTTAGAAAGTCAGAATTTATGAAGAGACAGGGGTAAAGAAGTCGGCACATATATATGGTGCATACGCTGCAAGGGAGCTGGCCACACCAAAGATGAGTGCCCTCTGTTGTTGGATTATATGCAAGCTGGGGGACCAAATCCACTGTACCCTAGAGATGTTTCTGGGCCTAATACCCCCATACTATGGTGTGTTGATTTTAGCGTGGCTGGGCGACATGATACAAACCACTACCCAAGGTTAGGAGCCTATGTACCAGAATTGAAGCAACAGTGGTCCAGATTTTGCTCTTCAGTTGGTCATGATGAGCACCACTACAGAATGTTGGACCTAATGATAGACAATGAGAACCTTTACAGAGTGCAAGTTGAACCTTCGTTGCCAACATCTCCCTCTGGATGAGGAGGATCCCCAACAAGAGGATGGGGATGGGGGAGAGGTGGAGGCGCATGTCGAGGGAGAGGGAAACTAATTTTCTATAACTGTGGAGACACTGCACACTATGCATGTGACTGCTCGAACCCTACGTGAAAATCCTACAGGTATTGTATGCAATTTGATCATGTAATTGAAGATTGTCCTATGTTAATAGCTAAAATGTAGGAAAAATAGCAGACGCCGACGCAAAACATACAAATGGTTAAGGTTGAACCACGCGATGATGGTCCAAGTGTAAATGTAATTACACGTAGTGGTGTTTTTAGTGGAGGAAATGAGGAAAAGTTTGTTGCAGAGCCACTGATCAGAAAGGCGTCTAACAAGAGGGAAAACCTCAACCTGCAAAAATAAAAGTAGATTTTCATTGAGGCCAGGAAGAATTTTACTGATGCAGAAGCATCCATGTCAAGGACTCCCATGGACCCAAAAGCTGATGATGAAGTTAAGCCATTAATTCAAGCCTGCATTAAGCTACTGCGCAATCAGAAGGTGGTAGATAATCTCCAGGACGTGATAGATAGATGCACAGTGAAAGAGGTGCCTCAAACAGAGACCAAGGCCATGAACAAGGTTTTTAAGTAGAAGAAGAGAGCTGGTAGGGAGATGCGGATGATTGTGCAGATTGGCGAGTAAGAGATGGATCAAGTCATCTTGTATCTAGGGTTTGATGCAAATTTCTTACCTAAGCAAACTTGGCAGAAGATGGGAGAGCCAAATTTCAAATGGTCCACCATTCAACTATGCATGGAAAATAAAAAAATTATCATTCCACTTGGCAGGCTTCCACAAGTTGTGGTAGACATTGCTAGAGTAAAGCATGGGTTGATTTTGAGGTTATACAAATTTTTGACAATGCAGACCCCTACCCTACGCTGTTAGGACTGGATTGGGCCATTGATATGGGAGGCATCATTAACCTGAAGTGTTGAAGTATGAATTTGAAAATGACGATACGCGAATGGTAGTACCACTGGATCCAGAAGAAGGAGAATGATACATAGAACCAGCACACAAAGGGGAAGACGTTGACCATATTTTCAAAATAACTATGCGGGACGAATATTAGATCAACCCCACAACTGATGGCATGTTTAATTGGGAGAAGGATATATTGTGTTTTTCTGATTCAGATTGCGAGATGGAGAATGGAAAATCCGGTTGCACGATGTATCTGCACTGCCTTACCTCAAGATCACAAATAAATTCCGCTGCATCTCCACAGAGATAAGATAACTACCCTACTTTGAAGGTTTTGGTAGTGTCAAAGAATTTTTGGAAGCATTGGAAAAAGCTATCCCAGAGGAATGAAGGTTCTAGGTGCTTGATTTGGCTATGCACACAAATCCGGCGTGGTGGTGGGAGACACACAAGGGAGCCTTCCAGGACTGGGAAGAATGTAGAAAAATTATGACGTTGCGCTTTGAATCTCCATCCCACCCACAAATTTAGCTCTTTTATGTTCGAGGAGATTCGCACAACCACCTGGCCATGTGGATGGAGGTATGGGATGAAAAGACATGGAGTGAGTGGGTTCATAGGTTTTTTGCATTCTTTGGGGCCAATACCCCCACTTGGTATCTAGAAGTTGAGGTATAATGAGGTACCCAAAACTGGTTCACAATGATTGAGGATTTCCTGGCAATATTTGGCTTGGTTGGGGGCTCGAAGAAATTGGATGAAGCCCTGCAAGACATGGATGCCCTAGTCTTTGACGAATCCTAACCCCGAAACGGATGTGATGCGTTGGCCTGGGATGCGTAGATGCAAGACATCATCAACTACAAAAACCTGTCAATCGAGGATAATGAAGATGACCCAAGGAATGTTTACATCCCAGAGTCTAAAGGAGAGTGTGCAGTTGCAGGGTCCGCATTAGGGATGGTGGATGTTACTAAACCTTTGAAATTGAAGGAAGTAAACATTGGGATGGAAGAGCAGCCCAAGTTGGCCAAGATTTTGGATTACTGGGATGATGATACAGTAGGTAATATTGGAGAGAATCTGACAGAGTATCAGGATCTGTTTCCTATGAATTTCTCTAAGCTCAAGGGAATTTTAGGTGAACTGGTTGTTATGAAGATCACATTGAAACCAGATGCGCGCCCTGTCAAGCAGCGTCCATATTGATTGAGCCCCTAATATAAGAAGAAGATAAATGAGGAATTAGAAAATATGGTGGCTGCAGGTATCATTGAACCAGTTGAATAGTCTAATTGGGTAAGCCTAATGGTGGTTCAGGAGAAAAATACCAAAGGAGAAATGAGGATTTGTGTATATATGCACAAGTTGAATGATGCCTGTGTGCATGACACCTTCCCTACTCCATTTTCTGATGAAATCCTGGATAATGTAGGAGGACAAGAAGCTTATTCATTTACTGATGGATTTTTGGGGTATCATCAAATCAGAATTGCACTAGAATATTGCAGCAAGACCACCTTCGCCACTAAATGGGGTTCTTTCCAATCTAATGTCATGCCATTTGGATTGAAAAATGCACCTGCAGTATTCTTGCTCGTGGTAGTGTCTGTCTTCAATGAATTTAGGAATAAATTATTGTAGGTATATTTTTATGATTGTACAGTGTTTGGATTGGTAAAGAAACATGTGTCGAACCTGCACATGATGCTTGACACCTGTAGGAAGCACCAAATTTGTCTCAACCTAAAGAATTGTATATTTTGTGTGCATTTTTGAATTTTTTTATGGCATATAGTATGTTAGCAAGGATTGATAACAAACCTAGCCAAGATCGCGGTTATCATAAACTTAGAAGTTCCTACTAATGAGAAACAGTTACGCTCCATCCCCGAACATACTGGTTATTACAGGAAGTTCATCAAAGGATATGCTCTATGTTATCACTCCAATAATTTCCCGGGGTTGTTCTACTTTTTAGTTAAGGAAATTTTAGAGGTAACCACAAACCTACTTTTAAGCTTTAGGATCTAGCCTTCCTAAAGCTCAGAGAGGGCTCTCTCTTTATGATTTAACTTGGTTGATTTTAGGCTAGTTATGTAGGATTAATTGGGTTTTGTTTGTGATTTGGTTTGGTGGTGGAATCACTTATTCAGATGGATAGATGCAGGTATGCTTACCGTTGGGCTCATGGAGTCAATGTATCAAGAAACAGAAGTAGGATCAAGGTCTAAAGGAAGTTTTCACTGGGCAAGATAGCTGAGTTGATTTAGATCTTTAGGCTGAATGATGAATTTGTTTCAATAGGGATGAGAGAGCAGTTAAGAATTATCAGATCTAGATAATGAGTGAAATGACAGAGGTCAATCAAAAGTAGGGAGAAATTAAGAATTCCATACACTGGATATCAGAAGAAAACATGCAAATGAAATAAAAATTCAAGACAGAGTGTTTTTAAACAAATTCTGAAATAAAACTCTTGTTATACATTTAGATTCATAAAAAATTTAAGTATGTGAAAACTTAAGAGAATAACAAATAATAGTTGAAAGTACTTCACTAAAAGTGGCTCAACACATGAACCTAGTAATATAATGCCTTTATTTCTCAATTCGGTCTGCTGACTTGAAAATGGTACAAAGAACCCTCTAGTTGAGATTAATACATCTATAGAAGTGTTTAGTAATCCACAATCCACACTCACTACTTCGAGTTGTGAAGTATTTATACAAAAAAATTATTACAAAATATCCTAAACTAACTTAGGAATTATTCAAGGAAAATAAATATATTCTTGCAAGAATATAGAGACAACTATGTAACTAATGCAAGTTGTCCTTGTTTTTATTGATTTGTTGTTTGATTTTTTGATATTTTTTTTGCTTTCTCTCTAACTATTACTCAACGCTAGCTACTGTTGAGTGTCCTTTACGCTGGTTGCTTATTTACTTTCAACTATGTCTTTCACCTGATGCACTTTAAACTATAATACTCTTTACTGTGATTGTATTGTTTTACTATTTTACTTTTCAAAGTAAATCAATCAATTTCTCCCAATATTCTACATCTGGTAATTTGATCTTTACCATTCTTCTGAATATCTCATTAGCTTCTATATACTTTGAAAAAGTGTGCCTGTTAATGAATAGATTTTTTACCTCATGCTAGCGGTAAAAAAGGTTCTCTAAACTCTCATAAAGGACCTTTCCAGTTGGAATTCCCTTCATGGCTGAATTTTTGATTTGTTCCTTTGCCACTTCTCTGATTTTCTTATCATAATACTCATGTTTCATCAACCTGTCTTTGATAACCAGAGGATTGGGCAGACCTTTCTTCCTCAAAACATCAAATTTCACCATAAATCTAGTAATGGAAAGCTCCATGTTCTAGCATTTTTCTTCCAGTGGTATCATTAAGTTCATTTTGGAAATAACCTACCTAACTTCTAAGTTTGTCTCTGTTCTATCACTAATGCCAATTTCCTCTAATTCCTGCTTTTTCTTGGAATTAAGAAACTTAATGATTTCATTTTCTTCCTCAAGATTCTTACCAAGTTCTTCCTTGATTTTCTGAATGGATTCATTTGTTGCCTTGATCAAATCCCTTTGCTCAAATATAACTTGAATTGATGGCAAAATATCATTGGCAGAGTCAATGATATTAGACCATAGTTGTTGCTTGGCTTGAGCAAGTGGTTCTTTTAATGTCAGTTCTTTCTCTAACTTCTGCACTTTCTCTGTCAATCTGTTTGTATTTTGCACTTCATTTTTCTGCATGATTTGAACTAGTTTCTTTTCATCCTCTAGAATTTTGATTTGTTCTTTAAGTCTGTTTATTTCATTTGTTTGGATGGATATTTCCTACATTTATTTTACTATTTTACTTGCTTCATCACTCAATGGTTGTACTAATGATGTAGATGATTCTATTGTTGAAGTAGTTGTTGATGTAATAGGCAGTGCTATAGTTGTTGGAATTGATGGAGCTAATGAATCTGCTAAAGTAGAAGGAACAACTGTAATGATTGTAGGAATAACAGTGATAGGGACTGCTTCATTGCTGGCTTCTTTCTCATGTACTAACTTGTCCATTTCATTTTCCATTTCTTTCAAATAGGAAGTTAACTAAAGAATGAGTTTCATCATCTCATATTTTTGGTTTGCATCTTGTAATACTTCATTGGCCTATTGATGTTCAGTAGGAGGAAATTTGAGATGTTTCTTTAATGCATCAATTTCTGCATTATTTTTCTTTATGATTTCATCTGTGGCTTTAATGTTAGTGGGATCATATCCCACTTCTATGACCAACTCTTCTAGAGATTTAATCCTATTGTATTTGGCTTGTGAGGAAGCCTTTTCTAGCTTTATTTGATCTTTGATGTTCCCTAGAGTATTTTTCAACTTTTGTACACTCATGGCTTTACTGGTCATGGTATAGTACAACATTTCACCAGATTTCTTGTGAAATTCTATCTGGTCTATAGGATGAAGATCCTAAGCCTGAAATTCATATGATGTCTTTTTACAATCTGGTGATGTTTTAGGATGCTTCACTGTTGGTTGCAGGAAATTCATATGCATCTTTCTGGTCTTGTAGTCAAAGGCCGAAAGTAACTTGCTTTGGTCACTAAGTGTATGCTTCCATTATTGAGTATAAGTGTCAGCCTGTAGTGCCTCATTCCCGATTGATTTCCTTATACGTAATATCCCAAAAGGGAGAATGAAGTAATACTTCACACAATATAAGAACTTACAGCAAGATAAACAATAAATCTAAGTACAAATCATAATATGCAGAAATATCTGAGCCATTTTATTATATTGGAGATGATTCAGTTACACAAGTACAGAATATAGGTAGATCTAGCCAAAAAGATGAACTAGGATCACCCTGAAAACATGTATGCAACAGGTACAACATAAATGGAGAGGCTCTGCAACAAATATTGTGTTGTCCCTTTAGCATAATATGAATAGGGATCTGCAGGCTGAAAATGGAAATGAAGATCTACTCAAAACTAGAGCTCATATGATGCCAAGATTCAAGATCTGGCCAATGTGATGGATTCCCAAGATAACTGTAATGTTCCAAAATTTTCATGAAGAAAATTAGTACATTAATTTTTACTTATTTCATCTAGGAGGTGAATAAAATGGGTAAAAGACCCATGAGTAGCAATAAGATCCTTCATAGTGTGAAAAGTATCATTATAGCAGCTTATTTCGCACCTTCCAGTGTGAAAAGGGGTAATTTTCATGAGGACAAGGTCAAGTTTGACCAAGTCAACAATGTTGCCTAAGAGGAGTAGCTTGCTTGGGAAGACAGTGCAGTTTTGGAGGGAGAAATATTCCTTGTGGATGAAACCCTAATGTGTGGGGTCTAGAGCAAAGAGGCATTAATTTGCATAAAAGGAGGAGGAGGCAACCATAGTGAGACATCTTTGAGCATATTGATTTTAGTCTGAAGACTAATTTTCATACTCCAGATGTTCAGCAGGGTTGCAGTGCTGTTTAGCACAAGGGTGTTCCCAGTCGGGAATCCCTACCTCATCCTCAGGGAAGGAGAGGTTGCAGTGAGAGGTTGCACCGGAATTTTGGAGGGCGAGATTTCCAGTATTAGGATCATCCTTGTACTTAGGAAATCCATTGGAGGAGGTTTGATGCATATTGGATATCTTATTCAGCCATCTCCACATTGTATTAGTTTTGAGTTGCAGCTCCGGCATTTCTGCAGATTTTCCAATTTCATGTATATTGTTGCCAATCCTTCCAAGGATTGTGTATTTTATTGTATTAGTGTTTTCAGGGGTTGATAGCTTCCTCCCCCTCATTTAATTGAGCTGATATTGATATATCATTGTATTTACATTTTGTATATTGCAGTGTCTCATATAAACTGCATTATTTTAGCCAGGGCTTTTCATATGCAGCAGTGCATTTGCAATTTCATGTATATGTCACATTGAAGCTTCCATTTCCTAGCTGGAGTGATTGATTCCTCCACACATTGTATAAATTTTCTGCTATATCATATATTTGTTGGCTATACTTCTCTTCATGTGTTCACAGCTATAGAATAATGTTGTCTTTGCAAGGAGAGGTTGCAGTGAGAGGTTGCACCGACATTTTAGAGGGCAAGATTTCTAGTATTAGGTTCAGCCTTGTACTTAGGAAATCCATTCGAGGAGGTTTTCTGCATATTGGATATCCTATTTAGCCATCTCCATATTGTATTAGTTTTGAGTTACAGCTGCTGCCCAACAACTCCGACATTTCTGTAGATTTTCCAATTTCATGTATATTGTTGCCAATCCTTCCAAGGATTGTGTATTTTGTTGTATTATTGTTTTCAGGGGTTGAGAGCTTTCTCCCCCTCATTTACTTGATCTGATATTGATATATCATTGTATTTACATTTTGTATATTGCAGTGTCTCATATAAACTGCGTTATTTTAGCCAGGGCTTTTCATATGCAGCAGTGCATTTGCAATTTCATGTATATGTCACATTCAGGCTTCCATTGCCTAGTTGGAGTGTTTGATTCCTCCACACATTGTATACATTTTCTGCTATATCATATATTTTTTGGCTATACTTCTCTTCATGTGTTCACAACTATAGAATAACGTTTTCTTTCCATTTCTTGCTCAAGAATTGTTGCAGTCCCTCATCGGGCACTTTTTGAGGACATCTAAGTGTGGGAGATTTGTTTAACCACCTCAGAAGGATTTATTTGGAGCCTCCTCTTGGATTCAGGCCTTATATGCATTGATCTAAGGGATCTAGGTCTGCATTTCAAATCCTGTAGAAGCCATTACTGGAAAATGCATTTTCCAGTCATGCCTTTCTAACTGTCCCAATTTGGGAACATGACATTGGTATCTAAATTGCTTTCTTGGCTCAGCCTGTGAGTCTAAGCCCAAGAAGATCAGAAGATTGAAGAGGATGGGATTTATCTCATTTTGGAGGGAAAGATTTCCAGTATTAGGATCAGCCTTGTACTTAGAAAATCCATTGGAGGAGGTTTTCTGCATATTGGATATCTTATTCATCCATCTCCATATTGTATTAGTTTTGAGTTGCAGCTGCTACCCAGCAAATTCGGCATTTCTGTATATTTGCCAATTTCCTGTATATTGTTGCCAATCCTTCCAAGGATTGTGTATTTTGCTGTATTAGTATTTTCAGGGGTTGAGAGCTTGCTCCCCCTCATTTACTTGAGCTGATATTGATATATCATTGTATTTACATTTTGTATATTTCAGTGTCTCATATAAACTGCGTTATTTTAGCCAGGGCTTTTCATATGCAGCAGTGCATTTGAAATTTCATGTATATGTCACATTGAGGCTTCCATTTCCTAGCTGGAGTGATTTATTCCTCCACACATTGTATACATTTGCTACTATATCATATATTTGTTGGCTATACTTCTATTCATGTGTTCACAGCTATAGAATAACGATGTCTTTCCATTTCTTGCGCAAGAATTGTTGCAGTCCCTCATTGGGCACTTTCTGAGGATATCTAAGTGTGGGAGATCTGTTTAACCACCTTTGAAGGATTTCTTAGGAGACTCCTCTTGGATTCAGGCCTTAGATGCATTGATATAAGGGATCTAGGTTTGGGTTTCAAATCTTGTAGCAACCACTACTGGAAAATCCATTTTCTAGTCATGCCTTGCTAGCTGTCCTAATTTGGGAACATTACAATAACCCAGAAAGGATTTTCCAGATCTGCAACTTTGGAAAAATCACCTCCCCAGGGTTTGATCCTTGATCTGTTGGGAAATATAGATCTAAAGCTAGATCTGAAGAATAGATGGATGAAATTTGTGCTCAGATCAAATCTATGCTTGTTGGGGTGATCCCTTCCTCAGATCTATGAGCTAGAAGCTCTAAATTTAGCTTCTCAATCCTCCAATGATGATTAAAACTGCTGCAACAAAACTTCATGTGAAAACTGTGCTGTGAGGGAAAGAGAGGCCTTCTACATGCTGAAAAATGTTGTAATAAAATCCAGGCTGATGGAAAGACTGATGGCAATGTGAAGGAATGATCCTTCACTAGATTTCTAGCTGAAGTACTAGCAACTTCCTTCCTCCTTTTTGATCTGCAATATGGACAACGTTATTCCTGAAGGGAATAATGATGCTAGGAGGTCAATAAATTTTGGCCTGATGCCAGATCTACAATGGGGCTCTGGGAATGCTAATCTATAAGCCCAAGTGATGGGAATAATCCCTCACCTTGTTCTCCAACTGAGGTACTGAAGACAACTTCCACTTTCCAAAATGATCTTCAGAAATCTGTAGATTTCTGAATATGAATGTTCTGCATAAATTAGAAAAAGGAAATGGCACTTAAATCCTGATGTATAATGAAGTAAAATCCTCTTTCTAGAGCTACTCTAAGAAAGAGGTGGGATTCCCGCCCGAGAACACCCTGTGCTAAACAACACCTGCAATCTTTGCTAAACAACCCAAGAATGCAGTGGAATGTCACTTGAAAATTCCATATCTAAAAGATCATACATGAAATAATCCAAGATGCCTTTCACCTTTGCCTCCATCTCCTTTATAATGTTTGAGCCTCCTCAAGCCTTGGCCCTAATCTCAACTGCGCAGTATCATGTGGACAAGATCCTTCAAGTGGGATTGCACTGTTTGACCAAATCAACCAAACAGTCTAGGTGTAAAGTACACCTCCTCCATCATGTGTGCTTCATTTGCACATGATCCTCCATCACTTGATCATGAATGCTCAATGATCCTTTGTTTGACATCTTCAAGATCTTAGTTGACTGAATCAACCCTCCATGATCTTTCGCATTAAATGAGACATGATCTCCAATCACATTCACATTAGTAGTTGCTCAACTACCTATTTTTGCATATCTAGGCTAAATTAATCCACATTCACACACACAAAGTGGATATTTATTCTTATTGAGGATTGTGGGTCCCTCCACCCTTTTATTTACTTAATTCATTAAGAAAATCAAGGACTCTAATATTCCAAATGTGATGTGAAAACTTTGGAATATTACATTATACTTTTGCATAATATCCATCTCTTTGTCTGATGGTTTACTTGAAGAAGACACTTCAACACTATGCTGATTTTGAATCATCTGAGTGTTATATATTGAAGGTTGGCGAGTTTCTTCAGAAACTGCAGGAGGTGCATTGTCTTTCACCACTATATGAGTATCAAGGATTTCAATAGTTTCAACTTGTTCAGTTACAAGATTTAATTTTGGCTTCTTCCTGTACATTAATTTGAACTTAGTTTCAGTGGTAGTTTCAGCTGTATAGGACCCTTATTTTCTGCCTCTCTTAGAGTTCCTATCCTATGGGGCTGAAGTCTCCATAATTGAACCAGTTTCTGCTGGTTTCTCCAACTCTTTCAAAGTGTTCTCCAACTATTCAGACTGATTGGAGTACTTCTCTATATCTGGAATGGACTCATGTACATTAGGAGTTAATTTACATTTGACTCTTAACTTGCTTATTACTCCTAAAGGATCATAATACCACTCGAAACTTCGACTGAACTTAAATTCCTACAAATATTTTTCTGCTTGTGGACTTGCATCTCTACTATTGCAAATAAAAGGACCAAATTGATTCTTTATCTTAAACTATGTATTATTTTTGGATGATAATAAATTTATTCCATTAGAGTTAAGGATATGCCTGATATATTCAAGTGCAAATAACCTCCTTGGGAGGTATTTGGGCAGCTTATATGGAAAAATATTAGATCCATATACCTTAATCTCTGTGTGGTTTTGGTAAATGTACCAATCTCCAGTCCTACTATGTTCTGATAACTACAGGACCCTTTTAATCTCCTCACTGAATCTTGGTTAAATGTTGTTGTTCAACATGTTGACAATAGGATAAATGAATGAGTCAATAAAGTTTGTGTAGGTGAATTCTACTGAATCCTCCCTAACTAAGGAAGTCCAAAATATTACTGACTATGGGTTAAAACATATTTCATTGAAATTGGAATTAAATAGTGAATATATAATTTCAAAATAACAAAAAAAATTCAATTTTATTAATGTCCTTGTAATAACAATTTTCCCTTTTTAATGAAATATATGTTGTTACCTTCAACATCCAGTTTTTGAAGGCTTATTGCAAATATTTCAGCTTGAAAATATAAGAACATGTGAAACAGGACAGAGGTATACTTGAAGACTCCCTCTTAAGTCATTTTTACAAGCTGTTCATGAATTGTATCAGCAAGGTACTAGGAAAAAATGAATATGGTAGCAAGAGGTTGACCAGGGGAGAAAATAGAAAGAAACCCTAGGACTGAAGAATCAACATGCTCATCAGTGAAATAATCCAGAATACATGATATCATTGTAACGATATGTCTGGTTCTCTCAGAGAAAATAGATGTTGGATAAGGAGGATTAGTCTTGGGAGTTTCTACTAATGAGGGGACGAATGTTTGGAATATCTAGAACCTCTTGCGAAAGTCTATATTCAAATATAAATATGTAAGCATATCAATAGATAGAGGGGTTTCATCAATTCTAGGTTGAACTTGCAACATATGATTAATTGACTCAGTTGTGATAGTGAACATAATATCTTTACTAGGGGTTACAATGGCTCTTTGAACAGGAAAATAACAAGTTTGGCAAATTCTAAAAATCTCTGGACACTGGAAGGTCTATGGGACTACATACTTGGGAAAATTGTAATCCCAAAGGAAAACCTCAACAGCTTGGTCAATATATTTGTCATGGCTCCAATAGTGGAGCTGAAGAAGGTCAAACTCAGAGGCAAGGTCACTAATTTTAAAATCTCTGCCTTCCAAAGGTGTGTGTTCCACATCTACAACTGAAGGTTGCAGGGGATTTACTGTTACAATAACTTGGGAAGACATATTTATTAATTTTAATCAATCGATTACTCTTTTGATTTAGAAAAGAAATTTCAGGCCTTTAGGAGCACTTGTGAAAAATATTTACAGTTTGCAGAAGGGTTTGGGGAAATCAATTGATCAAATATTACTCACTGTGATCAAAATAGTCTCAGGCCTTGGGAATTCTATGAAAAATGCCTAGGGTCTTCAGAAAAAGAATTGGGAATAAATAGGGGTTTTATTTTGGTCTGTAAAGGCTCCTAAATTGATTCAATTACTTGTTACTTTCTTGCTGTAAGTATAGGCCCAAGCACTGAGGAATACCTAGAGGAAATGAATATTTTGGTTTGCATAATGAGTTCTCTGAGGCAATGGAGGCTTTCTTAGGTTTCAGTTGTCTTTATACTATTTTAAAAAGGTTTTGCAGCATCTTTGGTAGCAAGATTTGTTGAATTGTGGTGTAAAGGGCTTGAAAACAGTTCGGTAGCTATTCTTTAGCTCAGGAATAGGTCGACAATGCTCTGTATGTGGAAAATGTAACCGAAATAATGGTGAAAGAATGGAAAGGGAGAATTTATGCATTTTTAACCAACAATGGTTAAAAATTAATGTGCAGGGTCAATTCAAATGGGAGCAGTGGTTTTGATAATGAGCGCAAAATACCGTTTGGTAGTTTTCGCATCGATAGAAGGTGCTAGGCATTATTATTTCTGAGGATGCGATGCAATGAAATACTGCCACATAGCAAGGAGCGGGGCTCCGAAAAGTTCTTATTTAAAAAGGTCTTGGAGTGGTTAAAGATCGGGCTTTCGGGCATGCGATAGAGATTACTGGCCATTAGATCTGGTCAATCTAGATTTGATGGATGGGCAAATGGGAATGAACTTTCCAGGATTAGATAGGCGTGGGGCCCGGGTTATATTACATGCGTTAAAATTAAAACTATATGTTATAAAATAAAATATGGGTTGGGGATAATATATATATGCAGGAATTAATTAAATATAGTATAAATGTGTATTATAAAGGGATTTAATACATATGGGAGTGTTAAGAATATACAGTGAAATGTTTAATAAGTGCGGGTTTTATACACTAAGTTTTAATGTAAAAATTTGTATCGGGGAGGGATGTTTAGTAGTGGGACTCGATATATGATTTTAAATAAATACTTAGGATAAATGTATTTTTGGTTTTTTTTTTTAATAAAGGGAAATTATTAAAGGGAATTTTACTTTTCCAAAGATAATATGCTTTTTAACTTAGGAAAAGGGATTTTTGTAAGGAAAAATGAGTGATCTAATGGGGAAAGGTTAATATGAAGGGGGAGGGGTATTTTTACAAAGGAAATGACTTTGAGAATGAACTTAGTAATAAGAAATAACAATTTTTTGTTGTTCATGCCTTGTCAAAACTGCTTCTGCCTACCCATCATCTACCCTAATATTTTTTCTTCATTTATTTAGGTTTTTTTGAGCTTGCATACCCTTTATCTTTTCTTTTCAATAAGAAAACTATCTATTTCTAACCTTATTACTTCCAATGGCTCATATTAAACTGTTGAGTTCATTTATTATTCTCTACCTAACTACTGATCTGCCAAGGTTAAACAGTTTGGCTAGATATTTATTCTCTATCTATCAACATGAAATTTAAAACATGAAAAAAATTCAAGTTTAAGTTGTTTGACTATCATGGATTGTGGCATTTATGACAATATGCACACAATCTTATTTTGCAAAATACAGTAAAAAGTAGTGGAATTTGAATTTGCATCACTTTTAGGATCTGTTTTTATCTCTTTTTTGGTGGGGTTCATGTCTTACATTCTTTTTTGATATTTTTCTTTTATTAGTCCTTTGATTTTTATTTTAGGACTTTTACCCTCTTTACATTTTTTATTTTTAATATGGGAAATTTTTTTTGTAGAGAGAAAAAGTATGTACATATTACAAGACTAATCATAGTCAATTCAAAATTATGAATCCTATTATTATATGACCCTAACAGTGGCTCCACATGGGGATGGCCTTTACTGGTGAAATGTCAAGAACTTTAAGATCATGAGCCTTTGAAATTTAATTGTGATTGCCTTGAATTGTTTTCTGAGCTCTGCTTTATTCATACTTATGATATTTTGTATTTCAAAGCTTAGGGTCTTCTCTCCGAGCTTCAACTTTGTAAGAAAAACATCCAATCCAATCTAAACTCTGCGATGTTATGTACAATGAAAAAAGTAAACAAAGTGAACTAATGTTAATCTAGGTAAAAGTAATGCTTCAGCATCCTACCATTGAGTGGTCCTCCTGGTAGATTTGATCCATCTATTTCCTTAAAAAATAATGCATTTTTACCTCTGTAACCATAAATGATATAGGGGCCTTTCCATAGGAAATCAAATTTTTCATGTTTACCCTTTTCTTCTCTCCAATAATCCCACTTAAGTACTTTATCTCCTATGTAAAAATCATCATCTTTGGTTTTCTTGTCAAAAATATTCTTAATTTTATCTTGAATAACTTGTGATTTGACATAAACCTCTTCCCTAGTCTGCTGCAAGTGTATGGTCTGATTTATCCTTCTCTGAATATCATTTGGTTCAACCTGCAGTTCTTGGATCATCTTCATCACTAGCACTCCTAAAGAGGATGGAAAAAAAACATCCATTCCATCTACTAGTTGATAAGGAGATGCACCAATGGAATTCTTTGTAGTTAATCTGTCTGCCCATAAGGCATTGACCAACTTTTTGTTCCAAGACTTTTTATTGTCTTCTAACAGTTTCTTCATGATAGTTACTAGGATTTTGTTGGAGGTGTTAGCCACCTATAAAATTTGTTATACCAAAAGGTGGCTAAATTTTTTTTTTTTGAGCCTTAATGGAACAAATTTTATTGCAAAAAAGCGTTGGCTCTTGAAGACTCTTGAAGGCCTCATGCCTCTGTCCAAAATCTTCCCTACTGTGCCCATTTTATACTCTGGAATTCTGCTAATTTCATGAGGAAAAACTGCTGCAAAATCATCCATTTCCCCTACTCCTATATTGAAAAACTAACCTTCATTTCTGCTCCCCCTTTTCCTCCATAGAACTCCTATATTTTCATGATTCCCTTTCTTCCATTCATAAAAATCATTTTACATAGTTTAAAACTCATTTTTAAACTGTACCGAAACCCCCCAAAACCCTTGTAAAACTAGAAAAAATCATGCAAAATACATATTTTGTAAGATAAGGGTTTAAGACCCCTCGGGAAAAAATCATAAAACACTTCCCCCACATGCCCGTGCCCTACAAACCAGGCACTAACCCCTCATAGTGATAATCGCATCGCAAACTTTGAAAATGGTTAGATCAAAAAGACCGAAGTCCTATTTGCGATTAGCCCATTTTTGTATATGCCCTGGGCACGTTATATTACATAGGGACCATGAGCCCCGCAGATGGGCGCCAAACCATATGATAAATAAAACCATCCCGACACATGAAACCTTTCTTTGTATTATTTTTTGTGTTTTTTGCAGGGTTGAAAAGGTTTCTGCCGATGCATAGCTTAATTTGCTCCCCACCGTTGATCTAATCTGCAGATTGATGGTCCACAAATCAATCGCCCTGGTGGTCCCCACGGTTACGTACTGTACAAAACCAGAGTAGTTTTCATCACACCGCCTTTGTGGGGTAAGCGGTATATCTTATTCAAGCGCAATCAATGCCACAGGCCCACACGTGGCCGTGGACGGTTTGGGGATGCCGCCCTCCTCGGGCATTAAATATCGATTGTGAGCTCAACGCGATATTGATGTGCGTCGTCTGATCTGAGGTCGGCTCATCGGACGTTGATCGCACTCAAAATGAGCTCGAGGGATAAACTAAGGTACGACACATTTCTCAAAACATCTCTGTCGTCGATCTGATCTGCAGATCGACAGCCCACAATCAGTCGCATTGGTCCCCACGGCCACGACAGCAGTCAGCAGTCCCACAGAACCAGTGGTCCCAACGCATAGTTAGCATCCACGCGACAGCAGCGGATTGGAGCAGGTCTTGTTCGGCTACCCGCATGGTCGTGAAATCCAGACCCAGGGAACTTTATATGGGGGATTTCATAAGGATTTTGGGTCACAAACACCCCAATGTCAGCAAACTCCTTTTGTGACCCGAAATGGTTATAAAACTTGGTTTTATCAAAAGTTTGAAGTCCGGGTATATTATTTGATAAACGGTGATTATATGGTTTCCCCATTGTGCTAAAGAAAAAGCCGAAGGCTTGGGTTTCAATTCTTGCGCCTTAGATTTATTAAAGAGAAGCCATCTATGGTTCAATTTTTCGTGCCTCATCAATACTCCAAAGGCATTGATGCCTCACGAGCCCTGCGCAGCAGTACACACCAACTGAACACAGTAAATGAATCAAAAATCAAAGAGTATCAGTGTTGAAGACAGAATGCACTAGAATGGAATATTAAAGACAGATCTAGGGAGATTGCGGCTAAGATTGATTATCAAAAGCCTAATCCTCCAAATTAAGACACAGTTAAAATGAAATCAAATTTTTTATCAGATAGCATGGCCTTCACCTCCACATCTGAGGCAAATTGATTCCTCCCAGCTACCACAGTGCCATATGTGCCTCAAAGCATTCAAACTGAGGCCAAAGTTATTGATCAAGATCCGATATTTGCCTCAGCACAGCCAGAAAGTTAATTCTGCAAATAAAATTAATAATAGAATATCAGCATAGTTACTTCAACATAACAGAGAGCCTCAAAAGTCAAAAAGAGCTCCCACCAAGCTTAAATCTTAATGTAAATTATTTAATACAGAGGACACCTATGTAAGCTTCTTCATCGAGCCCCCCAAAGGCCGAGAAGCCATTCATTCTATATTAATTATCTTTGGAGATATTTTATCATATCTCACCTCCTCATTCTTCTATAAATACTACTGGAGAAGATGAGAGAGGGGTTGGTTGATCACTAGTTTTAATACTGAAACTCTCTGGAATAATACATAGTCAGTTGAATTTGAAGAAGAAATTGAAGTCTTGGAAGCCCTGATGATGATGTTGCATGCTTGTTTTTGAGAAGGCTCTATCATTGGATCCATGAGCTTGGCTGTTGGTGAAGTATTATGATTTTTTTTATGTTTTCTCCTGTTTTCATTCTGTTCCATAATTTCTTACTACAGTAGGTTGAAATTTTTAGGCTAAGAAATGACTCCTGGAAGAACCTTAGACCTGTTCATCCTTCACTATTTTATGTTTTCTTCTGCTGAGGTATTTTAGAGTCTTTTATCTCTCTCTTTAGTCCTCATGCTTGTTTATTTCTATGATAGTTCAAATAAGTTGGTTTCAGCATGATTTATGGTTCTCCCTGCTTTTCTGCTGCCACTTAAATGCTGTTATTCAAGTCTCCCTTTGAAATATTTTTGTTTATAGTGAGCCAAAAAGGTTTGTTTTGATCTTGCCCTTTATGCTTACTTAAACAATTTTCTTTAAGGTCTTTGTAGTTGTAATCATAAATGTGTTAGGTGTTCCCTCTTCTATGACTGCAATTATCAGTGAATCTTTTATGTTTTCTAAGTCATTTGAAATAAAATCTTTGAGGAAATAGGGTGTTCCCCGAATATTAGATTTCATTTTAAAAGTTGTTTTGAAGTCATTATTTGCTTAAAGAGTGGTTTGTAGAATTCATGGCCAGCCCTGTCTATCATATACCTCTTTATTGTTCAAGTTATACTTTCAAATTCCCTTTGTTGAGAATTTAAATTCTCTTTCCAAATCATTGATGTCCATCTCACTTCAAAAACCAAAGGATCTTGTGGCCAAGTTATATTTTCCCTCTGATATCCCATATCCATTGATAAGTTTGTCATAAACTCATTTTGACTCCATTTCCCAATGAAGATACTACTTCCTCTTTCTACCTACCTTTCCTAGACCTTTCATATTCTACTGTATCAATTCAACCAAACAAACAATCAAACACCTGCACTTAATAACTAGTCTAAAACCAATACTCTAAGCACACAAGATAAACCTTTGCAAGCAAGCTTTTGAGAGATCCCTCTCTGAGAACAGGAGGACTAGATCCTGTAACTCTAAAGATTGGTTTTGATGTTGCCTTGTCTTTTGATTTTCCAAACTATCAAAACACGGGACACCAACATAATGGCAATCACGGTGGGACCCTGAGCAAAATCTTCAAAATTAAAAACTCACTGTCTAGTATAACATAAGTAACCTTTTTCAAGCACTACCAAGCATAACGGTAATCATGATAGGACTTATTTTGAATCGGTGACAAACTAAGTAACCCTTAGGATTCTCTTAGAACCTTATCAAACCTTGAAGGAATCAGTTACCAAGCCATAAGAGTGAACTCTATATGTTTTGACACCCTAGCTAAGTGTTAAGTCAGATTTAGGACACTCTTATAACCTATAAGATCAAGAAACTCAGAAAAACCCAAAAAATTTCAGTTTGGCTTCATAATAAACTTGGTGGTGGACCATAAAACCTTTTACCTCCAAAAGAGCTAAAACTTTCCACCTGGTGACTCCACAATCCTAAACAGACCTTAAGACTCCACTGGGAAGACCCATAATCTTTGTAACATCATACAAACTCAGTTAGGAGGCTTTAGGATTAAATTTTTCTTGTTTTAAAAAGATCAGTTAGCCTCTTAAAGATTGTCATATTTGGTTAAACTTTTCTTTTAAGCTGGGTTCGAAAGACACAACATAATGGCTCCTAGAAATATTTATACTAGAGCCTTCCCTGACCCAAACCCATCGGAAATAGTTGAAAACCCTGAAATTATACTTAGGGGGTCTCCTAAGATTAAATTTTCAACTGTTTTCAGATCACCCTTGAGAGCTAATTCAGTTCCTGAAAATCTTGCAGCTCTACACCAATCACAAGTCGACTTAATAAATCCTTTTAGAACTAGGTCTCTTGATGATATAATTCAGATCAACTCTGAGTCTTCACTTTTATCCCCAGAAAAAAGTGAACATCTTGGTAGTAGAGAAACCACACCACCTGATTTACATTTCCTTCTCAATTTAGGTGTCTCTCATCCAAGATCAACTCAACAATCTATCCCCGGTACATCCACATATGTCCATCCAACATCCACTATCCAAATCACTTCATTGCAGCCAACTTTCCCTTTCACCAACCCACCCCTTGTAAATCCACCTTTCTTTCTAGCCATGGCAACATGGTATTCCCCATTAGTGTTACCACAACCTATGCTTCCCTTACCAAATGATTACCAATCGAAAATCCCTCATTTAACTGGAAAAGAGTCTACAACAGCTCAACATCATGTAGATAGGATGGAAGATGCTTTCGATTACATGGAGATAGGAGAAGAAACTGTGAAGTTGAGAATCTTCGCCCAAATTTTAGGAGGAGATGTAAAGAAATGGTTTAAAAACTTACCTCCTAATAGCATAAATGATCTCCCTGCCTTGCATCAAACATTCATCAACAAATGGGAACTCAAAAAGAATCCTCTTCAAATACTAGCAGAGTACAACAGCCTCAAGAGAAATCAAGGGGAGAGTGTTCATGACTACTCCACTAGGTTCAACAGCGTTTAAAATGCTCTTCCACCTCACATGAAACCTCCTCAAGGCATGGCTTTGGTAAGGTATCCCGAAGGCCTTGATGCTGAAATGACTTATCAGTTAAGGGAGAGAGATTACTTAACCTTAGAAGACATGCAGAAAGGAGCTATGAGCGTAGAAGCAAACATAATTGAAAAAATAAATAGGTTGAGATTAGAGAAGAGGGTAACTTATAAAGATGACCTACTAACCTCAACCTCAACTTCTAACACAAAAATCGACAACCTAGTGAACGTAATGGAGAGGATGCTTGAAAATATTAATTTGAATGACAGATTTCCCCCAAAAGAACCTCAAAAAAACCAAAATAGAAATAGAAATCAGAATTATAGAAGAGAAAACAATCAAGACAAATAGAAGGAAAGTGACCAACAGATTAGACCTTCCTTCCAACAAAACTATGTAGATCAATATGAAGAAGATAGGGAGTTGGAAAGGTTGGGAGAAGCTCATGTAAACTTGATTGGATCAGACAATGGGGATGATGTTTTCCTCACTGAGGAAGAACAAGGTTCCTTCTCTGATCACAAAACAAACACCTATGAAGAGTTTGATGACTATAGATTGGGTTTTGAAAATGCAATCATGGAGGTGCACAAACAATACGATCTTAGGAGCAAGGGGAACATAGATAATTCAAAGGATAAGAACACTAATATTGCTATCAAGAAAAACACAGAAACTCATCCCAAAAAGACAGCAGAAAAAAACCAACATTTTGACCAGGAAACCAGCCATAAACAAAGACAAAGGTGTCCAGCCAAATGTTGAACAGAGTACCCCTAGCACTTCAGTTAGTGGTCCTAATAAAACTGTCCCAATTACCAGTCCAAACAAGGTTCAGCAAATCAAAATTGCTAAAAATAATTCAATTGAAAAGATAGATGTAAATATGAACAAGTCAATTGTTCCTTTCAGCCTTGAGGGAGAGATTGCTAAGATAAAAATTACCATTCCCCTATCTGAATTAGTAACCCAAGAAGTGTACAAAAACCAAGTTTTGAAAGCTTTGAACTTAGGAGGTGTTACTGACACCTTGAAATTAACAGATGACAAACCTGAGTTGTTGTTTGGTCCAGAAGTTGAAGGAAAATACCAAGAAGGGGTTGTCCCTCCCTTCTATGTTATCTTGAACATACACGAGAAAATTTTTCACATTGCCATGTTAGATTCAGGAGCTTCACACAATCTAATGCCCAAGGTGGTACTGGAAAGCTTAGGCTTAGAAATTACTAAACCATACAAATACTTTTATTCCTTTAACTCAAGCAGAGTCAAATGTCCGGGTTTAATCAAAGATTTGTGTGTTAACTTATCCCAAATCCCTGCTAAGAGTTTAGTCATGGATATAGTTGTAGCTAACATTCCCGCTAAGTATGGCATGCTCTTATCAAGATCTTGGGGAGCCAAACTTCAGGGAAGCCTTCAAATGGACATGTCTTATGCCACCATCCCTGTTTTTAACCAAAACAGAAGACTATACAGGGAATCTCACATGAAGTACATGGTGAGAAATATATACAAACCAAACAACTCTTCAATCTATTATATTCTATCAAGTTTAGATTCCTTTATCTTATGTAATGAAGATGAAATCACTCAACAAGATAAGGAAAACATATACCGAATCAGCTCATCAGAACAATCAAATCTTCCCTTGAATCAAATTCAAAACATTGACAATCAACAACAACAAGAAAATGAAAATGGGTCAAATATACTTTGGACAATAAAATTTGATGGATCCTGTAATAAGACAAGTGCAGGGGCATGTGTTTGGATTCAAAATACGAATCAGAGTTTTTCATATGAATTAGATTTCCCATGCACTAACACTATTGCTGAGTATGAAGCACTTCTCCTAGGCTTACAATTGCTTAAAAAATTAGAAGCCCAGAGGATATCAATCTCAGGAGATTCTAAACTTATCATAAGACAAATCAAAGGAGAATACTCTGCTAGAAATCCAAGGCTCAGGGAATATCAGAACGTTGCCCTTTATTTATTGAAAACTTTTGAAAAATACGAACTTGTTTTCATTCATAGAGCACTGAATCATCTAGAAAATGAACTCGCCTTCAATGCCAGCAATTGCCAAATACCTGAGATAAACGAACAACTTAGCATAAAGGTAAAACACAGGCCTACTGTGCCTGATAACGAAGATCATTGCAAAGTGTTTGACTCTGACAAACACATAGGTGATTTCTTAAAATCAGAAAATGATTTCGACATACCAATAGCAGAATCCAGCCAAAAGGAAAATTGTTTTTATATTGAACAAATCCCAGAAGTTGAAATGACATATTCTGCTGATATAAATCATTATGAAGATCCTTTTGAAGCAGAGATAATTGACAACGCAGACCAAGATGACTTGGAAATTCTACAATGCAAAAATGATAAAATTCCAAGAGGTCTCACACCTTTAGAACACCTTTTTTATTTTAACGATGTAGCCAAAGAACCGAGAATAAAGCCCATGGAAAAAAATGTAGAAGAGAATAACATAGGCAGTCTAGCAGAACCCAAGATGATTAAACTGTCCAGCACTCTCCCAGCTCACATAAAATCGCAATATATAGGGTTATTCAAAGAGTTTAGAGATATTTTTACTTGGGGATACAAATATTTGAAATCATATGATATCGGCATCATCCAACACAAAATTCCCCTCAAAGAAAATCAAAAGCCTTTTAAACAAAAGTTGAGGAGAATAAATCCTCTCTTACTACCTTTAGTTAAGGCAGAAATTGAAAAGATGCATAATGTTGGGATCATTGTACCAATTAGATATTCAGAATGGGTATCAAACTTAGTTTCTGTTAGAAAGAAAACATGCGAAATCAGGCTCTGTATTGACTTCAGAAATTTAAACAGAGCCTCTTTAAAAGACAACTACCCCTTACCCAAGATGGACCATATACTTGAAAGGGTAGTTGGGTCAAAAAGGATATCCCTCTTAGATGGGTTCTCGGGTTACAACCAGGTGTTAGTGCTCCCAAGTGATCCAATCAAAACTGCTTTTACCACACCTTGGGGCACCTTTATGTATGTCAAAATGCCTTTCGGATTAATGAATGTGGAGGACACCTCTACTGGAAGGCCACAACAAACAAAATTCTTAGATCTGGTTACTATTGGCCTACCCTTTTCCAAGACACTCAGAAGTTGGTCATGTCTTGCCATAAGTTTCAAATCTTTGATGGCAAAAGAAAACTTCTTCCCTTACCCTTACATCCTATCAGAGTTGAGGCATCTTTTCAATAATGGGGTCTAGACTTCATTGGGGAAATCCACCCGTCCTCCTCAGCTCAACATAAGTGGATCCTCACGGCTACTGACTTCTTTACTAAGTGGATAGAAGTTATACCCTCCAGGAATGCTAATGACTATGTCATTATCAAGTTTCTTGAAACAAATATCCTATCCAGATTTGGTTGTCCCAGAAAAATCATAACAGACAATGCTGCTGCTTTTAAATCTAAAAAGATGGTTGATTTCTATTACAAATACCACATAACCTTGGGCCATTCCACTGCTTACTATCCCCAAGGAAATGGATTAGCTGAATCTTCCAACAAGAGCCTCATCAATATCAATAAAAAATTGTTGGAAAAAAATCAGAAATCATGGCACAGTAAATTGGTTCATGCCTTATGGGCTGATAGGTTAACTACAAAGAAATCAATAAATATGTCCCCCTATTAGCTAGTTTATGGCATGGATGCAGTCTTTCCCACCTCATTAGGAGTGCCAGTCATGAAGCTCCTTCAAGAAGTGCAGGTTGAAGAGAATGATATGCAGAGGAGAATCATTCAAACCATCCATTTACAACAGACAAAAGAAGAAGTTTATGAGAGAACACAGTTGGTCCAAGAAAATATGAAGAATATATTTGATAGGAGAAATAAGGCAGACAATTTCCAAGTTGGAAATATTGTTCTTAAGTGGGATTCAAGGAGAGAAGAGAAGGGAAAACATGGCAAGTTTGAGAACTTGTGGAAAGTTCCCTATATTTTTCATGTTGAAAGGGGTCACAATGCATTTTTCTTGAAAGAATTGAATGGAGAAGATCTATATTGAGGTCCTATCAATGGCAAAATTCTAAAGCATTACTTCTCCTAGGAATCATGAGTTTCAAAGCATTTTATTTTTTCATTGTAAATATCATAGTTTGAACATTGCATTCAAGGTTATAAAAATCAAAAATACAAAAACAAACAAAGAAAGAAAAGAGGGTAGATTGTAAAAACAAGAAAGGTATAGCCCCATACCAAAAAGAGAAACAAATCTGAAAGTGTGCAAGCTCAAATACCACTCCTAGAGAACACACTTCTAGTTAGTCAAACAGCCTAATCTTGACTAATTAGTTTTAAATTATCTGCTGATAGGATAGTGAATTCGATTTGCCAAAATATTTAATCTTGGTTTATCAGTAGATAGTTTAGGATAGAAATTAAAGGTTCAAACATGCTCAAAATAAGAACCTAAGTTCCCAAAGAGAATGACTCAAATCTGTTTCAAATTCTGAGTCAAAAAAGATGTAAATCTGGTTCCAATTAGCTCAAAATCTGAACCAGTTGACAAAGGAGAGACAACTCAAAACAAAAGTCAAAATAGAGTTGTAAAAGAGATGAAGGAAATGCTTTGAAATTTCAGATCCTAAGCCTTCCATTTTGTTTTAAATTTCTGCAAAATAAGACCTATGTGTAGCTTGTTTTTTATGCCATAGATCAGCAACAAGTTAGACTATTCAATCCTAACTTGTATGCTTTTAAATTTCTGTTGTAGAATGTAGAAAATAAAAATTTGTTGGACAGTTTAATCTCGACAGATAGTAGATTAGGTAGAGAATCATATGGGCTCAACTGTTTAATCTGAGTCCATGGAGAAATAAGGAGTAGAAATAGATTAGATTTCCTGCTTTCAAAAGAACAAAATGTTGTGAAAAGAGTTTGCCAATCCAAATGCGCTCTAAAGAAGGAAAAAATGTTAGATCTGTAGGATTGGGTAGGTAGAAAGCTTGTTGATGAAAGATCCATTGTTTTTATGACTGCTAACCTGATTTCAAAACAAAAGAAGATTGCCCAAGGAAAGGAAGGCATCCCAATGGATGAGGCACTGATCAGCGTCCCAGAGAATTCAAGTCTAGAGTTCTTGATGCCTTCAAGAAGGCACCATCCCCAAGTGGAGCCACTGTTAGCCACCTATAAAATTTGTTATACCAAAAGGTGGCTAAATTTTTTTTTTGGAGCCTTCAAGGAACAAATTTTATTGCAAAAAAGTGTTGGATCTTGAAGACTATTGAAGGCCTCATGCCTCTCTCCAAAATCTTCCCTACTGTGCCCATTTTATACTCTGGAATTCTGATGATTTCATGAGGAAAAACTGCTGCAAAATCATCAATTTCCCCTACTCCTCTATTGAAAAAATAACCTTCATTTATGCTCCCCCTTTTCCTCCATAAAACCCTTGTAAAACCAGAAAAAATCATGAAAAATACATATTTTGTATGATAAGGGTTTAAGCCCCCTTGGGCCAAAATCATAAAACACTTCCCCCACATGATCCTTCCCTACAAACTAGGTGCTAACCCTTCATAGTGCTAATCGCATCGCAAACTTTGAAAATGGTTAGATCAAAAAGACCGAAGTCCCGTTTGCGATTAGCCCCTTTTTGTATACGCCTTGGGCATGTTATATTACATAGGGACCACAAGCCCCACAGATGGGTGCCAAACCATATGATAAATAAAACCATCCCGACACATGAAACCTTTGTTTGTATTATTTTTTGTGTTTTTTTTAGGGTTGAAAAGGTTTTCGCCAGTGCATAGCTTAATTCGCTCCCCATCGTCGATCTGAACTGCATATCGACGGTCCAAAAATCAATCACCCCGGTGGTCCCCACGGTTACTTACTATACAAAAATGGAACAGTTTTCATCGCACCGCCTTTATGGGGTAAGATTATATCCGATTTGAGTGTGATCAATGCCATAGGCCGACACGTGGTCGTGGGCGGTTTGGGGATACTGCCCTCCCCAGGTGTTAAATATCGACTGTGAGATCAGCGCGATATGGATGTACATCGTCCGATATGAGGCCAGCTCATCGGATGGTGATCACACTCAAAAGGAGCTCATGGATAAACTAAGGTACGACGCATTTCTCAAAACATCTCCGTCGTCGATCTGATCTGCAGATCGATGGCCCACAATCAGTCGCCCTGGTCCCCACAGCCACGACAGCAATCAGCGGTCCCACAGAACCGGTTGTCCCAACGCCTAGTCAGCATCCACACAGCAGCAGTGGATTGGAGCGGGTCTTGTTCGGCTGCCCGCATGGTCGTGAAATCCGGACCCGGGGAACTTTATATGGCGTATTTCATAAATATTTCGATTCACACTTTCCCTGATGTCAGCAGGCCCCAAAGCAGACCTGGGGAACTTTATATGGTGGATTTCATAAGGATTTCGGGTCACAAACACCCCGACGTCAGAAAATGCCTTTTGTGACCCAAAATGGTTATAAAACTTGGTTTTATCAAAAGTTTGAAGTCCGAGTATATTATTTGATAAAAGGTGATTATATGGTTTTCCCATTGTGACGAAGAAAAAGCCAAAGGCTGGGGTTTCAATTCTCACGCCTTCGATTTATTAAATAGAAGCCATCTATGGTTCAATTTTCCGCGCCTCGTTAATACTCCAAAGGCATTGATGCCTCACGAGCCCTGCGCAGCACTGCACACCAACTGAACATAGTAAATGAATCAAAAATCAAAGAGTATCAGTGTCAAAGATAGAATGCACCAGAATGGAATATTAAAGACAGATCTGGGGAGATTACAACTAAGATTGATTATCAAAAGCCTAATCCTCCCAATTAAGACGCAGTTAAAAGGAAATCAAAGTGTTTATCAGACAGCATGGCCTTCACCGCCACATCTGAGGAAAATTGATTCCTCCCAACTACCACAGTGCCACTTGTGCCTCAAAGCATTCAAACAAAGGCCGAAGTTATTGATCAAGATCAGATATTTGCCTTAGCACAGCCAGAAAGTTAATTCTGCAAATAAAATTAGTAACAGAATATCAGTAGAGTTACTTCAACATAACAGAGAGCCTCAAAAGTCAAAAAGAGCTCCCACCAAGCTTAAATCTTAATGTAAATTATTTAATACAGAGGACACCTATGTAAGCTTCTTCATCGAGCCCCCCAAAGGCTGAGAAGCCATTAAGTTTGTATTAATTATCTTTGGAGATATTTTATCAGATCTCACCTCCTCATTCTTCTATAAATACTACTGGAGAAGATGAGAGAGGGGTTGGTTGATCACTAGTTGTAATACTGAAACTCTCTGGAATAATACATAGACGGTTGAAGTTGAAGAAGAAATTGAAGTCTTGGAAGCCCTGATGATGTTGTTGCATGCTTGTTTTTGAGAAGGCTCTATCATTGGATCCATGAGCTTGGCTGTTGGTGAAGTATTATGAACTGTTTTATGTTTTCTCCTGTTTTCATTCTGTTCCATAATTTCTTACTACAGTAGGTTGAAAGTTTTAGGCTAAGAAATGACTCCTTGAAGCACCTTAGACCTGTTCATCCTTCACTGTTTTATGTTTTCTTCTGCTAAGGTATTTTAGAGTCTTTAATCTCTCTCTTCAGTCCTCATGCTTGTTTATTTATATGATAGTTCAAATAAGTTGGTTTCAGCATGATTTATGGTTCTCCCTGCTTGTCTGCTGCCACTTAAAGGCTGTTATTGAAGTCTCCCTTTGAAATATTTCTGTTTATAGTGAGCCAAGGAGGTCTGTTCTGATCTTGCCCTTTGTCCTTGCTTAAACAAATTGTCTTTAAGGTCTTTGTAGTTTTAATCATAGATGTGTTAGGTGTTCCCTCTTCTATGACTGCAATTATCAGTGAATCTTTTATGTTTTCTAAGTCATTTGAAATAAAATCTTTGAGGAAATAGGGTGTTCCCCGAATCTTAGATTTCATTTTAAAATTTGTTTTGAAGTCATTATTTGCTTAAAGAGTGGTTTGTAGAATTCATGGCTAGCCTTGTATATCAAATACCTTTTTATTGTTCAAGTGATGCTTTTAAATTCCCTTTATTGAGAATTTAAATTCTCTTTCCAAATCATTGATGTCCATCTCATTTCAAAAACCAAAAGACCCTGTGGCCAAGTTAGATTTGCCCTCTGATATCCCATATCCATTGATAAGTTTGTCATAACCTATTTTTGACTCCATTGCCCAATGAAGCTACTACTTCCTCTTTCTACCTACCTTTCCTAGACCTTTCATATTATGTTGTATCAATTCAACCAAACAAACAATCAAACACTTGCACTTAATAACTAGTCTAAAACCAATACTCTAAGCACACAAGATAAACCTTTGCAAGCAATCTTTTGAGAGATCCCTCTCTGAGAACAGGAGGACTAGATCCTGTAACTCTAAATATTGGTTCTGATGTTGCCTTGTCTTTTGATTTGCCAAACTATCAAAACACGGGACACCAACAGGAGGATTCATCAAGTCCATTACCTTGAGGGTAATAGGCAGTGGAATGGCCAAGTTTAATGTGGTATTTTTTACAGAAGTCAATCATTTTATTAGACTTGAAAGCAGCTGCATTATCAGTAATGATATTTTTAGGGCATCCAATCCTAGACAGTATATTATTTTCAAGGAATGAAATGATGATAGAATCAATGGCTTGTCTAGAAGGAATGGATTCTATCCACTTTGTGAACTAATCAGTAGCTTTCAAAATCCATTTATGCTAGGCTGAACAGGGTGGGTGAATTTCACCAATGAAGTCTAAACTCCATTTTTGAAATGGTATTTTTGTGGAAATGGGTTTGAGGGGTAAAGGTAACAATTTTTCCTTCCCTTCAAATATTTGGCATTTGTGATAGGAGGTCACATACTTTTTAACATTTGAAAAAAGAGTGGGCCAGTAAAAACCTACCCTCAATATTTTATCATCTGTTGACTTCCAGTAAATATGTCCTCCACAGTCACCTGCATGAAACTCTTGCATAACTTTATCAACTTCATATTTAAGTAAACAATTATGTTGTATACCACCATGATATTTCCAAAACAAAGTGCTATCTATGATACAATACTTCATTACTTGAGTTTTCAAAAATATATATTTAGTTCTAGATAAGCCAGGAGGAGCTTGTAAATTTAGTAAAACAAATATGTTATCTACATACCAAGGTGAATCAATGAAAGCTTCACTGATCTGTGGAGTCGCCATCTCTTCCTGATCATCTAATTGAGCAATAAAATTTATATCCAAGGTCTGACAGTTCGATTCAGCCATGAGTTTGGCTATACCTTGGCCTTTAATGAGTTTAGTAGGCTTTATTTCTATGACATGTTCCAAAATAGTGGAAATCCACTTGCCTCTCTTTCCATCAAGCCCATTCTGAGTCAGAATGTCCTTAACTACTGAATTTGGAACATTTGCAATAATGTGTGAAGACAAGATGTATACTCTAAAGTCTTTGATAGCCTTTACTAAAGAAAATTATTGTTCCTCCATTATGTTATACTTTAGTGTGGCATTTCTTAAGGCTTTGCTGAAAAAAGAAATAGGTTGTTCATAACCCTATTCATTCTTATGCAATAAGACTGTCATAATTGTATGTTCTGAAGCAAAATAATAAATAATAAATTGTTTTTTGAAATCAAGACTTATTAGGACTGGTGTTTTTGTAAGTGCTTGTTTGATTGATTCAAAGGATTGTTTGGCCTCTACTATTAATTTAAGTGTTGAATCTTTCTTTAACATGTTATTTAATTCTCTAATTAATTCCGCTAGATTAGAAATGAGTCTTCTAAGAAAGTAAATATTACCTAAGAAAGCTTGTAATTCCTTGATATTTCTAGGATGACTTATGTTTAGAATTTCCTCTATTATAGTAGGGTCTATCCTAATTCCCTCTTTTGAAATAATATGTCCTAAAATTTTACCTTCTTCAAGTCCAAAGAGTGTCCTTTTGGGATTCAAAGAAATACCAATTTTTTTGCATTTAGTAAACACTTGTCTCAGATTATCTAAATTTTCATTGTCTGTTTTTGAAAATACAATAATATCATCTAGATAAATTACAAGAAAATCATGAATTTCTTTGGAAAAATCTATGTCCATAGCTCTCTGAAATGTAGCTCCTGCATCCATTAATCCAAAAGGAATTTTTACATACATGAAATTACCCCAAGGAGTAGTAAATGTTGTCTTTGGTTGGTCTTCTAGATGAACTAAGATTTGATTATATGCAAAGAATCCATTTAGCAATGAAATCCTGGATGATCCACCTACCCTCTGTAAAATATGATCCATTTTGGGGAGAGGATAGTTATATTTTAGGGACACGATGCTTAAGTTATGGAAATCAACACAAAGTCTGATTTCCCCTATTTTCTTCGTAGTGGGAACTAAGTTTGAAACCCAATTAGAATATCTGATAGGCGCAATGATCTGTGCTTCATACATCCTCTTTACCTCTTTTTCAATAAAAGGAATAAGAACAAGATTTATTCTCCTAAACTTGTGTTTAAATGGTTTATGATCCTATTTGATAGGTATTTTGTGTTGAATGATGCTGGTGTCATAGGATTTAAGGTCTTCATAACTCCATGCAAACATATCTTGAAATTCTTTAAACAAAGCTATATATTTCAGTTTTTCTTCTGAAGGTAAAGCTTTGGAAAGTTTGATAAGCTTAGGTTTCTCTTCTGTTCCTATACTAAACTCTTATATATATGATTTTAATGGTTCCATTTTTGGTTTTCTTGCAACATCATTTGAATCAAAATGTAATATTCCCAAATAGGGAATGCAACAATACAAGTCAGGTATGCAGGAAAATAACGCATTTCATCCAAAGCAAAGCAGGAGGCTAATAAAGAGACCTTTAAAAAGTATTTATAGCAGAAAAATAGATGTATAATGAGGCCCATAAGATTCATAGCTGGAAATACAAGTCACCAATAGAAGAAAATCCCTCAAAAGAGGTGTTGCAACGACATGTATTGATTGAAAATGCATTGACAACATTATTTAATGGGCTGCAAACAAATATTGATTACACTTTAGATCTAGAGCATATAAGTGCATGAAAATTAAGATCTATAACAGATCCATACACTATAGAGGCTCCTCTTTCTATTCCCCTTGGGGTTTTGAGCAAAACACCATGTACAAGCAGAAAATATGAGATCTAAGTATGCAGATCTACAAAAATATTCAAATATTTAGAAGTATTCAGAAATATGCAGATCAGATCTGAAATTTACAATGTATAGATCTCCTCCAATGGATCTCCAAAGTGAAGGGCAGATACCCAACACTTGAAAACCAACTCTTCAAATGATGTGCCAAAAGACCCTGCAACAACACTTACAGGAATAACGCAGTTCTGGAAGCAATACTACGCTGTAGGGTTTAGAACATGATTGCCCACATGCCAAGATTTGAAAATGATGCTCCAATGATCCAATACTCCCTTTCCAATGGGATAGATGCCTTCCCAAATGAAAGGAGCACTAGAATTATCTAGATCTGAGTAGATCTAGCCTCCACTTACTGCAGTGTTCAAAGACAACCAAAACTTGAACAGAATCTGCATTATAGTTGGAAGAAGAAGCTTGGCCTTCAACTAGATAATGGACTATGTAGTACAAACTCTCCCAAGGGATACTCAATGGGAAGAGGTGGGATTCTCGATCAAGAACACCCAATGCTAAACAAAATTTTCAATCTAGGCTAAAAAACCAAAGAAAGCTCTATGTCTAAACATAAAAGATATCAAAATATCATAATCATCAACAACCATCTCATGCTTCCATCCTCTTCCTTTCATAAGTTAAGAGCTTGTAAACCCTAAACTGCCTACATTGAAATCACTTCTTTCACATAAGCCATCTCCATATAAAACTTCACTGTGCCTCATTGATGGCCACTCCTCCAAGAAAATTCTATAGATTTGGTCAAGGTTGACCGAGTCAAAACATCCAGCCCCTTTCACACCCAACGGTGCTTGCTTACATAGCCAAATTTAGCCTTTTTCACATTTGGCATTGATTTATTTACTGTTTAGGAGTTTTATGAACCTAATTTACACTTTTATTCATGTAACATAAAAATAAAACAAAAATGAATATTCCTATTAGCTTAGGACTAATTAGGAATATTACAGTCCTCCCCTCCCAAATGTTGCTTGTTCTCAAGAAACTGATAAAGTGAGTGTTACAACTCTTCTCCTCCTCCATTGGTGACACCAACATGCGATAAGCTTCTTCCATAAGCTAAGTGTTCACCAATCCATCCCTCCATGAATTACTCCTCCAAAGTTCGCATGTGATGTAAATAGTCCATCCCATAAGGAGACAATAGCTCAATTGAAACAAACATGGCTGAACCAATGCTCTCCTTGAAACGTGTAGCATAATACACATAGAGAGTCTCCATCCCATGAGGTACATACATGCCTCCCATCCTCCCTCCATACATTCCCATAAAAATTACAAGTACATCATCAATGTATGGGATCAAAACAACATACATACAAACATAAATTTGTGCATATGGAGGTGCGTCATAGTCCCACATGTGGAACCAGTGTAGTGCATCTCCTGCCTGCATCAGATATAGATGTGGTAAGTGGTTTTCCCACCACTTAATTGCTATCCATGTCATCTCACCATGGCTAAAATTCTGAGATATATTTGGTGCCTTAGGAGTGCACCTATCATGAAACAAAATCCCCTTTGTCCTTCAAGGGAGTGGCCAAGTTCAGAAATTTTTGTGGCCCAAAGTTGGCCATGAATTTTGTAAGGTACAACACTCCTTCTTGGAGTCATGGCCTGCATATACATGGTAAAAGAATACATACAATCAGAAAATAAAACATGATTTACATGAGTATGCTCTTCACCAACAATCCTCTTCATACAAATGGAGTGGTGCATGAATCTATCCCCTTCCTCAAAAAGAGAAAAAGAGGGTTGAATTAACTCTTCCATAGAGTTATGTTGCTGCTCCATCTCCACATGGTACATGCATCTTTGACAATGCTGATATAGTTCTCCTTCAAAGCCCTCCCAATGGTAGCTCCTCAAGATGATGTTGTTGAGTTTCATGGAATATGTGTGGCTGAAACAGAACTCTTCAAAGGCCTTTTGTAGTAACTTCTCCTCAAGGTTGGAGGCTCTAGACAAGAAGATACTACCATGATGATAGATGACTCCTCCTTGGACTAAATAGCCCTCTTCATGTAGCTAGTTATCAAGTATCATACAAGTGTGAAGATCCTTGGAATATTCCACCAACAGTTGGGATTCTAGTATGGATCTAAATTCCCAAACAATGACAGCGCTGATGATCCATCAACTGAAATTTCTGTCATGTGGTTGAACTCCTCCTTGACATATCTCATGCCAAAGGTATAAGTTGGAAGGCCACTCCTTCCATTATTCTTCTCTTGTTAGTATGAATCTTAATCGCAAGAGTACGAAAAAGGCTCACTTTAGTCGTTTATAACAAACAACCCTAACAGCAAAGATGGATGCCAATATATTTAGATCTGCAATTAGGTGACCAATATAAATGCTGCAAAATCTAGATCTATGCATTAAAAGGCATTAAACAACAAATAAAAATGAGAGTTTCTCCATGCATCCAATAGAAAAGACAAGAATATGTTTAAATATTTTTTGTATTTTTTGACACCTGGAAGGGAACATAGAAAGATGTTACTAGTCCCCCTCAATGGGATGGGTTCTTGTAAGTCCTCAACACTTCAGATCTAAAATCCCTCTCTCTTGATGGTGTAGAAAACCCTGACAAAAATGGAACTCAAAGGGAGCTCCTAAGAAAAATGGTAGCAAAATATGACAATGATGGCGGATCAAAGTTAGACCAAAAGTATAGATCTAGAGTGATCTTTAGGCAACAAAAGGTAGTGAATGAATGGAAAAACCCTTATATTTATAGCAAAATATTGAGTTAGTCTAGATATTGGTGCATAATTAAAATATTATTAACCAAATCTAGATCCAACTTTTATTGAATATTTTATTATATTTGTTGGAGGGAAAAAGAATTTTACTTGGGTCAAAACTATTTATTTGTAAATAATAAATAAATAAATGATTTATTTATTATTTTAAGGATGTGGTTGAGTAATAATCAAATAAAAAATTATTTATTTAATTATTTATGAATGATTTAGTCAAAATTAACAAGGAATATTATTTAAATAAGGTTTAAATAATTATTCCTAGAAAATAATAAGATAAATAGTGATTTAACTAATTAATTTTCTTGTTTTGGGTTAAATATGACTAGGAATATTAATTAAACTGTTGTTTAACTAATTATTCCTTGAGTAAAATCAAACAAATGTAGATTTATTTCATATTTCCTCATGAGGTTTACTGTTTAGACCATAAACAACTTAATAAAGGTGGTTTACTAAGTCATTTTTCATAGTGAAAGAAATTTTACTTAGGGTAAAATTGGTCTTACATGGTGTATTTAGGTCCTTCTAATAGTAACAAGTTAGATGAACAAAAAATGGTGTAATAGATTGCCCCCCAACGTGCGAGAACTAGGAGCTAATCGTATGACTGAAGTACGTTGTAAGAACTCAATCACTAGACACAGAAGGGGAAGTCAAAGAGAGAGAAATATAAGGTAGACCAAAGCGCTAGAGAACTAGACCCTGAGGAGGCGAGACTTTCAGGTGTGACAAGTCTCTTTTATGAGTGAGTACTTGTGCTATAAGCGACGGGGGAGACACACCTATGCCTGCCGAGACAAAGTACAAAGAATAATGCATCCAGTAAACAAGGGACTGAACTATATAGTACATGCTGGCATAGACATGTGCCAGATAAAAACATGATAATGAATCCCACATACATACTGTGCCTGGGATAACAGCCAGGAATTATACAATAATATCTAAGTACATGAGATATAAATACAACTAATGTGCCCCTGTAAATAGGAAAGGGCTCTAAAAATCTGACTGATACATGCAAAATAGAATGCGCTGCAAGCGGCTAAGGCCGACATCATCAAATCTATGGAGTTGCATCAAAGGTTATGATTAAGAGGTCATCCGTGTAGAAATTTGCTGAATAATGATTAATTATTCATAGAGACTATCCTGATCACATACAATTCGAATTTATATGCAACACATAATCTCTTCCACTCAGATCATCAAACATGCGAAAATAAAATCAAGCGATAACACATCAATTCATCATACACATTAACACAGTATGTATGGGGAAAGCTTATAGCTGAAAACCCCGCAGCTATTCTGTATATTATAATGGAGAAATCATGTAACAAACTCAGTACAATACTCCTCACAAGTACTTAGTACTTTCTCATAAAGTTACACACAAACTAGCTCAGTTTTGAACAGGTTACTGGTTCAAAACTCACCGCCAATTGCCTTGCCTCTATTGCGCAATCCAGGCCTGTCTATATAGAGATCCAAGGTTCGAATCTCCTTGGCCTGACAGCGCAATCATCATGGGAAATTCCTCCAAGTGTGGTGCAAATCTCATGCACAACTGATGTCGCCACTGATAGCTAACTCCACCCTTTCATCTACCTCTTTCACTGGTCTCCACTGAACCGATCATGCACTGTAGTGAACTGATGTGTTCTTGAGTTGAATAATGAGTTACTAATTAATGAATTAAATAATATTTAATTCACTCCACTCATAACTAATTGATTAGCTAGTTAAACTAATCTCAACTAGTTCAACTAAAATAAACAGAACACAACTCCACTAGCTGTCTCATTAACTCCACCAAACTTCTGCCACTGAATTCCTAACTGAATTCAACCATGCATGATGCCATCAAACCCTTGGGAATAGCGTAATTCCTCTGTCAGATGCATGAGCCACTTCCAAGGCTCGAATTGAAGTGCTCCAAGAGAGTAAACTGAAGTTTATAGTCCAAATATTATTAAGGGTAAATAATATTTGACTTCCCTATTTTTAGGATAGGAAGTCTAAATATAGACATCGACCTATAGGTCAAAAAATAGAGGTCCATCTATTTTTACCAACATGACCAATACTCCAAGAATAACATACTGCAACCCCTGGACCATGCTCCATATGTCTAAAAATAGACATAGTCTAAAAATAGACTTTGCGCCAGAATTTGCCTCCGGGCCCACTTAGTGAAGGCGACTTCATTTCACTAAGCTCCATCATCTTGCTGCATTTTCAACACTCCCTCTCAGCAAGATATGGATTATCTGCAACCCCTATCCTACCTTTGTGGAATTCGAACTTGCTCCTGGTGAGCGCCTTCGTCAGGATGTCGGCATCCCGATCCTCCGTGGGAACATATGAAAGCATCATGATTCTCCGCTGAACACAATCTCTGATATGATGGTACCTGATGTCGATGTGTTTGGATCTATCATGAAATACCGGATTAGCCGAGAGTTTAATGCAACTCTGGTTATCACAGTAAATCACTGTAGGCTCCAAATGCAACCCGAACAATCCAACGAGGATCTTCCTCATCCAAATAGCCTCGCATGCAACCAAGCTAGCTGCCATGTACTCGGCCTCTGCTGAACTGAGTGCCACGGATCTCTGCTTCCTGCTGTACCAGGAAACTGTTGTCGACCCAATGCTGAAAACTCCTCCAGAAGTGCTTTTCCGGTCCGTTGGACTCCCTGCCCAATCTGCATCAGTGAAGCCAGAAAGCTTCGCTCCATCCTCCTGTCTGTACCATAGACCATATCCCTATGTGCCTCTAATATAGCGTAATACATGCTTGCCTGCCTTCCAAAAGAGCTTGGTAGGCTTAACCATAGCTTGCGAAAGCTGGTTAACTGCATAGCATATATCGGGTCGTGTATTGACCAGATACATAAGCGACCCCACCAACCGTCGATAGACAGTGGCATCCACTACCTCCGCTGAAGTAGCATCCTCCTTCCTCCAACCACCAGGAAGAGGAGTGTCAACAGGCTTGCAGCCTTGCATGTTGAACCTCTCCAGAATCTCCCGGGCATACTTGCCCTGAGAAACAAACAGTCCTCCGCTGTGCTGCCAAATCTCCAATCCCAGGAAATAATGAAGGATGCCTAAGTCCTTCATCTCAAACTCTCGTGCAAGATCCTCCTTGCATGAAAGTATCAACTGCTCATCGCCAGTCAAAATCAGATCATCTACATACAGTACGATGATCAACAGCTTCCCCTCCACCACAATCTGGTACAGGTTTGGATCTGCCTCACTCTTGGAGAATCCAAGCCCGTGAAGTAGTTGTCTATCTGAGTGTTCCAATCACGAGTTGCTTGCTTCAACCCATACAAGAGCTCTCTTTGAGTCGGCACACATGCGACTTACCGCTCAAGATCTCGAAACCTTCAAAGCGGCTTATGTACACCTCCTCCTCAATCACCCCATTTAGGAACGCAGTCTTCATATCCATCCGATGAATGTGCCACCCCATCTGCGTTGAGAGAGCAAGAATCATCCGTATGGAAGAATACCTTGCAACAGGTGCAAAGGTTTCCTCATAATAGATCCCCTCAATCTGTGAGAAGCCTCGGGCAACAAACCTTGCCTTGTACTTCTCCACACTCCCGTCAGCTGCTTGCTTCACTTTGTAGATCCATCTCGAACCCACCACTGATTTTCCCACCGGACTTGGACAATCTCCCATGACCGTTCCCGACGATCGAATCATATTCTTCGATCATGGCATCAACCCATGCGGGTTCCTCCATAGCTTCCTCAAAGAGGATGGCTCCGTCACGACACATTGACTCACAAGAGCCATGTATCCAGTGTACCGATCCGGTGACTGCCTCTGTCTGCGCTGTGCTGTAGGTGGTCCTACAACCTTCTCTGCATCTCGAGCCAGTCGCTTAGCTTTTGTAGTGCGCATGCGCCCTCTGATGGTTGGCGCTGCATGGGTGGTTTCTTCCACCTTCTGAACCTCCTCTTGTGGCTGATCCACATCCGGAAGCTCCTCCTTAGGAACTAACATCTCCTCATTTGCATGCAAGTGTAGCTCCCTCTCAAGCGAACACTGCATGGCTTTCTCCTCCTGAAATTTTATATCTCATCGCACAACAGTCTTGCGACTGTCTGACAAATACACCCAGTAGTTGTGAGGTGTATCAGTGTACCCCACAAATATTCCAACCTCAACGGTTGGATCTAGCTTCCTTCTCGCATCCTTCGTCACATGCATGTAGACAGGAGAACCAAAAATCCGCAAATGGGAAATATCAGGCCTCTTGCCAGAATAAGTCTCCTCCGGTGTACTCATGCCAAGAACCTTGTGAGGACAATGGTTCTGCACATACACTGCTGTATTGCATGCCTCAACCCACAAGTGAAGGGGTAGGCCCTGATCATGCAACATCGCCCGTGCAGCACCCACGATCGTTCTGTTCTTCCGCTCAGCCACCCCGTTCTGCTGTGGGTTATGGGGTGCGATGAGCTCTCTCCGAATCCCTTCGGCGCTGCAGAACTCCTTGAATTCAGCCGAGATGAATTCACCACCGTTATCACTCCTTAGAGCAATCACCTTCTTCCCCGACTCCTTCTCGACCAGTGCTTTAAACTCACAGAACTTCGCGAATGTATCGCTCTTCTTCTGCATGAAGAAGATCCATCACTTTCGAGAGAAATCATCAACAAAGATCACATAATAATTGTGCTTTGCTATCGAAGCAACTGAGAAAGGACCACACACGTCTGTGTGAACTCTCTCAAGGATCGTCGTGGCGCGACTATCCTTCTCGTGAAAGGTGGCTTTCACATACTTCCCTAAAGTACACCCCTTGCACTGATCTGACTGCGCAAGAGTGCCCTTAGGAAACCTAGTATAAATCTGCTGCAGAATCTTCAAAGCTCCATGGTGAAGGTGGCCCAATCTCCTGTGCCACAGTTCGCCCTCATCATCACGGCTCACCACTTCTCTTGCCTTGCATGCCATAGCTGCGCAGCCATCTACCTGCAACTGATAAAGGTTGTTGGTTCGAACCCCTATCTTCTGGGTCTCTCCAGTAGCCTTACTGCGCAGGAAGGCTTTTCCTTCGCTGAAGACCACATCATACCCCTTATCCTCCAACATCGCCACAGAGATCAAGTTCTTCTTAAATCCAGGTACATGCATGACATCCTTCAATACAAAGGGTTTACCAGACTCCCTTTGAAAGGATATGGTACCGATACCAGTCGCACTGTATGTGCACACCCAAATCTTTGTCCTCCAGATCTGAGAACAAATCCCGATCTCCCGTCATATGAAATGACGCACCGTTGTCCAAGAACCATACCGATCCCGTCACACTTGAAACCAAGCATGCGATCAGTGAAAATTCAAGCTCGAACTGTGAAGCCAAAGCTTCTCCATCTGCAGATCTACCCGCTTGCTTGTTCTTCTTCTTCTTTGGACAATTGGTAGCATAATGTCCGTGATCATGGCAGTGAAAACACTTCACTTTCGCCATATCCTGCTTCTTGCCCTTTGCACCAGAATGAGAGGTTTTCTTACCCTTCCCCTTCTTTGCTTTGGCCACTAAAGCGCAATTTTCTTCATCAGCTCCCTTTGATGAAGATCCATCTCGAGTAGTCCTCCTTATCTCCTCCTGCATGAGATCCGCCCAAAGGCGCTCCCATCCTGGCAGCTTCTCCCGACCATTGACACTATCTTCATATGAGTGCCAAGCCTTCGGAAGACCAAGGAGAGCCAGGTCGACCATATCCTCTTCATCGACAGTAACTCCCACACTTCCCAGTTCATCTCTGCATTGAGTGAACTTCGTGAGGTATTTAGCGATACTGTCGCCCTTCTCCATCTTGATGTTCCTGAGCTTATCTTTGAGCGCCAGCTTCCTTTGGTCACTCTTACTTTGGAATAGATCCGTCAAAGCTTTCCACATTAAATATGGAGAAGCCTTTCCATGCAGGCTGGATACAATATGATCCTTGACGCCCTCCAACAGGATCCTTCGACATTTCGCCATCTTCTTTTGCCTTGCATCGACTTCAGCAGGATCAGTGGGCTTTTGGACATTCGTATCTATGAACTCCTTCAGACCATTATCTTCTAATACTGCCTCCATGCGATCCTTCCATGCAACATAATTCGAACTGCCTTCAAGAGCATATTCGAATCGCAAACCGTTGAAAGATATTTTCAACACTGGCACCAAGAAAACAAACTGTTGCAAAATTTTGAATTCCACCTCAAAGCTCAACCGCTCTAGATCTGTGAGAACAAATTATTTCTAGCACAGAGATCGACTGCAAGGGGCATTTACCAGACCTTTCACTTTCCGAAGAAAGACGAATCCGGAGGCTACCTGGCCCGCATGCAGACTCTGTCTACCGAAATAAGTTTGTAATCACTGTGATGATCAATCTCTGCTTCAATAGCTCCGATACCATGTAGAAATTTGCTGAATAATGATTAATTATCCACTGAGACTATCCCGATCACATACAATTCGAATTTATATGCAACACATAATCTCTTCCACTCAGATCATCACACATGCGGAAATAAAACAAGCGATAGCACATCAATTCATCATACACATTAACACAGTATGTATGGGGAAAGCTTATAGCTGAAAAACCCGTAGCTATTGTGTATATTATAATGGAGAAATCATGTAACAAACTCAGTACAATACTCCTCACAAGTACTCAGTACTTTCTCATAAAGTTACACACAACTAGCTTGGTTTTGAACAGGTTACTGGTTCAAAACTCACCACTAATTGCCTTGCCTCTATTGCGCAATCATGGCCTGTCTAAATAGAGATCCAAGGTTCGAATCTCCTTGGCTTGACAGTGCAATCATCATGGGAAATTCCTCCAAGTGTGATGCAAATCTCATGCACAACTGATGTCGCCACTGATAGCTAACTCCACCCTTTCATCTACCTCTTTCACTGGTCTCCACTGAACTGATCATGCACTGTAGTGAACTGATGTGTTCTTGAGTTGAATAATGAGTTACTAATTAATGAATTGAATAATATTTAATTCACTCCACTCATAACTAATTTATTATCTAGTTAAACTAATCTCAACTAGTTCAACTAAAATAAACAGAACACAACTCCACTAGCTGTCTCATTAACTCCACCAAACTTCTGCCACTGAAGTCCTAACTGAAGTCAACCATGCATGATGCCATATAACCCTTGGGAATAGCGTAATTCCTCTGTCAGATGCATGAGCCACTTCCAAGGCTCGAACTGAAGTGCTCCAAGAGAGTAAACTGAAGTTTATAGTCCAAATACTATTAAGGGTAAATAATATTTGACTTCCCTATTTTAAGGAGAGGCAGTCTAAAAATAGACTTCGACCTATAGGTCCAAAAAATAGAGTCCCATCTATTTTTACCAACATGACCAATACTCCAAGAATCTCATACTGGAATCCCCGGACCATGCTCCATATGTCTAAAAATAGACATAGTCTAAAAATAGATTTTGCGCCAGAATTTGCCTGCGGGCCCACTTAGTGAAGGCGACTTCATTTCACTAAGCTCCATCATCTTGCTGCATTTTCAACACTCCCTCTCAGCAAGATATGGATTATCTACAACCCCTATCCTGCCTCTGTGGAATTCAAACTTGCTCCTGGTGAGCGCCTTCGTCAGGATGTCGGCATCCTGATCCTCCGTGGGAACATATGAAAGCATCATGATTCTCCGCTGAACACAATCTCTGATATGATGGTACCCGATGTCGATGTGTTTGGACCTATCATGAAATACTAGATTAGCCGAGAGTTTAATGCAACTCTGGTTATCACAGTAAATCACTGTAGGCTCCAAATGCAACCTGAAAAATCCTGCGAGGATCTTCCTCATCCAAATACCGCATGCGCCCAAACTAGCGGCCATGTACTCAGCCTCTGCTGAACTGAGTGCCACGGATCTCTGCTTCCTGCTGTACCAGGAAACTGCTGTCGACCCAATGCTGAAAACTCCTCCAGAAGTGCTCTTCCGGTCCGTTGGACTCCCCGCCCAATCTGCATCAGTGAAGCCAGAAAGCTTCGCTCCATCCTCCTGTCTGTACCATAGACCATATCCCGATGTGCCTCTGATATAGCGCAATACATGCTTGCCTTCCTTCCAAAAGAGCTTGGTAGGCTTAACCATAGCTTGCGAAAGCTGGTTAACTGCATAGCATATATCGGGTCGTGTATTGACCAGATACATAAGCGACCCCACCAACTGTCGATAGACAGTGGCATCTACTACCTCCGCTGAAGTAGCATCCTCCTTCCTCCAACCACCAGGAAGAGGAGTGTCAACAGGCTTGCAGCCTTGCATGTTGAACCTCTCCAGAATCTCCCGAGCATACTTTCCCTGAGAAAAAAACAGTCCTCCGCTGCGCTGCCAAATCTCCAATCCCAGGAAATAATGAAGGATGCCCAAGTCCTTCATCTCAAACTCTCGTGTAAGATCCTCCTTGCATGAAAGTATCAACTGCTCATCGCCAGTCAAAATCAGATCATCTACATACAGTACGATGATCAATAGCTTCCCCTCCACCACAATCTGGTACAGGTTTGGATCCGCCTCACTCTTGGAGAATCCAAGCCCGGTGAAGTAGCTGTATATCCGAGTGTACCAAGCACGAGGTGCTTGCTTCAGCCCATACAGTGCTCTCTTGAGTCGGCACACATGCGACTCACTGCTGAAGATCTCAAAACCTTCAGGCTGCTCTATGTACACTTCTTCCTCAATAACTCCATTGAGGAACGCAGTCTTCACATCCATCCGATGAATGTGCCACCCCATCTGCGCTGAGAGAGCAAGGATCGTCCGTATGGAAGAGTACCTTGCGACAGGTGCAAAAGTCTCCTCATAGTCAATCCCCTCGATCTGTGAGAAGCCACGGGCGACAAATCTCCCCTTGTACTTCTCCACACTCCCGTCAGCCGCCTGCTTCACCTTGTAGATCCATCGCGAACCTACAACTGATTTCCCAACCGGTCTTGGGACAATCTCCCATGCACCGTTCCTGATGATCGAATCATATTCTTCGATCATGGCATCAACCCATGCGGGTTCCTCCACAGCTTCCTCAAAAGAGGATGGCTCTGTCACAACACATTGACTCATAAGAGCCATGTATCCAGTGTACCGATCCGGTGACTGTCTCTGTCTGCGCTGTGCTGTAGGTAGTCCTACAACCTTCTCTGCATCCCGAGCCAGTCGCTCAGCTTCTGTAGTGCGCATGCGCCCTCTGATGGTTGGCGCTGCCTGGGTGGTTTCTTCCACCTCTTGAACCTCCTCTTGTGGCTGATCCACATCCGGAAGCTCCTCCTTAGGAACTAACAGCTCCTCATCTGCATGCAAGTGTAGCTCCCTCTCAAGCGAACACCGCATGGCTTTCTCCTCCTGAAATTTTATATCCCGTCGCACAACAGTCTTGCGACTGTCTGGCACATACACCCGATAGTTGTGAGGTGTATCAGTGTACCCCACAAATATTCCAACTTCAGCAGTTGGATCCAGCTTCCTTCTCGCATCCTTAGTCACATGCATGTAGACAGGAGATCCGAAAATCCGCAAATGGGAAATATCAGGCCTCTTGCCAGAATAAGCCTCCTCTGGTGTACTCATGCCAAGAACCTTGTGAGGACAACGGTTCTGCACATACACTGCTGTATTGCATGCCTCAGCCCACAAGTGAAGGGGTAGGCCTTGATCATGCAACATCGCCCGTGTAGCACCCACGATCGTTCTGTTCTTCCGCTCAGCCACCCTGTTCTGCTGTGGGTTATGGGGTGCGATGAGCTCTCTCCGAATCCCTTCTGCACTGTAGAACTCCTTGAATTCAGCCAAGATGAATTCACCACCGTTATCACTCCTTAGAGCAATCACCTTCTTCCCCGACTCCTTCTCGACCAGTGCTTTAAACTCACAGAACTTCGCGAATGTATCGCTCTTCCTCTGCATGAAGAAGATCCAGCACTTTCGAGAGAAATCATCAACAAAGATCACATAATACCTGTGCTTTGCTGTCAAATCAACTGAGAAAGGATCACACACGCCTCAGGGACCCTTCTGGCGGACTGTCATGGGACACCATCCCCTTCTGGAAAGGCATTATACTCCTCTCAAAGTAACCTTCTACCTCATCTGACTGCGCAAGAGTGCCCTTAGGAAGCCCAGTAGAAATCTGCCGCAGAATCTTCAAAGCTCCATGGTGAAGGTGGCCCAATCTCCTGTGCCACAGTTCGCCCTCATCATCCCGGCTCACCACTTCTCCCGCCTTGCATGCCATTGCTGCGCAGCCATCTACTTGCAACTGATAAAGGTTCTTGGTTCGAACCCCTATCTTCCGGGTCTCTCCAGTAGTCTTACTACGCAGGAAGGCTTTTCCTTCGCTGAAGACCACATCATACCCCTTATCCTCCAACATCGCCACAGAGATCAAGTTCTTCTTCAATCCAGGTATATCCATGACATCCTTCAATACAAAGGGTTTAACAGACTCCCTCTGAAATGATATGGTACCGATACCAGTCGCACTGTATCTACCATCATCGCCCATCTCGATGTGCACACCCAAATCTTTGTCCTCCATATCTGAGAACAAATCCTGATCTCCCGTCATATGAAATGACACACCGCTGTCCAAGAACCATACCGATCCCATCACACTTGAAACCAAGCATGCGATCAGTGAAAATTCAAGCTCAAACTGTGAAGCCAAAGCTTCTCCATCTGCAGATCTTCCCGCTTGCTTGTTCTTCTTCTTCTTTGGACAATTGGTAGCATAATGTCTGTGATCATGGCATTGAAAACACTTCACTTTCGCCATATCCTGCTTCTTGCCCTTTGCACCAGAATGAGAGGTTTTCTTACCCTTCCCCTTCTTTGCTTTGGCCACCAAAGTGCATTTTTCTTCATCAGCTCCCTTTGATGAAGATCCATCTCGAGTAGTCCTCCTTATCTCCTCCTGCATGAGATCCGCCCAAAGGCGCTCCCATCCCTGCAGCTTCTCCCGACCATTGACACTATCTTGATATGAGTGCCAAGCCTTCGGAAGACCAAGGAGAGCCAGGTCGACCATGTCCTCGCCTTCGACAGTCACCCCCACACTTCCCAGCTCATCTCTGCATTGAGTGAACTTCGTGAGGTATTTGGCGATACTGTCGCCTTTCTCCATCTTGATGTTTCTGAGCTTATCTTTGAGCGCCAGCTTCCTTTGGTCACTCTTACTCTAGAATAGATCCGTCAAATCTTTCCACATTAAATATCGAGAAGCCTTTCGATGCAGGCTGGATACAATATGATCCTTGACGCCCTCCAACAGGATCCTTCGACATTTTGCCATCTTCTTTTGCCATGCATCGACTTCAGCAGGATCAGTGGGCTTTTGGACATCCGTATCTATGAACTCCTTCAGACCATTATCTTCTAATACTGCCTCCATGCGATCCTTCCATGCAACATAATTCGAAATGCATTCAAGAGCATATTCGAGTCGCAAACCGTTGAAAGATATTTTCAACACTGGCACCAAGAAAACAAACTGTTGCAAAATTTTGAATTCCACCTCAAAGCTCAACCGCTCTAGATCTGTGAGAACAAATTATTTCTAGCACAGAGATCGACTGCAAGGGGCATTTACCAGACCTTTCACTTTCCGAAGAAAGATGAATCCGGAGGCTACCTGGCCCGCATGCAGACTCTGTCTACCGAAATAAGTTTGTAATCACTGTGATGATCAATCTCTGCTTCAATAGCTCCGATACCATGTAAAAATTTGCTGAATAATGATTAATTATCCACCGAGACTATCCTGATCACATACAATTCGAATTTATATGCAACACATAATCTCTTCCACTCAGATCATCAAACATGCGGAAATAAAACAAGCGATAGCACATCAATTTATCATACACATTAACACAGTATGTATGGGGAAAGCTTATAGCTGAAAACCCCGCAGCTATTGTGTATATTATAATGGAGAAATCATGTAACAAACTCAATACAATACTCCTCACAAGTACTCAGTACTTTCTCATGAAGTTACACACAAACTAGCTCAGTTTTGAACAGGTTACTGGTTCAAAACTCACCGCCAATTGCCTTGCCTCTATTGCGCAATCCAGGCCTGTCTATATAGAGATCCAAGGTTCGAATCTCCTTTGCTTGACAGTGCAATCATCATGGGAAATTCCTCCAAGTGTGGTGCAAATCTCATGCACAACTGATGTCGCCACTGATAGCTAACTCCACCCTTTCATCTACCTCTTTCACTGGTCTCCACTGAACTGATCATGCACTGTAGTGAACCGATGTGTTCTTGAGTTGAATAATGAGTTACTAATTAATGAATTAAATAATATTTAATTCACTCCACTCATAACTAATTGATTAGCTAGTTAAACTAATCTCAACTAGTTCAACTAAAATAAACAGAACACAACTCCACTAGCCGTCTCATTAACTCCTCCAAACTTCTGCCATTGAAGTCCAACTGAAGTCAACCATGCATGATGCCATCAAACCCTTGGGAACCACGTGATTCCTCTGTCAGTTGCATGAGCCACTTCTGTAGCTCGAACTGAAGTGCTCCAAGAAGACAAAACTGCTGCAAAATTTTGAATTCCACCTCAAAGCTCAACCGCTCTAGATCTGTGAGAACAAATTATTTCTAGCACAGAGATTGACTGCAAGGGGCATTTACCAGACCTTTCACTTTCCGAAGAAAGATGAATCCGGAGGCTACTTGGCCCGCATGCAGACTCTGTCTACCGAAATAAGTTTGTAATCACTGTGATGATCAATCTCTGCTTCAATAGCTCTGATACCATGTAGAAATTTGCTGAATAATGATTAATTATCCACCGAGACTATCCTGATCACATACAATTCGAATTTATAAGCAACACATAATCTCTTCCACTCAGATCATCAAACATGCGGAAATAAAATCAAGCGATAACACATCAAATCATCATACACATTAACACAGTATGTATGGGGAAATATTATAGCTGAAAACCCCACAACTATTGTGTATATTATAATGGAGAAATCAAGTAACAAACTCAGTACAATACTCCTCACAAGTACTCAGTACTTTCTCATACAGTTACCCACAATCTAGCTCAGTTTTGAACAGGTTACTGGTTCAAAAACTCACCGCCAATTGCCTTGCCTCTATTGCGCAATCCAGGCCTGTCTATATAGAGATCCAAGGTTCGAATCTCCTTGGCTTGACAACGCAATCATCATGGGCAATTCCTCCAAGTGTGGTGCAAATCTCATGCACAACTGATGTCGCCACCGATAGCTAACTCCACCCTTTCATCTACCTCTTTCACTGGTCTCCACTGAACTGTCCATGCACTGTAGTGAACTGATGTGTTCTTGAGTTGAATAATGAGTTACTAATTAATGAATTAAATAATATTTAATTCACTCCACTCATAACTAATTAATTAGCTAGTTAAACTAATCTCAACTAGTTCAACTAAAATAAACAGAACACAACTCCACTATCTGTCTCATTAACTCCTCCAAACTTCTGCCACTGAAGTCCAACTGAAGCCAACCATGCATGATGCCATCAAACCCTTGGGAACCACGTGATTCCTCTGTCAGATGCATGAGCCACTTCTGTAGCTCGAACTGAAGTGCTCCAAGAGAGTAAAATGTTGTTTATAGTCTAAATATTATTAAGGGTAAATAATATTTGACTTCCCTGTTTTAAGGAGAGGCAGTCTAAAAATAGACTTCGACCTCTTTGACCTCAAAAATAGAGTCTCATCTATTTTTACCAACATGACCAATGCTCCAATAATCTCAAACTGGAATCCCCGAACCATGCTCCATATGTCTAAAAATAGACATAGTCTAAAAAATAGATTTTGCGCCAGAATTTGCCTGCGGGCCCACTTAGTGAAGGCGACTTCATTTCACTAAGCTCCATCATCTTGCTGCATTTTCAAAACTCCCTCTCAGCAAGATATGGATTATCTGCAACCCCTATCCTGCCTCTGTGGAATTCGAACTTGCTCCTGGTGAGCGCCTTCGTTAGGATGTCGGCATCCTGATCCTCCGTGGGAACATATGAAAGCATCATGATTCTCCGCTGAACACAATCTCTGATATGATGATACCAATCCGTGAAGCCATGCCGCCTCAACTGATCCTCCTGTCTGTACCATGAACCATATCCCGATGTGCCTCTGATATAGCGCAATACATGCTTGCCTGCCTTCCAAAAGAGCTTGGTAGGCTTAACCATAGCTTGCGAAAGCTTGTTAACAGCATAGCATATATCGGGTCGTGTATTGACCAGATACATAAGCGACCCCACCAACTGTCGATAGACAGTGGCATCCACTACCTCCGCTAAAGTAGCATCCTCCTTCCTCCAACCACCAGAAAGAGGAGTGTCAACAGGCTTGCAGCCTTGCATGTTGAACCTCTCCAGAATCTCCCGGGCATACTTGCCCTGAGAAACAAATAGTCCTCCGCTGCGCTGCCAAATCTCCAATCCCAGGAAATAATGAAGGATGCCCAAGTCCTTCATCTCAAAATATCGTGCAAGATCCTCCTTGCATGAAAGTATCAACTGCTCATCGCCAGTCAAAATCAGATCATCTACATACAGTACGATGATCAACAGCTTCCCCTCCACCACAATCTGGTACAGGTTTGGATCCGCCTCACTCTTGGAGAATCTAAGCCCGGTGAAGTAGCTGTCTATCCGAGTGTACCAAGCACGAGGTGCTTGCTTCAGCCCATACAGTGCTCTCTTGAGTCGGCACACATGCGACTCACTGCTGAAGATCTCAAAACCTTCAGGCTGCTCTATGTACACCTCCTCCTCAATAACTCCATCGAGGAACGCAGTCTTCACATCCATCTGATGAATGTGCCACCCCATCTGCGCTGAGAGAGCAAGGATCGTCCGTATGGAAGAGTACCTTGCGACAGGTGCAAAAGTCTCCTCATAGTCAATCCCCTCGATCTGTGAAAAGCCATGGGCGACAAATCTCGCCTTGTACTTCTCCACACTCCCGTCAGCCGCCTGCTTCACTTTGTAGATCCATCGCGAACCCACCACCGATTTCCCCTCCGGTATTGGGACAATCTCCCATGCACTGTTTCTGACGATCGAATCATATTCTTCGATCATGGCATCAACCCATGCGGGTTCCTCCACAGCTTCCTCAAAAGAGGATGGCTCCGTCACGACACATTGACTCACAAGAGCCATGTATCCAGTGTACCGATCCGGTGACTGCCTCTGTCTGCGCTGTGCCGTAGGTGGTCCTACAACCTTCTCTGCATCTCGAGCCAGTCGCTCAGCTTCTGTAGTGCGCATGCGCCCTCTGATGGTTGGCGCTGCATGGGTGGTTTCTTCCACCTCCTAAACCTCCTCTTGTGGCTGATCCACATCCGGAAGCTCCTCCTTAGGAACTAACAGCTCCTCATCTGCATGCAAGTGTAGCTCCCTCTCAAGCGAACACTGCATGGCTTTCTCCTCTTGAAATTTTATATCTCGTCGCACAACAGTCTTGCGACTGTCTGACAAATACACCCGGTAGTTGTGAGGTGTATCAGTGTACCCCACAAATATTCCAACCTCAGCAGTTGGATCCAGCTTCCTTCTCGCATCCTTCGTCACATGCATGTAGACAGGAGAACCCAAAATCCGCAAATGGGAAATATCAGGCCTCTTGCCAGAATAAGCCTCCTCTGGTGTACTCATGCCAAGAACCTTGTGAGGACAACGGTTCTGCACATACACTGCTGTATTGCATGCCTCACCCCACAAGTGAAGGGGTAGGCCCTGATCATGCAACATCGCCCGTGCAGCACCCACGATCGTTCTGTTCTTCCGCTCAGCCACCCCGTTCTGCTGTGGGTTATGGGGTGCGATGAGCTCTCTCCGAATCCCTTCTGCGCTGCAGAACTCCTTGAATTCAGCCGAGATGAATTCATCACCGTTATCACTCCTTAGAGCAATCACCTTCTTCCCCAACTCCTTCTCGACCAATGCTTTAAACTCACAGAACTTCGCGAATGTATCGCTCTTCTTCGGCATGAAGAAGATCCAGCACTTTCGAGAGAAATCATCAACAAAGATCACATAATACTTGTGCTTTGCTGTCGAAGCAACCGAGAAAGGACCACACACGTCTGTGTGAACTCTCTCAAGGATCGTCGTGGCGCGACTATCCTTCTCGTGAAAGGTGGCTTTCACATACTTCCCGAAAGTACAGGACCTTAGGAATTGTACATGTAGGTTGAATGCCTAAAGTCTTTGATTTCTCAGAGCTAGTTTCATGGTGTTCCAAAAAATTTGACACAAGGTGAAGACACATATAGTTCAAGGAAGGTGGAAACAATTTTATTTCCCTAACACCTACTGTATCCAAGAAAATGCTTCGGCTTCCATAAGCCAACAAATTTTTTAAGATTTTGAAGGTGGATTCTCTTCTTAATAATCATGATGGAGGAACTAGTATTCTCGGGAAAATTTTGAAGAAGACAACCAAGGATATATTTAATTCCAGTAATCTTGAGGTATGTACATTAGATAGACAATATTGAGAATTTTCCTGGATATTTGCAAGAATTATTTTCCAATAATATACCAACTTTTTTCCTATATATTTCTATATATATTACATTATTATATTCACGAGGGAGCCTCATTCAATTGGGCTCATGTAATTTCATTTGAAATTTCCTATGAACTTTGGAATTTTAATTACACAACAAAATTCTTCATGACTTTGTATCTCGACTATGCCACTTCCTACTATAATGTTTTCAAGTATCTATCCAGGTCATGGAACACCAATTTCAACATATATCCATTTTTTTTTTGGCATCCATCATTGTGGAAACACAAGATCCCATTCTACTCTTATCAAGTAAATAATTCTTTCCTTGTAGAATGTTGAAAAATGTTGGTTGGATATTTGGATAACAAATGTTCTTTGAAAGCCCTAACTTTTCTTAAAAAAAGAAAATTTTAATTTCCAAGTCCTTTTCAACGCTAATTTATATATGTGATAAGTTATTCCTCGAAAAAATATATCGACAATACATGCATTTGGCCCATTATTTTTCAAAGGATAAATTTTGTAAAATTATTTATATAAATAGAATTACATTTTCTTATGCCTTGTAGGCATTCATGTGGCTAATTAAACACATATATGACCCTATATCCTATGGAAAAATTTCTATCAACTCAAAAATAAACAAAGTATCAAAGAACTTTGTTCATATAAAAATTTCTACTAAATTGTATCAACTTTTCAAATTATTTTTCATATTGTATACATATCCCATATCCCAAAATATTCTCAAAATTTAGACAAAAATTTACTTCATTCTCATCCCGAATATGGATCCCCGTTGGGATTCGAAACGTCGACCAATGTTTTATGATACTGTGGAAAATCTGGATTTTGCAATTAACAACAACCACAGAAGTTTGAGAACCATAAAAAAGAAACTACTGCTGAAAATTTATAGTAAAATATAAATTTAGTTAGTTCTAAAGGTCAAGAAAATATTTTTATTATTGACCTTCAACTTTTGAGAGTTTCCATGTGCAGGGTCCAAGTCAAGATTGGTTTTTGAGAGACGATATGATTCTTCAGTTTTGATCTTGTAAACATGATCAAAAGTGATATTTTTAAAAGATGTTATGAGGAACAAAATATATTTATAAAGAGGAAAAAAATATTAGTTGTGTCTTATAGCTCTACCCTTCATCCAATTTATGACAACGAGAGAATCCCCATATATATGTAGTGAGGCAATTTCTCATTCCTTTTTAAGTTAGATTGACAATTTTTATGCCAAATTTTCATCATAATTATTTGAAGTAGGAAATATTGGCAAATAAGGAGATATAATGGGTTGATGAAAGAAAAATTATGCCTCTTATGCAACCCACTAATGGAGAACCATGGACAACCCCATTAAAAAATTCATAATTTGTATTAGTTTGAATTATCGGTTTTGGCCTATGGGAAGAATGATTTTGGATTTTGTGACCAACAAAAGAGTCACTATGGCCAAACTATGAAGAGTTGTCTTCAAGAAGGAAGCTCCCATGTTCTAAAAAATATCTTGATTTATGTCCAACCAAAGTCCCTAATCTACTACCATAGGAAGGGTTCTATGTTGTTTTTTATCCTTTGCATCTAAATAATTTTTAAAACATTCTTCGATGGGGGATCCTTTCCAAACATATGATTGGTTTTTGTGGAATATAATATTCTTTCACATCGGTTTAATAAAAGCGAAAATAAAAAAATATTCTCAACACATTCTGATGCATTAGAGAAAAGAAGACATTTGTTAGGACAATGAAAACAAACCTTTTTTGAATGTTATCCCAAGAAAAAACCTTATTTTAGAGTAGAAACCACATGAATAATTTCTCATATGGGGGGGATTTTAGTTTCCAAAAGTTTCTCCACCACCAAGGAAGCCCAAAAGGTCCATTTCCTTGATCCAAGTGTAGATATCCAAATTTTGGGGAGTATGTCCCTGAGAGACTTGGGGTCCTGATAAGATTGTCCATCTAATCAAAGAGAGACAAAATAATGGATTGGAAACCTTGTATAAATTTATGAGGCAGCATCATAATTATCTTATAGATTTAAATCAATAAGAGTAATCAATCACTAACATCAAAGATTGGGTTAGAGATCTTTATAATTTTATTAGGAAACATCATAATCACCTTTGAGATACAGATCAACATGAATAAGCCAAAACTTATGTCCCCTCACATAATATCCATCTGAGATTTTAATTATATAAAATAAACCCTATTGTTTAAGTGTTGGATCAATTCCCTAGGGAGAAAATGGTTTTGTTAGCTTCCTTTTTTTCACAGGAAAAAATCGTAATTTTCATTAATTTAAGGAAAATTTGATGTTGTATCATATGCATATATCTATTATGGTCCGACCATAATTCCATATATTTTCAAAGTAAAAGCATAGAAATAGAAATATTTACATGATAATGGGCGTAGCAAAATAAATAACAGTCCATCATAAGTAGCCAGAGTTTCTAACAAAAAGAGAAAAACAGAAATCCATCCGATGGTCATATAGAAAGATCAGCCGACCTATCAGCAAAAACATCTTCAATAAAGGACCTGTGATAATACTGGTACTAATACTATTATTATTGTTCATATAACAACCATTGACCCCATTTTAGTTGTGTGGCTTCTTTAGAAAAGCCATCAGAAACCTCGTTCCTTTCCCTGTAAATTTGCGAGCATATAATAAAATCAAATAGTGATTTTAAAGTGATAAACTCATCCAGTAAACCTCTAAGTGTGTGCATGTGAAAATGAGAAACATTTTTGATCCAATTAATAACAATATTTTAGTCCCCAAAAATCTATAGCCTGTTGCAATTTTTCTCAATTAAAAAAATGAGTAGGAGTCTAAGACTATTTAATTATGAATATTTGTTTATGCCTCAGACTAGTCCCATTTTGAGCTTGTAAAAATGAATATTCGATATGTATAATATTGCAGCTCCACCACATCCTTTAGTGTTGGCCACCCCATCAAAATAAACCCAAGGATATGATTTTTCAATGGTTTCAGGGATGATGAGCCTGGTATGTGACTTAGGGCCATCCTTAGGGATCATGATTTATAGGGCAGAAATGGTGTTGCATATGATGTTCTAGTGTGTATGGGAGTCCTGGAAGATGATTTTGTTGCAGACAAGCTAGATGCCCCAACAGACAAGTAGGGGAAGGTTCCTGATTTTCTATGTTGGTGTCGAGTTCCACCAGTTATTCCTTGATGTGATGAGCGTGTCTCCTTGCCATTTGATGTCGGTGTCCAACGTTATGTAAATATGTTTCCAGATCATATTAGTAGAAGAGAATTTCAAGAAAATATGATCAATATCTTTAGCTTGCTCTTTGCATAAACAAAATCTTGAGAGATCGTGGAGAGATTTCTTGGTGAGGTTATCCTCGGTAGGGGAACGATTTGTCAGTAAGAACCACATAAATAAACAAGATTTTGGGGGTGCCTTAAGTTTCTAGAGGGGCCGCCACCTCCAATTTGGGGCATTTGGTTCATGCTCTGATACCAGAAAAGCATAACCTTCTTTTAGTGTATCTATGCCACAGGGAGACACAACCCATATAATCTCATCTACTCGATCTGAGATCCTAACGTGTGATGCGCTGAGTGATCTAGTATATCTAATCCATTCATCCTTCCATATATCCAGGATCCCAAGTGCTTGCAAATATTTTCGTGCTTGTGTGAGCCAACTAGAGTTTTCTTCATTAGAGATTTGAGATAAATAAGACATACCCACGAAGCTGAGAGACTGTCTAAATGATAATGGTAATAAATGTTCATTCCCGCATCTAGACCAAGAATTAATACCAATTCTAACCTA